>OZ024898.1:0-380000 GCA_964017195.1 Siderastrea radians
GATAATGGCCGTTATTTTCCAAGACTTTTACGAGAACAAGTTCTTGATATGATCCATAGCGGAATATCTCAGCGAACGACTGCAACGGAGCTGAAAACAAGCCGGTGTTTTGTCCAAACGTCTTAGCTGACTATGACCGTACAGGATGTTCGTTGCCGCACATGAAAGTCCAGCCAGAAAGAAGAGTTATGACCCCAGACGTTCTGGCCTCCATAGAAATACACTGTGGATACCTGCTGTAGGTCACGAACAATGAACGTCAGCGTTAGCCTGCGTGCAGACGTCTCCTATTTCCTTCCACCCGCGGAAAAGGGACGTCTGCGAAACGGCGTCGCTAATCGTGTTCCAATATCCTGCTGTTCTTCAGGAATTCGTGGAAAGTGCTTTTATTGGTTGCTTGACAATAGCCACTGTTAGAAACAACTCTGATTGGCTATCGTCGGGAAATGCTCGAGATAATGTAAGCGATCTACATTTAGCGGGGTTTTCCATTGATAAAAACATGTCCGATTGTGTGTTGTGTTTCTCGACTATTCTGAAGAACAACGACAGAAACCTTGTGAAAAGTCGCAGAGAATTTAAAGTTCAGGAAGAAATCCTTTCTCTTCAGTTCATCGTACACGAAACATCGCCATATATTTGTAGATCGTGCGTGGGAAAGTTGCGAAAACGGAGAGGTCTTTTCGCCAACGTGAGAAAAATCGAGGACGAACTTTTTAGCGATTATAGTTCCAAAGCTTTCAAGGCAGGACTTACAGTAAAAAAAAAAAAAAGATCGAGACACTAGGAAAGGACAGCGTAGGAACTTCGGCTTCTCCCGAGAAGCGAATTCTTTTGGAGGAGTCGGTAGATCGTTCGTCGAACGATCTCAGTTCGCTAGTTACGTCAACTCCTGTGAAAGCCGTTCGCAATGCTTCTGTGAGAAAAATCAGATTCCTCCTCTTAGTCCTGTTCGACCTCCGATCATGGAGCGATCAGAGGGAAACGATTCTGGCACAGAAAACAAAACTGTGTTATCATAATTTATGCGAAATTTAAAACCCGAACAGCAGGATACTGGAACACGATTAGCGACGCGGGTGGAAGGAAATAGGAGACGTCTGCATGCAGGCTACGTCAGCGTTTAATAATTGTCCGGTTCACTTGTACAGGAAACAATTGTTTCCACAGTGCCGCTGCAGTAACAAAAAATATTATGCAGCGCCTGTTTTTTTGACTCTCTGTCTCACGTTTGCTTATTATGAGAGATCGTTTGTAAATATATACCTGCCATTCAGTCAGCTGAATGAGTTGTTTATGAAGCTGTAAACAATTTTAGAGAGAATGGGGTTTCCCCACACGTTATAAATAAAGGAGTCTGCGTGATGCAGACGTATTTCCGGCTGTCGCTTCTCATCGCCGAAAAGTATAGTAAATAAAGAGCTGGTAGAAATAAATAAAGTGCCGATATATTTGAAGCCTTTTAGTCAAAGTACCTGGTTGTGCATATTTCATTTTTCTGTTCAATATAATTCAACATCATAGCAAAAATATTCTCTATCAGTTTGAAAGCTATACACTGTGAACTCAGACACAGCAAATGCTTCTGATTTGTCACTTCTTGTGTTGAAAGTTTGCGAATTCGCACATCGCAAAGCTTGCTAAGGCTTGGATGCTTTTTCTGGGGAAATCCATGCCAACCACCAACAGGCCTGCAGTCTTGGGGGCGAAAATTTTAAACTCGAAAGGGTTTTCATATTTTTCAAATACATTGTATTATACACTGTTACACTGGTATGGAGCGTAATTGCGTGACAGGGACTCAGGGAGAAGCAAAGCTGTCAATCAAACGTTTGGCAACATTCTAGTTTCTCACAACCTGTGCTCGCGCTGCCGGTGAAATGGCGGGAGTAAGTGACATTGGAGTTTCTTCAGAGGTTTATGCACCTATCAATTTAAAGCCAGCGGGGGGGGGGGGGGAGGCAGGGCATGGGGTGGGGATTTGACATTTTTCAAAAATTTGCCGTCAAATTCCCTGCCCACGGGCAAACCATTCCAGTCAAATGCACAAAAGTGTCCCCACCCCGGGCGGCATATTGCTGTCAATTATTCCCAGGCTGGATGCAAGAAAGACATAAGGAAAACAGGAAAACTCTATAATTTTCACTTCTCAACGTTGCTACATCTCCAAAGGTACGTGTTTAATAACCATTCAGTCTGCGTTTAATACACTGTATATATCAAAATACAAAATCAACAGATTCTTTAAGAAACAGTTCGAGTTTTTTGCATAGGCTGCAGAAAGCGTACCATTTGAAAAGAGCAGTCATTGCAGTGACTGGCCCGTACACTGGTCGTTTGCATTGGCCAAAAAATCTACTTGGTTTCTCTTTATCCCTGTTTACTTCGATACTGCAATGTCTAAAAGCGTTCAAATCAACAAAAACACTCTAAATTAATTACAAATATGGAGATAAAACAGTCATATTCTTTGATTCTCGATCTCGTGGACATCGTCGTGGACAGCCATTATGATTTCAAGAACGTAGAGCGCATGCGTGACGCGGGAAAAGTAATTTCCGTCTCAGTCTTTTTCGTTCAAGTCAACGTTCAAACAGATCCACGTTGGGCGAAGACAAATTCAAATATCCCCTCCCCCGGGAAGGCAAGATCAGTCAAAAGACCCACCCCAGGGCCAACAATAACAATCAAATCCCCACCCCATGCCCTGCCTCCCCCTCCCGCCGGCCTTAAATTGATAGGTGCATTATTCCTGGCTTTCTTCGATATCTAACGGCTTGAACCTCCAAAGATTAGCGCCAGAATTTGAAGGAAGGGGTTTTCGAAGCAAGCATTCACTGAAATATATGAATGAAAACGATCTCCAGATTATTATAAACTCGCCCGACAAGTTGTTGTTGGCGGAACGAAGAATTCTTGAGAAAGAGTTGCAAGAACTGAAGAAACCCTGTCTACAGCCCAAAGAACTCTTTCCTCCATCATCGCCTGGGCCCTTACAATTAGTGTCCGGTAACAATACACTGCTAGTTGGCCCATCTAGCAGCGTGTCAGTGCAGTCGATTGAAGGCCCCGCTACTGAGGGAAAAACAACAGATCACTCAAGCTATTTAGAAAGGAAGAGTGCGGACTAACGGAAAACCTGTCTCTGTTACAGACACATCAGAAGTGCTTCTGTTCAGCTGCAAAGCGTTCGTAGAGAATACGAAGAAGCATCAAGCAAAGCCAATGGACGGCGAGGAAAACTCTGTGGCCGATGCCATTTGGCGGGACATTACAAGGGTCGCTGTTCAAATGCGCCGTACACAGACATGAACAAATGCCGAGCGAAGCGAAAAGCATCCAGAGAGCAAAAGTGAAATTCAAGAACTACAGAAACTAATCAGGGACTTGGAGAAAAAAGAGGCTAAGGCTGCAGATGAGCTTCATTCGTTCAAGCTTACAAAAGAGCGGTCGAGCAACAATTTCTTCGCCATTATGCGGCCAAGACTAAGAAAGCAGAATGAAGGTCGGTATGTTGACCGTTTCGCTCTGGATAAAGACTTGACAATACTGAGGAATATTTTCAAGAACAAAGTCCCTTTGGATGATTCTAAGGACTGGCAAATGCCATTTCTGATTGAACAGTACCGGAGAAATCTGCCGTGTCTAAATGTTGGTATGTAAGCAAAATCGAACGGGAACAGTTGTAATCCGATCTAATGTTGTAGACGTTACTTGGCGCCTTCACACAAAATGCGCCTCTGAGAGAGAAAGTGCCATATTTAATGCCCTGGATATGTTGAGTTTTGCTAAAACAAATGAATAAAGGTTATGTTTTTATGCTATTTTGCCGTTTTAATACTCCCGCTCCTAAAAAACATTTGTAGAAATTCTATTGTTTACAACCGATACTGTGATTGGCTAATTTGCAGAAATTTTTGTCGGGTGGCCTTGGTTGGAGTAACCGGGCCGTAAATACATACCCTGATGAAGGTTTATGATATCTACCTACCTCCCTGATATAATGAAACATTATGAAACTACTTATAAAAACATGCATTTTATGTTTACCTCGCAGGTATTTTCTGCCCCATGTATGGCTGCTGTTTCAAAACTTCCATGATTTTGTTTCTCAGCGCTTGAATTTTATCAATGTTTCCCTTTTGCTCTTCAAAATAAACAAGAATAAATATAAACTAATAGGTTATTTCAGAATCTATATTAAATTTCTTTGTAATAGTCTTACTGCCGATATGGGAAAAAATTTAAAACAAATATTAATGGAGAATGGATGTCAGGATGCAAGACTGCATGAAGGGAAAAAATTAAGCACCTGTACAGCAACTTATTTAGTATACTTAAATGGCTGATTATCAGAACTGTTTTTTAGATCAGACTAACAAATGGTTACATGCAGCTGTCAAAATAAATGCACTGAAAATTGGCAACCATTTTTTAGGCCTTGTAATTAATACTAATATGTACTAATAGCCTGCGTGCAGGCTACTGTTCCAGGTGTATTTCCAACCATTTCAGAAGCATGCCCCAGGGCCACACTTGACTTGGGCGACTTACCCTCACATGGTATATAATTATTATCTGCGGCCTCAGTGCAACCTAAGGCATCTGGGTCATTTTGTGATGAGAATAGACATGTGGTATGGGAAACTGTAGTCAGGCAGAACATTATAAGTTTCATAGTTCGTGGACAAATATCGCTGCCCCGTTGTCTGTGATTGAGTGGATAACTTCTGGGGTTCGCCTCCATTTCACCAAAGAACCTAAAGGTTTTGTCCTGCCCAATCATTTATTGTCTGCAAATCAAGAAGCGTTTGTAACTCAAGAAATTAATGACCTTTTGAAGTCCGGCGCCATTGAAGAATGTCTGGAACAGCCTCTCTGCGTATCTCCCATTGGATCAGCATGCCAAAAAAGAACAGCAAGCTTCGGCTAATCGTCTAACTACGTCGATTAGCGAGACACCAAAGTTTCATTTCAATACGAAAGCACCTCAACTGTCTGTGAACAAATTCACCCTCAAGACTTGCTTGTGACGCTAGATACCAAGAACGGATTTCACCACATCCTGGTTCATCTGGATCACTGAAAATTCCTCGGCATTCTATGGAAAGGCCACTGGTACCAGTGGAAAGTTCGACCATTCGGTTTCAACCACAGTCCGTAATTTTTCTGCAAAAGGTTACGACCTGTTATTCAACATCTCCATCAACTCGGTTTACGACTAATCATTTACGTCGACGATATATTACTTATGGCTTCCGCTGCAGAGATCGCGAACCACAAGCAGCTCCTGTTGGACACATTAACGTGTTTAGGGTGGATAATCAACTGGGAAAAGTCGTCCCTCCAACCCGCCTTCTGCAAAGAATTCGTTGGCTATGTCGTAGCCACCAACAGCGAAGATGGCTTTCCGGTAATCAAGGTTCCCGCCACTTGCATCAGGCGATTAAAGCGCAACATCAGACGCGTTCTGGCTCGACCAACAGTAACCGCACAGGTCCTTGCACGCATCACTGGACAGTGCATTGCGATGACAAAGGCCATTGTTCTTGGAAGGCTTCTTTTACGAAATGCATATCGGCTGCTCAGCAGACGCTCAAGCTGGGATACTCCCGTCACGCTGAACAACCCCACAAAGGGCGACTTACAATGGTGGTCTTACGCGCTGGAATCGTGGAACGGCCGACCTATCAAAACAAAACCAGTGGAAGCCCAACTCGAAACCGACGCATCACAAACGGGATGGGTAGCAGTTCTCAATGGCAAGCAAGCAGCAGGTTATTGGGACGCCCAAGTAGCGCGACTGCCGTCAAATTACCACAAGCTTCTAGCCATCCTTCTCGCCTTAAAAGCTTTCGAGCGCGACTAAAAGGGCAAAACCATTCAAGTGTTATCCGACCACAATGCTGCTGTAGCCTACATCAACCATCTGGGTGGGCCCAGCCCAAGTCTCGCAGCCCTTGCCTCAGCGGTGTGGGTCACCCCGTACAAACTGGGCATAGAGCTCACCGCGAAGCATCTGGCGGGAAAGGAAAACGTACATGCCGACCAACTGTCTCGTCTATCGCCCACTACGAATGGCAGCTTCACACACGCCTTTTCAAAGTCTTAGATCGCTTCTGAGGACCCCATTCTGTCGACCGTTTTGCAACCTTCACAAACACTCTTCTACCAAGCTACAACAGCCGATATTACGACCCGGGCTCCAGTGGCGTGGTTACTCTCGCTCAGTTAGATTAGGCAAGCCACAACAATTTCGTAAATGCCCCGTTTCGCCTAATTCCCAAAATTCTGAAAATCGTTCAAGAACAGCGGGCAGACGCCACTCTAATAGCGCCATGGTGGCCAGCACAACCCTGGTTTCCGCCTCTGTGCATGTTGTCGACTTGCCCCCCTCTTCGGCTTCCAAACCGCAAACACCTGTTTCTGCAGACAAGTAGCACCCCCGAACCGTTACACAACCGCGCCTGGAAAATCTATACTTGGTGCATTTGTGGAAGAAGAAAGTGACAGATTTGGGCTGGGATTCTCGCCCAGCTTCACAGCTATCTCTACACTGGGCCACTTCCACATTGTCCCTATACAACCGGCAAATTAATGACTTTTACGTCGCCAACATTATGGAAGATGCGATACGCCTCGCAGGCCTGGGAAACCACGGATACTCAGCCAAAGATTTTCGCCCTACTGGAGTGACTGCCACCATTGACTCTGGGACAAGCCCGGACATTGTTGTGAAAACGGGTCGATGGAAAACGGCCTCTGTTTTCTGGGATCACCACGTGCACTCAAAGCCACCGGCGGAGTTTACCCATGACGTCTTAGTTCACGAGTGACAGTAAAACTATGACTCTTTTTAGGCAAACAATAAACTTTTGAAATCATTATGTGTAGCGTGGCGTAAGTTTCTCAAAACTGTAGTCAGGCGGAACATTATAAGTTTCATATTAACTTCTGTTATTGTTTTGAGCGACATTTCGTCGCTCGTATTTCATTCTTGCTTGGTGCGTAATGTTCTCATTCCTGTTCTTTGTTATTATTGATTTTATATTGATTTGGGTGGAGATTTACCAGATGCAAGGATAGGCAAACAATAAACTTTTGAACTCATTATGTGTAGCGTGACGTAAGTTTCTCAAAATTTCTTTTTAATACTTTAACACAAAAATTACTTCAGTAGTAAGACTGCCTGACACAAGCCTCAATTGGATAATTTATGTTAATAAAAATTAATTTTTTTAGTACCCATTGTCTTTCAATATGGCACAAACTCTGAGTTCTAAACCACCAGGATGGGAGGGGGGGAGGTAAGAGTAATCCCTGTGTAGTGTAGTTGGCTATACAGGAAAGTGGATAGAGTATACAACGGGAAAACGAATCATGATCGGCGTGCGATCAACCGAGTCGTGAAGAAAATGGGTTTTACAAGAAAAAAGGTACGTATGACTAGCTGCATTTCTTTGGAAGGAACACTGCTAATTCTAAGCACCTATCACCTCCGGAATGAATTGAAAAAAACAAAATAAAGCATAAGCTTATAATACGCTTGTAACGTTTGTTGTTCTACGTTTCGAGAATGTAAACATATAACGCTGTGACATGATAGGGAAATTGTTATTTCTACAAGCGGGAACGGGGAATCGAGGAAAATATTTAAGCTTACTTTCAAGTTTACTTCTTCGTTATAACTCAAGACGATTGCCAAAGAACGTGATGAGGGAAACAGGACGATTTATTGTCGTAGGATCGCTGAATTTCACCGAGAACAGTTGCTATTTATAGATGAATCTGAGAAGTTCTGATTCATCTATAAATAGTAACTGTTCTCGGTGAAATTTAGCGATGACCCACGACGATACATCGCCCTATTTCGCTTATCACGTTCTTTGGTAATCACGGTGAGCTATAACGAAGAAGTTAACATGAAACTGTGCTTAAATATTTTCCTTGATATTTCCCCGTTCCCGCTTTAATTTTATAAATAACGATTTTTCAGATTTTTCTTGCTAGCATGTCACAGCGTTAACATTCACGTAGAACAATAAACGTTATAAAGCGCTTATGCTTTGTTTTTCATTCCATTCCTCGGGTGATCCATTCCTTGGGTGATAGGTGACTAGAACTGGCATCGTTTCTTGCAAAAACAATCCAACAAAACCTACGTACGTTTCTTCAGCTTTCTTCTTGTCAAACCCATTTTCTTCACGAATCGGTTGATCGCACGCCGATCATGATTCGTTTTCCCGTTGCATACTCTATCCACTCCTGAATTTCGTCCTCGTACACTTCGGGATATTGCCAGATTTATACTTGTGGTGAATAACATGTCGTATGCTATTTTCAGGTCAGAAAAGCTAGAATTCTTACTTCACACTTCGGTTTAGCTTATTCACGAGATTAAACGCAAGCTTACCATCCACCGCATAGGATAATCCACCGAGCGGGTGTTTAATTTTGAAGAAATGTCGAAATTTCTTTACAAATAGCTGCCAAACGTGAAGTATTCTTTCAACATCAACGACTCTAAAGCCTCTTGCTAGTCAATATATGACTCGCCAGCGCAAATTTACGGGATAATTTGGCGCTATCTTTATTCCTTCGAGCTCAATTCAATTGCGGTAACATCACACACTTTCCATATAAGGTATGATTGACGGAAGCGTATTGCAAAGTGCTCAGCAGTGTTTTGAAAAGAAAAGTCGCGTAGTAGTGAAAATGGTGGTAAAGCATCACCAAATCACATTGCAATTAGTTGATCAAAAGCAATCCCAACTGCTCTTGAGTACTAAACTTACAAAAGCGTTGCAAAATGGAGGCAGAAATTCTAACATGACAACAATTTTATATATGAAAGCTTCGAGCCTTCAGGACTGAAAGTGTGCAATAAAATGTGAGTTATCTCCTATGGGCTAGTTATTACAGATGGGATAATGTGAAACTCTAATGGTTTAACTTTGAGGTACACGAAAGGGGTGTAGGTTTAATTTGTTGTAGTACACTGTCTGACGAAAAGAGGACCTTTTCCATAAAACCTTGTATATATAAGAGTAATGTCAATACATATTGCAAGCCTTTGATGGCTGTGATATTTGTCAGATTTGGTGCCCACTGAAAAAATATTGACAGGCAAGAAATGTGTGCAGCAAGCAATCATATTTCCTAAGTAACATAGGATTAATTGCAAACGGTAAGATGAAAGGGCTTCAATGCATAATTACTGTATGGGGTTTTTTGGATACAGAGTGTACAAGGGTATACCAGGTGTACTCAAGTATTACAGGGTATGCAAGGGTATACAGGATGTATTAGAACATTACAGGGTGTACAAGGTGTACAATATCTAGTATACAGGGTATATGTTGTAGTTCTATTTTATCCTTGGTTCAATTTTTATTTTTCTTTGTTCTTTTTTATGTTAATATATGATAATTAATGAATATAAAACAAAAGAAAATAAAAGTTGAACCAAGGACAAAAGTGAACTACTAACAACATAATTATACAAGGGTATACAAGGTGTATGAGGCATGTCGTTGTCATTACCTATCTTGGGACAATTTATGGAGGCTTACATGAGGTACTGACATGACATCGCACAGGACAAAATCACAAACCGCTCTGACCGACTACAGTAAAGCATTATATGATCGCTTTAAAAATGAAGTAAAGGTACATTGAATTTTATTCACCTGTTTGATTACGCCTAAAGACTTTCTTGATCCTCTGTCGCAGTGACCCTGCAGTGTTATCAATGCTGAAGATAGGCCTGACCACATGCCCTTCATACTCCTTACCAGCAATTTTATCCCTTATTTCAGATTTTATAGTTGCGATGTCTTCAAACGGTTTATCAGCATGGGTACCAACAATGACTACTGGGGGCTGAAGATAGGGCAGCTCTCCATGTGCACCATCAACTGTTTGTCTTCTCATTTTGGTGATACCGTGAACTGTAGAAAGCCACGACAGCAAATTCTCAACATTTGTTTCACCACTGGGGTTTTCCAAGATAACATTACGATTCCCTTGTCTGGCACAGGGCTGAGCTGTATCATTTAATGACTTGCTGAGGTTGTACACCAGAACATAGATTGCTTGCAAGGAAAAAAATACAGAATGGGAAGCATAGTACAGATGCTGTCCTGCAAAATCCCATATATCCATAATGACAGCAGATTCTTCTTTGTTGATATCACGTTCATCAAGTTCACGTTTGATATACTTGATCCACTGATTTGCATGGTTTGTGACCTCATCTGGAAGTGAGGTGGAATCGATAATCAACTCAGGTTGTGATGAAGTTTGTTCACTAGCAGCACCTACATTTGGCTCGTCAGTGACCTGCAAACGAATACCAAAAAAAAACTAAATAATGTTCTCAGATTTTACTTGGCCAAGTGTTTTGCCAACAAAAGGTTAGATACCAGTTAGAAAACTGGAAAAAATTGAAAGGCTCCATGCAAAAATGATGTGGCTTTTCAAGCCAAAAAATACAGTCAATAAAAAATATTTTTTGGTGGGAGGAGGGGGGTGGCCAATAGGATATCTTGAACAAATAAAACTAAACTGTTTTAAAAGCACAACATTTTCATTAAAGATGTTAAAAAAGTCACTAAATTAATTATATATTATGGACAATCTCTTGCCCACTGAGTTTTGGGTACCCAGCTGCAAAGCATCTTTAAAAGTTAAAAAAAAACTAGGTAAAATTTTGACGAAAAAAGTTTTTTTTGTGTGTGCAAATGGGCAAATTTACAATGAAAGATTTAAGACAAAGTTAATTAGGATATAATCTTTGCCAATCTTTAGTCCTACATTGTATTTGTGTAGACCTAATTTGGCTAACAAAATTATATCTCATTTATTTAATCTTTTCCTCAATCCATCTTAATTTTCCAAGTCCTTTACTATTATAAATTCCTCTTGACTTCTTTCCTGTATTTACTCAATTACACTCGTCAAAGCTCACACAAATCATGCAACAACAGCTTGCCAGCTGTAGTAAGAATTATGACCCACTGTAACAACTGCAGGGTACATACATGTAAAAAACGTAGACTTGTAATCAGTTTTATAGACTGTACATCAGGACGAAAATTCAGACTAATGCTTGTTTGGGCTTTGTATGAATGTCTCACACATTATCTGCTTTTTGACAAGTAATGCTTAGCTGAAGTCCACCCTGGTGGTTTGTGATTTGTGACTCTCACTTAATCACCTGAGTTGCATGTGCCGGCACTATAATGAGCAAAACTAAAACAGGCATTAGGCTTGCAGGGTATATATGTATATTAAGAGGGAGTACAGTGTAATATGTCATGAGTATTTTCATGCGATTTGGTCAAAAATTCTAACTAGCTAAATCAAACCTAAGAACATTAATTACACGTGTATTTAATGCAAAATGCACTTAGAACTCAAGGGGAAGATATGAGGTCAATTCTTGAAAGGAATTTATAATAAAGTTTCAATATAACGCACACTCTGATAATTTGGTTGAAACAGCATGCTTTATCACAGTACAGATGCTCGGAGTAATTTACCTGTGACGCCATTTTGCGCGCACTGGCAATTAAGCTGAAAACCTTTCTTGCGTACCCTTGCAAGCTACGAATAAAAGCCAATGTCTTTACAAATGTGAGCAAAGCTATAATATTATAAAGCAAATAAAAAAGCCAAAACTGTGTGCTTTGTTCTGTGATAAGGCACGCAAGGAAGTGACGAGATCAGTGCTCACTCAAGAAATGGAGAAGCACTCGCCTGCGGCTCGTGTTCATCCTACACTTCTTTCGTGCTCTCGTCACTTCTTTGTGTGTTTTATCACAGAAAAAAGTATGGTTTTGGCTGTTTTATTTGTTAAACTTAGCACAGACAGTTTATAATTATGGTTTTTGCTAGAAATAAGGAAAAACCAATTGATAAAACTGAATGGCCCAGTTTTTTTAAGAATGTGCAATCTGACTCAACCATCTAGCTGTGGCCAGATCAAGGCACCTATATTTATGGTGTTACAGTCCTCCAGTACACTATGTTTAAACAAACAGGACCACTAATTTTAGGTTTCCATCAATATACATGCAAACATGGCTTTTAGATATTTAAAACTTAAAATTTAGGACTGCTGGGAAATTATGCAGTAGAACTCATTGAACTCTCAAGGGTCAGGTGGTATCAATTTTGAGACGTACAGCAGGAGTTCACATAGGAAGGCTGCACTATATTTCATACTATTATTACATCAGCAAAACTGTCGATCCACTAATAAAAGTATTATGACTGCCACTGCAGTGAATAATTAACACCATAATGTAGTTGCAAAATGAGGTGTCACTTTAGGCCTCTGAAAGGCTCTGAAAGACACAGAGTTCAAGATAACCATATGGTATTATTGACTAGAAAAATTAATTAAGCAGACAGACTTATATATAGTAGTGGTTTCATCAGACTAGGGCAACAACTGGGAGATTTTGACATTATTTTATTTGAGTTTAAGAAGCTGCCTTAACTTTGCCCTGATTTTCAGTTAAACACTATTAATACAAAAAAAAAGTTTGCCCAAGTAGCTGCCTACTAATTGATGAGCTCTCAGGTGTGTACCTACTTATTATTATTGAGCCCTTGCTAAATTAAGGGATGTTGGGTATGGTTTGAGATTACCGGTAGCTTGATTAAGACTGACTTGTTCCACATGCGCTTTTTGTAAGCTGTTCTAACACATCATGGTTCAGATCCTCACCAACTAGCCGACCTGTTTATTTAATTTAATGTATTTTATATAAATATAAACTCAGTTATCTCCATGTGTGGGTTTTTAGCATTCTGCAGCTAATATGCAGAACTGAAAAGACAAACCTGGTTGACGTAGGAATCTCTTTCCCCAGCATCATTACAATAATAATTGTGAACATGTTCTTTGCCCACAGTCAAAATCCTTCTTTCCTTATTTTCATCATCATCCTTATGAAATTGTCTTTCCACCACCATCTTTGCCACAATCTTTGCACATCCTAGCAATCTTTGACTGTTCTGGTCAATTGTTTGCCAATTCTTAACTTGGTCAACATCAACTTCAAATGCTGAAGGATCAACTTGAATTCCATCTGTGCTCTGTTCATTAGCATCAAATGGCAGACCAATGAGAGTCTTCTTAAGACTTGTTTTTCCAGCCCTGTCCTGACCTATTAGGAAGATTCGGCCACGGTAGACATTTACAGATCCATCCTTAAGGGCTCTTTTATAGGCAAGTTGTGCTCTTTGTCCCCACGCCCTTATTTCTCCAGGATCTAATATCAAATAAAAAACAAAAGAAACATGACACTTGAGGGTATTTTTTTATCAAAATTATGTGGTTAAATGTAATTTATGAGCAGGTTAATTTCGAGACAATGTGATGGGGGTGCACTGAATTTTTGGCTGGACATCACAGATCAACTGCTTGAGCCTGACCATGGAGCAATGCTTCTGGCACTCCTCCCAGGTGCCTTGTACAAGCTGGGTAAAGCTGGTCTCAGTAGTAATGGGGACAACATTTTTGCTGCATCCTGATGTTGTGTGTATAATACCAGGTTACGTAGCACTTGCAAGAAAATTTCACACGGCACAAGTAAAACACACAACACTTCTATGTCTATTTTGCAACATAAAAAACTTGTTGTGCATGTAGGAGGTAATCAAAATAACTTATTGAACTAACAATTTCAATTAAAATGTAATATAATGCAACATTGTTGCGTGACAACCTTGGGTGAAATATGCTGCCTGCATGCCACTTGGCCTTTGAAAGGAGGACCTTTATTACCATGCAACAACATAGTGGCCAGCATGATCATACAGCTGTACCTGCATGAACGAACTTAGTGCACTTGAGGATAAAAATTGCTACCTGCAGCCATATTGATATCATCACGTCTGTCATGCAAACAGTGTGCGCAAAAGTGTGAGTGAAAGTTCAGAGACATTTTTTTTATTTAATAGGCAAAAAACAAGGTTTGAAACAATATGTGACACATACAGTGAAACTGTATGGAACAGATAAAGTAGAAATTAACCCTTCAGGTGACTAAATTCACCTTTGTATTAGCAGGATCCAAATTTCACAGTATCCCAATTTAACTAATGGTTGGATTCTCTGAGGACACCTTTTGTGTAGAAAGTTAATTAAGATTACCTACTGCCAGGTTCAACAACCTAATTATAAGTATGACAAAAAATTAGAAACTGTTACTCTTGTAAAGACCCCAAGCCCTTTAGTTCAAACAGTCAATTATTTAACTCTAAGCAAACAAAAAAGTAGAAAAAAACAAACAGTGATATAAATAAATGCTTAATCAGTATGTAAGTAGTATTGCTTATTAATTAATCAGTCAAAAGCATCTTAAGTTGTACCCACCTGTAAATTTTGTCTTTTCCTTTACCTTTTGAACACTTCTCATTCCATCAACTGTAAAGGGATTGTTCCACAGACACAGCCATATCAGCTTCTCCAGGTCACCGATCCATTCAGGTAAATCTGTCAGCTGGTTACCTTCCAAGTATAGCAATGTAAGCTCCTTCAGCTGCTGTACACAGGTAGGTACAGCAGACAGCTGGTTGTTCCTCACACTCAGCATTCTCAGCTCCTTCAGGTCACCAATCCATTCAGGCAAATCTCTCAGCTGGTTACCATCCAAGTATAGCGATGTAAGCTCCTTCAGCTGCCGTACACAGGTAGGTACAGCAGACAGCTGGTTGTTCCTCACACACAGCGTTTTCAACTTCTTCAGGTCACCAATGCTGTCAGGTAAATCTGTCAGCTGGTTACCATCCAACCACAGATTTTCAAGCTTCTTCAGATACTGGACACTGGTAGGTACAGCAGACAGCTGATTGTTGTACACAAACAGCCTACTCAGCTCCTTCAGGTCACCAATGCTATCTGGAAGATATGTTAACTGGTTTTCACCCAAGTTCAGCAGTGTGAGATTTTTCAGCTTGTTAATATTTGTTGGTAATTCTGTCAGATTATTTTTACACAGGAAAAGTATCTCCAGATCCTTCAGGTCAGTGACAGCTTCAGGAACTTTTGACAGCTGTCTGCCACTCAGATCCAAAGCTTCAGTTTCTCCAAACGGTCCTTTTTCAATGTACTTTCTGAGCTTCTCAGTTGAAATATTTTCCATCTTTTAAATGGTGTACTCTTGGAATAAAATCCAGGCTTTTCTTGGTTTTAGACTCTAAAACCAAAAATATACATTAATTTATAGTACAATAATATTTAAAAATTCAGGCATTAATTCAATCATGATGTACGAGAAGTTCATGTCATTGTAGTATATTAAAAAAGATGAATTTACAACCTAGTTGAACTGAATATATATATTTTTTCAGGTAATTAAAATAGTGCTTCATGTATCTCTGAACCAGTATACATAACAACTAATTAAAAAAAAATAACTGTATCCGGAAAATAATAATAACAATTTTAAAGAAATTTATGTTGTTTAGACAAAACTCGCTATCTGATACTATAGGCTAGCTACAACCTCATGCAATCAGAATTGTTGAGACATTTGTAAGTCATCCCTAGCCTCTCTCCCCTCCTCGTGTTCTCCTTATCAGGCGGTAACCGGTAAAATTTACCGCTTGCAGCACCGCTTGTTACCGGTTAGAACCACATACTAAGGCCTGGATTAGAAACATCCAACAGTTTTGGATTGTGAAAGGATTTATTATCGGATTGAATTATGAAAAGATTTATGTCAGTTGTACTACATACCATGTCTTCTCATTGTCCATGCGTTCATACAATATTATAGACAAAGTCTTACTATCTCGACATTTCTAAGTTTGTTAGATAATAGTCTCATCTTCTCAATGTTGCCCTCATGCATCTTCCCGACTGTCGACATTTCTCCATATCTTAGAACATTCGAAAAATGCTATTGTGTTAATATATTCTTTAATTAATTAAGATGCTGTTAGCATTGCCGTAAGATACTAGTGTTATCTGTCTTCTTGATGTTAAATCATACACTGGTTTTTCAGGTTTGTTTGTAAAAATATAACGTGTTGTTAGTATTGCCTTCTCTTTGAAGGCCTTCGTTTGTGCCTTTGTAAGGAATTTGTCTCATCGTCTAGGCATTTCTCCGTACGTTTTTTAGGTTTCTGTAAGCTTTTTCTTCACGATGTTTGTCTGTACGTCATTAATACAGTAACAGTAAGCGCAAACATGAAGCGTTTTGAAGGGTTTTTGAGGCGTGTGTGAGCCTAGTGTCGTGCGGGAAACATTTCGGGTCTCATGATGACACTTAGAAAACTCCAGGATAGAAAAGGATTTTCAACAGAACTGCTTTACCGGTCTAAAAAACTCACCTACATGTACCTGTTACCCTGAAAACTAGGGAGAACACTGCCTCCCCCATCACAATGTTGAAACCCATATAATGTTTGCAACTGTGTGCCTTTTTTCCAACATTGCTAAGCTGGGAAGGGGTGCAAACCAGGGGGGGGAGCAACTTCCCACACATTCTCTTAAATGAAATCCAAACTATGTTCTCACCACTTGCAAAGCAACCTGTGAGGTTCTAGTCAGCGGATATGCCTCCTGCGCGTGCGCAGGTGTTGCATGTTCAAACAGAACTCGGATGCTGAAGGGAAAAATTATGGCGGCCAAAGGCAGCGGATTTGGTTTTGTCCTTTGGTTTAGGTATGTACTGACGAATTGATCGCATTTTACACTTTTATCATGTTTTCGTGCTTTTTGCTTCTTATGAAGACAAAAGTTTATTCTCGGAGTTTTTTAGTCGCAAAGTAGAACAGAAGCGTTTCGATCAATCCAGTCTGCACTGATCGACTGTATAGCACCAGATAGAATTTTCTGAAGTTGGGTTAAAAACTGGGATTGGGTTCAAAGTACTGAACTGTGAAATGATCTTGTTAACACATAACTGGATTGGTGAGAATTTTATTTACATGTACGTTGAATTATCAAATTCTAGCATTCAACTTTGAAACGTTTGTCGCAAACCTGTTCTCCAAGTATAAACAAGCGAAACATTGCTGCTGTACAGCTCGCAGCTGTTGCACTCGCCACTGCAACAAACAAGACAGTGCGAAAACAGAAGTGTCTTCATCGATGTGCCTTCCATCGAAAATTCTCTTGTACGAAACTGACAGTAAGTTCCATGAGAGATTTGTCACTCACCGCTTACTTTCACCTGACAAAATACACAAATTTTGAAAACTATTCCAAATAAGTTGATCGCTACGTCAATCGGAAATATTTATTAGTACGAACACCACTGTCCATGTGTTGACTGGACCACTTTAAAGCAAGTGGTGAGAACATCGTTTCTCGGTCCCAGGCCTCGCTTCTATCCCCCCCCCCCCCCTGGGTGCAAATGTACCAAATAACAAATGTTCCAACAATTTATGCCCAGGGATGTTTTAAGCATCCCACACAGCGGGGGGGGGGGGGGGAGGAGTTGAAAATCAGGGCTCGAGACTAACTTTTCAGCTTAGCAGCCCAGTGGCTAGTGAGAAGTTTGGTTTCACTAGCCAAAATAAATTTTCACTAGCCAGTCTTTTTTTTTTGGCATAATCTCGCACTGTGTTCAATGTGTGTAATTTTTAGCCGAGTAAAGTACTGTAAATATGTCTCTCTGTAATCTAAGGAGTGAAGAACTGGCATGTTGACCATTCTACCCAACGGTTAAAGATCCTCACACGAATACAAAGTATTCGTGCGTTCGGGGCAAATTCGCAGGCACAATGTTATTCACGCCTCTCTTTTCCATTGCGGTTATCATGACCAATAAGAAAAGTTAACCTTATACGAGCTTGTCATCGTACGGAGAAACATTGGGACTGGAAGAGACTAACATTGTACGAACGTTCTAAAGTACGGAGAAAGACAAGACTGATTCAGCACTCAATTCACGTACGGAAGAATGTCTGCAAGAGAAGACCAGTAAATTATGAGGTATTTAAGTACGGAGAAACGTTGAGCAGGCAAAGCTAATAAGGTTTGAACTTACTAAGGTACGGAGAGACGTTGAGGAGTCATATCGAACACGTTGGCTGTAAATGCACTACAGCAGGGAGAAACACTGCCAATATACCAAGGTACAGAGACATGTTGAGGAGACACTGAGGCTAATAAAATACGCATCTACCAACTTACGGAGAAACGTCATTAGACAAAACTAATTCCGTAAGAACGTGTAACGTACGGAAGAACGCCGACCGGACAAGACTATTACAGTAGGACAATAAACTAAGGAGAAACGTAGGGAAGACAACTAATAATGCACGCATGTACAGATAAACGTTGAGAAGACAAGGCTATAATACCGTATGAACATCCTAACGTACAGAGAAACGCTCAGAAGTGTAGACGTATCGTACGAATGCACTAACGCACTGAAAGCCTTAGGAAAACAAGACCAGTAAAGTGCGAACGCGCTAACGGCTTACGGAGAAACGTTGAGACCGCAAGACTAATAAATCGACAAATGCACTTCCGTACGGAGAAACATTATGAAGACAAGACTAATATCATATGAACGACGTTACGTAGAGAGAGACGCTGCAAGGGACGAGAAAGTAATATTGTACGAACATAGTAATGATTGGAAATAAGTCGATAAAAGAAGACTAAAGAATTGTGTGAACGTACTAACATACGTAACTAGACTAGCTTCATATGAACGCACAAACGGACCTTTGAAGGACACGTATGGTGAAACGTTCTTAAGACGGCTAATTTCGATGGAACGTACTAATGACAGAGAAAGGTTGCCAACTGAGACAACATTTAATAGGGAGAAACGCTGAGACGACAAAACAAGTACCATACGAACATTATGATATCCTTCTACGGAATAAGTTTTAGTTTCTGTTCACTCAATTTGCTTTTGGGATCCGATCATCAGAAGCAATATTTAGTTTGGTTTCCATCCGGTACTTAAGTGCTTTGAAAATTTTACTAGCCAAAATGGCTAGTGAAAGCGCAAAACCTACTAGCCAAAACAGAATTTTTGCTAGTCTGTGACTAGTTGGCTACCGTTAGTCTCGAGCCCTGGAAAATGACGTTCCTAGTCACTTCATGCTATGGACAATGGTCACAAACAAATTAAAGCTTCCAATAATTAAACATTTGACTTGTTCAATCCATTGAACTGAACACACAGATTATACCTATACATAACACCTTACTATGTTTGTAGCATCCCCCAGGGGGGAGGAGTTGAAGATGACTTTCCTGGTCACTTCATGCTACAGACACTTGTCACTAACAAGAGCTTGCATTAATTAAACATTTAACTTGTTCAATCCATTGAACTGAACACACAAGTTATACCAGTCCTATGGATAAATCTAGACCATTCTGTGTATTCTTATATGACAATCAGACCAGTCAGAGAACTCTTTTTTTATCTCTTTCATCACATGGAATAATTTCAAACAACTATTTAGTTTACTGTCGAACTTGTTTTGTTAAATCATAGTTCGTCCCCTCTATGAGCTAAACGGTCAAATCAACCCGACGTAACCAGTCGAACCAATCCGAATGAAAAATCAATCGAACTCAATCAAACTCCAATCGTTCAATTGTTTTTCGATTGGTTCGGTAATCGAACAGAATCGAACAGGAACTTTTCGGTGAGTTTGATTTCCGAAATTAATAGAACCAATCGAACTTAATCGACGCGATTAGTTCGATTTCATTCAGTAGTAAAACGACATAAATATCAAATTATAAAATAGAGAGATTTCCCTCTTATAACTATGTGAGCCAGGTGTAAAGAAAACATAACACTTTTCAATCGGTCAACTTATTAAACCTTCATTGTTTAATTGTTACTGAGCGAACTTAAACGGCACAGCAAACTAAACTGCCTTTATATACCTGGGATTATACTAACTGGTGATTACTGTAGCTTAAAGTTGTAGTAGAAGTTAGGAATGAGTTAAAGGATTACACTGGGTCACAGATTTAAGACAAATTTAGACAAATTTAGGCAAATGCAAAAGAACGTACGGATCGACAGAAATTGAAGAATATTGAAACAGATTGCGATACTGGATGGGCTTTTGAAATACTGTTAGGCTGAACAGTTTTCAAAGCTAAAAAGTTAATGTCATTTGGTGGTATCGGTAACTTTTAATTTAAAAGTTCAGGAGACACATTTGGTTGCGATAAAACTAGCTAATTGGTTCTGTCATTTAGATCCATCACATAAAAGTAACTTCTTTGCTAAAATTAGGTTTCATTGCGAATATTTGGCAAAACATAATAAAAAAGACTTAACTCGGCCATGACCCCGGGGGGGGGGGGGGGGGGGGTACTCCCTATAGTAGGCTATACGGGGAGGCTCTGCCCAAAAGGGGTGCCTTTTTTAAGCTCACAGTACGTAAAAGGGTTGGGAAATTAAAATTGCTGCAAAGTGGAAGAAATGGTGGCTAAAGCGAGGAATATCAAAGGGTGCCACATTTTGGCGGGCAGAAATAACTACGCAACTGAATCAGAACGACTGAAAACTCGGGAAAAACGTGGCGATTACAGGAAATTCTATTGTTTTGGCTTATCCTTGAGGTATAAGAAAGGGGTGCAATTTTGCTCTAGGTATGTGAAAGGTGTACCATTTTGGTAAAAATTAGTATATTAAAGGGTAAGGGTTTGAACGTTCAGGCGGAGCCTCCCCGTATAAAACTTTATTGAGTACACCCCTCTCCCCCAGGGCCATGACACAGACCTTTAAACAGCTGTCAGTAAATCATTGCTTTGATATGTAAAAAAAGACCACAGTAATTGAACCTTCACACAGGCAACAGTGTACAGCATTATACAAAATCATGGACCGCGCGAGGGGTAGGCTGAGGGGGCTTTAGCCCCCCCACTTTTTAGTGCCATTAAAAAGAAATTATTGAAAAAGTTGGAAAATCCTTTATTCAGTGATTATAGTTTCAGGGTTAACCCGGCAGAACTTGGTTTTCCCCAGTTTGGATCTAATTTTCATACGGACCAAACACAAATGGAATACTCCACAAAAGTTCAAATCGCCTTGCTCTCATTTAGCTTGATTAGATGAAACTCACGTGCACTCTAGGAATTCTATCTTGAAAATGAAACTGCTCATATTTTAATTACAATCGACGAAAGTTGACTCTCTCGCTATTGTTTTGGCCTCTAAATCTTGTGAACTCTCATTGAACTTAAGTTTTTGTCAACTCTCGTTTTTCGGCTCTGGACCAGGTAAATAGGATTATCGGCAGCAGCGTACTTTGATGTTTGCTGAAAATCGAGTCCTCACTTCTTTAAGCTTCTCTATATGCATATAAGCTTTGCAACTAGGATAGCTGCTGAAAGATCTCTTTCACTCCTAACGACAACAAATAAGGCATTCAGCAGTTAGGACATACCGATCACAGACAGACTGACTGTGGTGAAATGTATAGCTCACGATACTCAGCTCAGCTTTCCTAGTTGGCCTTATTCTGTAACAATGACAATGATAACAGGTTTGCCGCTTGCACAAGTCTTAAGAAAAATGTGTTTGAGTTTGAGATCTTAAATGCGAAAACGTCAAGGTTTGCACCTTAATTCTCAGATACGACTTAAAATGTGTGAAGAAATGACAGACCAGGCTCAGGCGCATTATTTTGGGACTCTCCTGGCTATAATCCTTTAAATACTGACTGGTAATATCCTGACTGGCAATATCCTAATACTGACTCCCTAAAAGAATGCAATTTTTCCTATACTGATAAACCAAAACATTCCGACCGCATTCTGTTTATTTTGTTATCTTGGAAACATTACTGAGGGAAGGGAATAATGTCGAAACTGAGAAACACTCATTGTATATTCAGTCTTCTACTACAGATGAGGTCACCAAAACGTGCCCTAAGTATCGACGTATTAGTCACTGGTAGGTCGAAGAGTTTGATACCCTTAGTATAGCTTTATTCCTTTACTTGTGGCTCTACGTAATGCAGTCAATTCAAATACAATCAAGTTATATTGCGCATATGGTCCATGTGTTTCCACGTTCCTATTTACATTGCGCATGTTCTATGTGATGGGTATAAACTGAAAACTTTTAACACACTTGGCTGCCCTACATGTAGATGCATTGTTAGTCACTAAGAAGACCACTAAACATTTCGCGCGAGGCTGTCACCCCCGCCCCCTTCCCCACACACACACACCCCGATTGAGATAGCCCCCCCACTTTAAAAATAGGCCGCGTGGTCCCTGAAAATAATCATAACTAGTGCTACCAGTGTTTCCATGACTTTCCGTGTACGCCGGTTGAAATAGAAGCCTACACAGAGCTTATTTGACTGCAACGCACTGTTTGAAACCAATTGAAACCGGTTTGGAATGACAAAGCGCAGGCCAAGGACAAAGCTCTATTGCTCTGAGTTCGATTCTGTTCGATTAAAGAAGTGTTCGATTGTGTTCGATTGGCAATACGCCTGTGTGAGTTCGCTTATGTTCGATTGCCGAACCCAATCCAAATCAATCGAACGATTGAAGTTCGATTGAGTTCGATTACCGAACGTTCGATTGGTTTACGTCGGGAATCAAACAGCAACAAATAAACGATGGGTCACACATTAATCACAATCAATGAAAAGAAATGTGGCTCCGTTTGTAAGATTGAACACTCGATCAATTGGCACTTTGCAATTGTTTTACGCGTCTTCGAAACGGCAATCAAATAATTAGAACACATTACTCTCAAATGCAAGAAATTTTTGGGACTTTTTAACAACTGACTGACAGAAGCTATTAAAGGCTGACACGCGCGCCGGACAATTCAACCGATCACAAATAACTCGAACATTCTGAAAGTGCAAGTAAACTTCCTCACATAAACTTATGATCAAATGTCTTATTAAAGGAAAGAATAGACAAATATTAATTAAGCAACTTTACTAAGCTTAATTCCTTTCTAAAAATTGACTCCACTATCTACAAAGGCTGCATGCACATTTGACAGCTGACTAGTAAAATCGATTTGATTAATAACATGCACCAATAACGCCCACATTTACACCAAAATTCTCTTACCTGAACAAAAATAAAACCACTGACGAAAACAACCACTGTTTTAAAACCGTTTTTTCTAAATATATCTTCACGGCTTGCTTTCGTACCCTGCTTTCGTACCCTCGCTCAACTAAAAAAGCAAAATTTCCTAATATGGTTTGGGGAAGGCGGGGGTCGTCAGGGTCAGATCCGCCACGGTTGGATGGAGGGATGGGAGGGGAGGGGAGGGAGAAGAGGGGCGTCCGGGATCGCTCGATCTTCAGCCGTTTTGTGCGCCCGCGTTGGGAGGAGGATGAAACTGAACTCCCTCAAACGGCTGGAAATCAAGCCTAATGCTGAATTGAATGGAATATTTTTTTTGCCAGTACCACTTTCTAGCTAGGGTTGTTTAGTTTCTCAAATTTGGTTACATTTTAAGGAGTATTTTTCCTCGATGTAGTTAGAACAGCCTGCAACCAGGGGTGTTCCGAAAACGTGGGGTCGGGGTGCGGACTGCGGGGTGGAGAGGCAACAAAACCGAAAAAATAAAAACAACAACAACAACAAAACATCCGAAATAAAAAGGAAAAAAGAAAATAGCTCAATACTTAAAAATACAATTAAGAAATGCAAGAAAAATACAAAATAATAAAGCGAGAATTGAATATTTAACTGTTACGCGAACGAATGAATAAATAACGAGAAATTTTAATAATCATTTGTAAGAATCTTGAGGTCTGTGTGGAACAATCTTTTTTCACTTTTTTTCAACCGTATGTCCAGCGATCCCAGCCCATCAGAAAGACTAATTATAAGTTAGCTGTTCGCACGATGTTAACCTGCGATCCCGGGCTGCGATCAGGCTCTGTTTTCGTTTCGCTCGGTGAAACATTCAGCCGGGAAGGGCGAAACGAAAAACCAATTTTAGCGAGCGACCAACGTAAGAGAATAGGAGAGCGATGCTAAAATTCGGCCTGATCGCAGGTCAGCACGATGTTTATCTCACGGACAAAAATCAAACCGTACACTCTTTTCATTGCGTGGGGATTGAGGGCTATTTACTGTGGTACTCGAGGAGACGCCAGCTTGCCAGTAAGGGACGGGACCATTAGAAAAGTGATGGGGGGTGGGGGATTTTTAGCCTGCCAGAATTTTTTTTTTTTTTTTTTTTGGGCCCATTTCCCGTGCTAGAATTTTTTTTTTTGTCTACAGCCCTATGCATGAATATTTTTTTTTTGAGAAAATAATTTCAATTTGCTATTGAATTAATTTAAAACAATGCAACTTTGTTTCACTAATTACATAGCTTGTACTGTTACGTTACTTTACATTTTTAAGTTTATTTTATTACAAAACACTTTTTAACAGTGTTCGCTTTAAAATTTAATTTACTGAAGGAGGTTTCAAAAGTAAATAGCGATTTATAGTGAAAAATTGTGTAATATTATTGATATACATGTATGGATTTTTTATGAAAGACGTATTCATATGAAGTGATTTGATACAAACAGTGGTGTCCAGAAAGATTAATTTATAAAATATACAGTACATACACTGTTATTTCCTTAATTTAAAAACAATTCTTTTCAAAAACGTAGCTCATAAATTATTAAAACTTTTCATATAAAATACATACAGGTACCTTCTCACCCTTTGCAGGGAAGTTAAGGGTAATAATTTAATGTAACAGCTTTTTGAGGATGTAGACACAGTGGGAGAGTTATTTCGAACTTAAACCAATTTCCCTTTGGCTTGGATTTGCCCTTCACTCATTTACTATCGGTTGTTTTGAATTCCCGCTATTTCAAACTTTTTTTGTTTCCCCTGACGGTTCAAAATAATGGGGTTCAACTGTATGACTATGACTATAAAAACAACAAAAAATTTGTTCCAGGCGAAGGCCGATCCCCCTCGCGACAAAAGAAATATTAATTATGAAAACAATATTTCATAGCATCCTGGCAGAGTCCCAGAAAATTTCCAATTTTTTAAACACTGGAGACACTACTTGAGCACTTTGGCAGAACGAATTAGGGTTTCATATCAAAATGAGGCCCATCTTGTGCATGAATTTTTTTTTCGGACATTTTCCCTTGCTTAGAACATGGTCACACCCACTCATCCAATCAGTGTCCAGCATTTCGATGCTCTATATTCCATAAACTGTCTTAAATTATGTAAAGTGGCGGGGGCTTTGAAGCACAGGGAAATTGCGGGGTAAAATTACAGAGAACAGTTCTGCATTCATTAGTGGTTCTATACAGAGCATACTAATGAGGCATTGTTTTCCTTTGTTTGGAAGCCTCATTAGTATGCTCTATATAGAGCATAGTAATGACTAAGTAGAAACTACTAATGAATGCACAAATTCTCTGAATATTTATAACTAAATCGATAAAAACAACAGCTTCAACGGCTAGAAACACTCATTATTTTTTGCTTTTTAACAAAAAAATGCAATCTTACGGTATAATAGCATAGCAAAAAGCAAATCGAAAGAAAAACCATCATTTTACATGAAATACGAGCTGTTCAGACCTTAATTGAAACAGAAGGACAGACTTGTTTCTCCAGTGTTTGCCAGACTACGAGTTTTGTACTTGAACTTGACTTAATTTGGCCTCTTGGAGTTTCCTGCGGGTTTCCCACTTGCTGGTGTCGGTGGTTGTAGCGCCTCGAAGACTGCTTTCACCAGTGTAAATCTAGAAAATCTTTAGCGGCGATCACTGCCTCGAGTTCCAAATGTCCGTGTATTGGCTCACGGCTGTTTACACACCAACTGCGATAAACCGCGCGGTGAAGCACTCTAAAACATTGCACCTCAAAGGCATGCGTACAATAGCGAAAATATCGTACACAAAATAGCAACGTGATTTCAAGGTGAGAACTAAAAAATTAAAATGCAAAAATACAATCTGCACGCAAAAACGAAAGTCTTCGTGGGTGTGACCATGTTCTAAGACGGTTAGACAATGAACGCTCGTGTCCTATGGGATATAGCGTATATCCCATAGAACACTCGCGTTCATTGTCTAACCCTTAAATGAATTTTTTTTTCGGACATTTTCCCTTGCATGAATTTTCTTTGTTTTTTTCCCTACCCCCCCCCCCCCCATCACTTTTGTAATGGTCCGTCCCTAAGGGATGGACCATTATATTTTTCAGGGTGGGGGTGGGGTAGGCAATTTTATTCTGAAGGAACTTGTTTTCGTCACCAAAAGCTTCGTATGAATTTTATTTCACCAGCTTGCCGGAGGTATTTCTTAACTTGCGTGTAACAAAACAAGCCACGTCCCCAGCTCTATGTTGTAACACCTGGCATATAAATAAAAAAGAATTAAAAAGTTGACACTGGCTAAAAATATGGTTATGAACGTTTCGGCCACTACTGTTGCCTTCCTCCGCAAAGATAAAAATGCAAATGTCTAACGGCGTCCTGCTTAGAATATGTAACCGATGTGTGATAAAACTAAATCACACCTCGAAGGAACTTTATGAGTGCAACAATAGTCTCTAGAGTATTCTTAATGACTCTAAAAATTCCGATTCCTAATGTTATTGTATACGTTTGGTAGCGCTATGTGTTCGTCTTGTTTATAGTGTTCCTATTTCGCACGGAATGCCGTTAGACATTTGCATTTTTATCTTTGCTGAGGAAGGCAACAGTAGTGGCCGAAACGTCCATAACCATATTTTTAGCCAGTGTCAACTTTTTAATTCTTTTTTATTTTTAACATGCCTGGCTACCATCGAACATTTTTATACCTGGTATATGTTTGTTTTGAAAGTCATGACATCTCATTTTGTTTCAAAGTCACAACAGTCCTCATCTACAATATTCTTCGGTTAGTCTATCATGTATACACCACTGTTCACTATGCTGATACCTTGAACTTAAGACATCTATAATATCTTTTGGTCGGTCTGTTATCGAATGTATACACCACTGTTCACTATGCTTGTTGGGGTTTACCTCGGTGTAAGAACCTGACAAGATTTTCTTTGTTTGTTAGCTTTTGTTTTGCTGTACGGTATTGTTTAAAATGTTTTTGTTTCCTTTGTTTTACGTCATCCGTGAGTTTCACAGGTTCTTACACCGAGGTAAAGCCGCTTGTTGTGGCTATTCGTTTTTTCTTTTGTTCTTTGTTACATATGTTAATGTTTTTTCTCGCTTTTGCATGCTTTTGTTTTAATTTGCTATGTAAATTTCGTTCTGTTCATTTCACATTAAGTTTTCCACATTCTGATCTACTTTAGTGTAGCTTCTACGGTCGTTCGTAACGTATGTAATTTTTTGGTTCCCTGAACTCCTTCCTATCTCCAGCATTTGGTAAGCCGTCTTTGTTCGTTGTTTGCTCTTGTATTTCGTTCATTTCTTCTGTTCTTTTCGGTTCATTGCTATATTGTAATTCATTTTATTTTACCCTAGGAATTTACTTTGTGTCTTCAATAAAAGTCAATTCATTTGCTGGAAGGGTTTATGTACTTATGAAAAGTCGTGCGGTACACTGATCCGAGCGGCCCTTCGCCTCTTCAATGCTATAAATCTCTTGAACTTTAGACAGCGAAACTGCGGAACCTACAGAGCTTGCCATAAAACGTTCAAGTAGTTTTCCTTTTTTGAAGTTTTTGTATGTTATTCCGTGAATATACAAAATTTGTCTTTACAGTTTGCTACTCAAGTAATTCCAATTCTTTTCCAAAACCTGTTTTTTCCCGAAATTATCCCGGGTTAATTTTCGCTTAATCTCGCGTTGAAATTATTGGCGAAACCTGGTATCGGCTCACGCAAGAGCCACAGAAAGAATAATTTTCTTAATGCCTTGTTTTGTATTGCCTCTCTTCGAGTACCAATAGCTCCTCAAGTTTGCAATGAGCTTAGAATAGTGCCAGTTTTTGTTTTCGTGCGTAAAATCAATATCTTGGGATGTAGGGATAAAGTAAAGCGCGCTCCCGTTTTCTCTTTGTACACTGTCGTTTCCCGTTTTCTTCCACTGTTGTTTACGGACCGGTCATTATTTCAGTATCGCCTTGGGGGGGAGGGTGTCGGAGGAGTTTGGGGGGGATCGCTTGATTTTCAGGAGAACAGAAGGGGGAGGATCACTGAAAATTTTGGAGGGATTCAGAGCGAGGACCAATCAAATCTGCTTGGACAATGCCAGTTTGAGAGGATACAAAATAATTGTGCCCATTCTACGGAGAGGTGATAGCGTTTGCAGTCCGGCTCAATTTGTTCTAACACACCTTTATTTAAAAAACGGACGTCTGTCATACTGGCGAGTGTGCCCTTTCAACTTATGTCGAGAATGTTTTGTGTTAACAGTCTTTTATAGTTTTCCTTTTATAACTTACTTATGCCTTAGCTAATATTCATCTTTAAACATGACAGGTGAATTCTGAATGCTGCATGAACCATAACTCCTAATAAGCTGAAACATGAAAATAGCGTGTTTGTTTAAACATAAAACATTTCTGAGTATCGCCTCTCCAGGAATGGGCTCCCTGTCTCAGCTTTATACTAAATCCGATTCAACTGCTTCATTTGCCTCTTGAGCCTCATCATCCGATTGGACGACTTCATTTGTCTCATGATCCGATTCAACAACGATAAAAATAAGTTGAGAGGCCTGCACGACTCTCGCGCACGTGTATTATTATTATTATTTTTTTTTATTGTCATTTTAACATCTTTACATACACACATCGACTGAGATTACTGACTACGTTGCATACGTTACACTACATACATTGCATTACATCACTGTCATAGATAAAGATAAACGGCTTATACACACTAAAACGAAAAATAAATAAATAAATAAATAAATAAAAAATGAAATAAAATAAAATTAATTTAATAATTAATTAAATTTAAATTTTTCCAGCGGTACAGTATCTTTATTTTTGATACATTAAATATTAAGCAAAGGCTTCCACTTCCCTTCGTGTATGTTAAGTGTGTTGTTCTTTTTAGCTATTGCTCGTTCAATAGATTCTGTATACCTTAATTTAGCTATAAGATGAGACAGTAATGGTACATAGTTTTTCAGACGGTTTTGATAGATAATCTGTTTGCCAGCAATGATTATATGATTTAAAAGCAGCCAGTGAGGCCTCTTTTGTATAAGACCAAAAATGATGTCGCAATCGTTTAGAGAGTCAATGTCAATGTGTAAAGACTTAACCCAAAGAACAACAGACTTCCAGAAAGCTATAGTAAATTCACAACTACATAATAGATGCTCGAGGGATTCATCTGAAATTTTACAAAAGGTGCAAAGAGGTGAGTCGACTAACCTCATTTTGTATAGTGTTTTGTTAGTAAAGATTATTCGATTAAGTACTTTATATTGAAAAGTTCTTGTTTTGGTGTCTAGGGTGACGCTGCTGAAAAGAATAAGAACGCCTTTGCTGTGAGTTGTGCCGTGCGAAAACAACATTTTGCCTAGCCATTGAAACTTCCATTGATTTTCAGTTTCACGGGAGCTGTATGTTTCTTGTAGAAAAGCGATATCGACTTTTTGTTTCTTAATCCATGTAAAAATTGCTTTACGCTTATGAAAATCTCGAATCCCTCGAGCATTTAAGGACAAAAGCTTAAAATTATAATTAGCGATACTCAAGTGGGGGTGTTAAAAGTAGTAGATGGAAACAAAAGGAAGTGGAGCCGAGTGAACAAAAAGAGATAATTACACTGCAAAAACTGATAAACTTATTGAAAAAACTGATATCTGGAAAAACTTTAAACACATACAAAACAAAACAAAGAAAAAAGCATAGTGTTACCCATTGCCCCAAAACAAGTTGTGTGGGCGTCATCTTCTCCAGGCGTCACGCACGCTCCGCAGAGCCGTTAAAAGGCTATTCAAAGCAAAATCCTGCATTCTTGCATAATTTTTGTTTCTTACAAGAGTGGTGTCTCAAAGTTATATAATTTATGAAGGAAAAGACAATAAACCTAGAAAAACGGTTGGTTTACAGGGATAAATTTGCCGTTAATAAAGAGGCGATCAGGCTGGGCCTTACTGAAAGCAGCTTTTAAACCCTTTTTCTTCGCTGCTTTAACTTTGTGCCTTTGAGCTTTTCGAATGTCATACAGTTCTTTGGGAATGTCTTCGTAGACTGCAAAATCAGAATCTTTCAACTTACTTCGAGCCAGCTGTAAAACTTCCTCGCGGTCTGAATAGCGGAGAAATCTGGCTAGGATTGGACGTGGCCCATTCTTGGCTGATTTTCCCAAACGGTGAATGCGTTGAAATTCAATTTTCTGCTGTGGGTTTTCTATCGCCAGCTCATCCTCCATAAACTTGTAAACAAGTGCCTTCGTGTCTGCACTCGGCCTGTCATCATCTTCGTCGGCAGAAATGATCCTCTCAGGAATGCCCAAAAACTTTAAATTTTCCCTTCTGCTGTAATGTTCTAAATACAAAAACTGCTTACGTAGGTTTTCGATGTCTGAAGTGCAGCCGTCTTTGATGTCATAGGCATTCTTTTTCATTTCCTCAATTTCATCTTCACAGAAACTTACGCTTTCTTTCAGCACGTTGACCGACTTGTCGATGGTCTTGGTTTTAGAATCGAGAGCTGAGACTTCTTTTTCAAGCCTACTCACGGACATTTCAATACTGGAGACGGAGGTGGTAAGGTTGTTTAGACGGAGTTCGATCTGATCCAGTTTGTCAAGCTTGGACAATTTCGATAAGATAAGGTCGACCTTCTCGGCCAAACCTTCCGCCATACCTTCCGCCATATTGAAGGCTTCAAGGATAATATCTCCGGAACTTTCTTTTTGTTTCTTCTCGTCTGGGGAGCAGGCAGAGTCTCCAGAAGATGAACCTCGCGATTTTCTCTTGATAGTTGATCTGATAAATTCCATACGCGGGATTTTAGGCTAAAATTTTTCAGTTTTTCTGCGGAGCGTTGCAAGAGACGTCCTCACTCCTCCATGATCAGCGGCTACTCGCGCACGTGTATTAGCCATTCTCATATATATATAGTTTTGATCTCACGAGTATTTATTTGAGAGACCTACCCTTTTTGTATGCTATTAGAGGAGGTTCTTTGAATTATATTTCTTTGAGCAGTAGTTGTTTTTCTATTAAATTCCAGTGTTTCATGAGTATTTGTTTTGGAAAGTTTAGTACTGCTGAGTGGTATTGCGTTACAGAAGGCAAGATTTTGTTTGTTTGTTTTAAGTTTTGGTTGAAGGGTCCGCTTTCTATTTTCAAAAATCACTTCCGAGAGAGTTCTTTGGACAAGACCTTCTTGGTAGCCTCTCTCAGCAATACATGATTGGAAGTGTTTGATTTTTTCCCTGTTTTAGAGGAATTTGTTATTAGCAGTCTTAAGGCCTCTCCTTTGATGAAACCTCTCCCAACTCCTGGTGCATGGGTGACACTGACGAGGAGAAATGTGTGTACTGTCATGTTTCCGAGTAGGCTTGTAGTGGATGCGTATGTCAAGCACTGATTCATATATCAATGTTTGGCGTTTGTAAAGGCTGGTGTCCAGAAAAGTAGTTTCTGTATCAGAAATTTCAGCTGTGAACTTGATAGTAGGATGATCGTTATTTGCTTGATCAACTAACTGAGTTAAAACCTCCCCGTTGGTGTCCCAGAGGGAGAAAATGTCGTCGATATGTCGTTTCCAAACGAGAGGTTTGAATTGGTTTGGCTAAGGATTTCAGTTTCGACTTTGCCCGTAAATATCTGATTGGCAAATGCGACCACTATTTTAGTGCCCATAGTGGTTCCATGTGTTTGTATATACATGATTTTTACCACAAAACTGGAACGCGTTTTCCTGTAATACTAGCTATATAGCCTGAGCGCTTGTTCAAGTAAAGGTGTGTCTTTATAGAAAGTGTCGTATGCTTCGCATACTGTTTGAATTCCCTCCGCTTTTGGGATATTAGTATAAAAGCTCGTTACGTCGATTGATACTAGGATTGTGTTCTCTGGAACTTTAGTCCTCTCAATGAAATTAATGAAGTCAGTTGACTGTATCTTTGACTTCTGTTGTGCTATCGGTTGGAATAGTTTGTCAACAAATGCCGGCTCTGTTGACCCTGAAACTCCCGAAATTATAGGTCTCCCCACCGGAGTTGGTTTGTAATGGCATAAAATATTGGAATTCGAAGTGGGTTTGGTGTTTGACAAAGCCATTTTTTAGTCATTTCGTCAATGTGGTGTTCATTGTTAAGTACTGTAATTAGTTGAAAAACAGACGTAGTAGTCCCTTTGTCGGCTTTCCTAATGTTAATTTCTGTGTGGTTTTTCTTTTTTTTACACTATAAGTACATCATAGAAATACTACCTGTATATGAACGTTATTTAAAAACACTAAATATACACGTCGAATGGTGAATATGGGTGCAAAGACATGGGGGGGGGGACACGAAAGTTATCAATAGTTATGAGGGGGATCACTTCAATAAACAAGAAATTCTGCAGAATTTACAGGCGGCGCATAGTCTCTCACCCCCCTCCCCCCTCCACTTTTCTTAAGTAGTTCGTGGTTTCTGGTGACCCGTTATGGACAATTTGCACTTCCGGTATGTAAGAAATTAAATGTATGTATGCAACTTGAGAACTTCGTTTGTTTGTAACCAGTGACCTCTCAGTACGACTCTTTCAGATCGTTCCTAAACTGTGATATCGTTAAGCTACAACAGGCGGAAACGTTTTTTGCTCAGAAAGCTTTACTTCTCCTCTTTTGAGCTCAAACTTCATTTTGTCTAATATTTTTGATTTCACGTAGGGGTACAGACCAATTTTTTATCGCCAGAAAGCTGTGTTTCTAGAGACATCTGGAAGACATATTCACGTCAATGCTGAGATAGCTAACCTACTCGTGACGTATTTTTGCGTGGTAACCCGTGCTCTAATACAGACTAAAATGAATGAAACTTTATTAAATTATTTTGAAACCGTGGAAAGACATAAACGAAAGACTGAGAGGTCTTAGACAAGTTTAGACAGCCAAAACTCTAAAAATTGGGCAGAACCGAAAAGTAGAAATGTATTTCTGACCTGGTGCGACGGAATCAATTTAGATTGGTGATACTCAGGCCTTGTTTGTTACTTGATTGAGATTTCATCACCACCGAATTTTTTTGTTTACTGTTTTCCTTTTTTTTTTTAGTGTTATAGTTTTTTGGGACGCTATTTATTAAACTATAGAAGTTAGTTCCAGCTTTGATTCTGTAAGGGCCGGGTTTACAGTGGCAGGTATAGATTGCTTTCCGTCTCGTGCACTGAGAGAACGCACCTGAGCGCGGATGGGCATTGGCCGGACGCGCACAACTCCCAAGTTCTCACTAGACTTTGTAAACAATGCCCCTTAAAAACGAAATCTCCTCAAAAACAGCGAAATAAACATTTCAACGCTTATATTTACTCAACTTCAATACGCCACGAAATTCAAAACATCAAAATTACGCTTCACATGCAAGAATGGTCATATCACGAACAAATCGTCCCGTATTTAAAACATTTGCTTTCAATCTCGTAAAATCCACCTCATTATAAGGAGCCTGATTGTTTAGAGCCCGCGCGGGAGACTAAGTCTACTGACTTCCGTAAATTCAGGAATGTGCGTTGCATTTTATGAGACAGCCGCACGTGCCTAGCACGTGCACTGCCTAAATAGCATCTAAAGGGGGGATCGGCAAAATTTCACCACGGTTAGCCCAAAATCCTCCGAACCCCCCCCCCCCCCAGGCGATAAATAATGACCGTTCCCTTACTAATAGAGGCCTCTGTGGGGGAGAGAGGGGAGACGGGTAGAGGAGCAAGACAGTGGGAGAAAATGGGCGTCTGGTTCCCCATTTTATTCCCACTGTCTTGATCCCCCTATCCCCTCCCAGTTTACGCTTGCTACGCAGGCCAGCTCCTTGTCGTTGTCTATTTTTGATGAAGTAGTTGAGCTACGCCATACGAAAACTTCATTGAAACTGCATGCACGTATTATAACCACGCGCGTGAAACACGGTTTAAAAAAATTAGGTTGGTGTCTATAGTCCGCTCGATCTAAGCGTGCCGAGCAAGCTTCGCAAATGCTGTTTGTGACGGGTGTTTCCGCCCGTGCACTGCTTTGGGCCATAGACCGTGACGTCTTGTAGAGAGTGATTTGTCGAGTTAAAATGTTCAAGTCAAATGATCGGTTGCAAATACTGCGAAGGTGCTCTCTGAAACGTTCCCGCACCCGCCTTCCACCCGAGGTAAATGCCTTTGCAGCGGCTACATGTGATACAACAACATAAGCCATCATACTACAACATTCTCAGACTAAACTCTGACCGAGTGAAGTGGTCACAGATGTTCTATACGTTCTTGAGGCCCCTTAGAACAGCCTGAGGTATGACATACTTGCATTCTGGCAAGAGGACCTCCGCAGAGAAAGAATCGGGAATCAAAAGGCGAGGGCGAGCTATCAGCAGAGCGCACAAAGGTATCCCTGAATCCCTGAGGTTTCTGTCTTGTTGATATGTCACCAGTGAGGGCTCAGGTCTCGGGGTCAGAGGTCAAGACGTCGAAGTTGTCGAGAAATATTTGCTTGTGCCAGTGTTAATGGGATTATACGTTGGTACCAATGGCACTCTAGCTATTATTTGTCTGTATGATTTGTGCTTTCGCTGAGATGTGGCGGTAGTGTTAGTGTCTCGTCGCTCAGCTTTCTATTGTTACGGATTTGGTTGCAGGACTGTTGTCACTGGAAGCCACCATTTCTGTTAGACCCCCTGTCGCCATTGAGAGGGAATTGCATTTCCCTTCGTATTACCGTCGAAAAGTTGTGCAACTTTAAGTGTGATAAAACAAGAAGGCTTTTAATACTATCTTTTTTTTTTAGAAATCTCAGTTCATAAGACAAGTTGCACAGATTGTTTTACAAAGTGGATGTTAAATAAAATCTTTTAAAAACAAGAAGGATTTTTAAAACAGAGTTTATAATAATAAATCAATAGCAATTCGAGCACAAGCAGCCATTTTCCATTTCTTTAATGAGCTAAATATTAAAAAAAAAAGATAATCCGAACAATCAGACATTCAGAACATGCTAGTTATTAAAATGTAGGCGCTAATGTCAAGATTTATTATCTTGAAGAAGGTGAAATAGTTTTTGGTTTGTCGTCTTGAACCAGTGGGTGGATCTGTCAGTTAGTGAGGAAAACGGAAAGGAAGGATTCAGAAAGGAACTACACAACACTAAAAAATGGCAATAATATGGTTTATTCGAAGAAGGGGGACCCTAAGCTCGCACCAGTTCCCGCGCGTACAACAACAAAAACATCCAAAAATGGCAATGTTCCAACAACAATGTTCAGTGTTCATAAAATCTTCCCGACGTTCACTAATTTTTTCTTGACCGCAGGCTTTTTTGAATGGTGGGGGCATGGAGTACAGTTGACGGGAGAAGGGCCTTGAGTCCTATTTTCTTTGATTCCTCACCAATTATTGGGAAATAGCTCGTAGCTTAGAAGGGAACGGGTTTTGTGTCGAACAGGGTGCAAGGAACTTAGGGTGATAGGCGTCAGTATTACATAGCAAGATGACTTATTTAAGATGCAATTAAAAATATATATATATAATACGTCTTGAAAGGAAAACGTGAACTTTACCCAAAAACTTTTTAAAAATAGAAGGATAAATAAACACAACAAGATCACTATGCATAAATTTAAATACTTAACATTAAATTTAAAATGTATATTAAAGCCTATCGTCCCATGTTGTCTCATTTCCAAAGTGGCGGATATTTTAAGATTGCGTGACACCCTGCGTTGTCACGCTACGCAACAAAAGGCCAGGCTGCAAATTTCGAATGCGCAATTTAACGTGTGAGGATGTACTTTGTTAGTGAGTGAATAGAGGTCTCTTGCATTTATCTTTGTGCGTATGTGACGAACACTTTGGTAAAAGCCGCTCATTTGGTCGGAGAACTATCTGGTAGGTGTTATCTCCCTGTGTTTGTTCGTTCGGTGAGTTTTTCTTGACATACAGTGTCGTCAGTTGCCGATATTAGTTCGGTGCCTGTAGAGTGAGTGTGTTCGGCACCAGTGATGTCTAGCGCCTCTGCACTGTCATTTGCTAAACTTCTGATGATTTCATCCCACAAAATAACACTTACTTTTGAGACTCCGCCCCTAAGCAAAAATTTGATAGGTTGATTTCGTGACCCAGCCCTGCAAATGTTCATTGTATAATGTGAAAACAAACAAACGGTGCTACTGCAGTCTCGGCTGGGATATAAGCTTAAGTTATTTCACGGACTTCGTTTTTCCGGTATATCCTCCGCAACTTAAATATCAGGTAAAGTTTTCAAAGTTTTTGTCAACACAACACTGACAGGCAGGTGCAGCTAACGTTGTTCGCTTGATTTTGCAGTTTTTCCTGAGGCAACTGAGTAACGAACAATGGGGCTTCTTTCGCTTGGGTCTCCGTTATCTTGGTCAGAAACTAAACAGTACGCAGATCATGTCCGCAAGCATGGCATTCTACAGTTCCTTCACATCTACAACAAGCTAAAAGATCGCGAAAACGACTGCTTGAAGTGGGGAGACGAGGTACTTTGTAGAATTTGCCATCCGTTTACTTGAAATTATGTATGCAAAATAGGTCTTTATACTGTGTAAATCGTGATATTTATGCAGTAGTGTATGATTTAAAACGTTTATGATGTGTTGCTTGGAAGATGCTTACGCATCGATCCTTGGTTTTTTCACAGTAGTGGTAAGGATTGTGTTTTTACCTACTACCTTAACCTTATGTATGGAAACTTTCAATCTGTCGATTGAAAATTTCACGTTTTCTGACCTAAGCTATTATTAATTTATTAACACCTTCATCGCAGCAGTTTAATGGTCTTTAAAAATTTAAGCTTATACTTTTGTCGTAGATTTCGATTCGTTTAATAGAATTAGCCTCGCAGACAAAAAGGGATCAGTAACAGTACGAGAAAATAACAGAATGTAAAAGATGCACAAACTCTTGTTTTGACGTTTCTTAAATTGCTGTAACAGTGAAACCGGGTTGTGTTTACTTAAAATTAATTCTTTAATTTTATGAGATGCATGCATATGGGAGAGAGGCATCGTGAACATGCAGTTTCACTGAGTGTGATTATTTAAGCTATCATTGTATTCATTGTATTTAATACTAACCCTAAACCCCAGTGTAGGGCATGATTTTCTGGATGCTGAGTCATGGCTGTGTGCATAATTAAAATAACTTCTTAAGAACCGGCTGACTCATGTATCATTTGCATTTAAGTAAGACTTAAGGTTACTCCGGACTTTCGCGGGTGTCCTCCCGTCTCTTCCGGGAAGAAATTTGTATGCGTGCCATTTTAAAAGAAAGCACAGCAAACTATATATCGTTGGAAAGCTTAAAAAATGTAGATTTTGGAAAAAAAATGAATTTCCAGTTTTTTAATTCCGCAAAAGAAAGTTGCAAAAATGACCGCGAAAATGACCATGCGTCATTCCAGCAAACAAACGAATTAATAGTAAGGGTACCAAAATTCGGCAGATTTCTGTGAAATTTGGCCTAAACGTTGCTTAGATGTTGTGAAACAAAAGTGTGTCGGGGATTTTTGAAATTTATAAGATTTCACCCGTGGCGATCTTCAATGCAATGCCCATCGTGCATTCTTTGCTTCTCGAACTTGACAGATTAATTAAAAAATAACCAGTCAGAATATCGAAAAATGCTGACACACTTTTGATGATTGATCCTTTAGGATTAACACTGTGCAGTTATTTTGCCGATGCGCTTGGATTTAATACCATATTAATTCAATTGAATGACACATGGTCATTTTCACGGTTGATTGTGATTTCCTCTTACGGAATTGAAGAAACCGCAATTTATATTTTTTTCAGAAATCTACATTTATTAAGCTTTCCGACGATAAATAGTTTGCCGTGTTTTCCTTTAAAATGGCGTGCATACAAATTTTTTCCCCAAGGACACCCACAAAGGTCCGGAGTAACCTTAAATGCTGCAACAAAATTGCCAAGAATATTCCCTACTAGTCCATCGACTTTATAACTAGTGACTCATCTTTTCTACATATCTTCAAGATTGAGATAAAAAATTTATTTTATTGATTGGTGAGAGTCTTGGTTTCAATTGTGATTTGGTGGTGGATGGTTAGAGAGTGTTTGGAGCCGCTTCAGTGAACAATAAACAGCTAGGCCTGTTTGGATAAAATACCTAAGTCTATGTCTATGCTACAGTACCAGATAGCTCGTGTACTGGAAAAAAAACATACCAGATAGACATGCTATTCAAACATACATGTAAAACACTGATTTTGGCACAATTTTTAATCCCGGAGCGATCTGGGCCACTCCACTCTTCAGAGTGAATGAACATGTATCGAATGGTATTTTGTGCCACTCCTGGCACAGTGTACATGTGAACAGGGAATCGATCTGAAGCAGGAGGCAATAACTTAAGCAGGAGTTTGGGAACCAACTGAAAAGATGGTACCCAGCTACGTGTTCTAGTTCTGGGCCAATTTTCTTTTCACAGTAAGCCAGAGAACTTTTCACTTTGGCACAGTAAGCTTATCCAGTATAGTGTAGACATAGCTATGTGGAACTCTACAGCCAAATCTTGATCATTCAAATTTAAACCTGGTCAATTTTAACTCTCAATCTCTTATTCTCTGACCCTTATTCAGACTGAATTTGTACATGGAATGTTGAATTACAAAGTAAAATTATTTTTTCTTGTCCAGGGCTCAAAGTTTTTTTTTGGCTTTGGGAGCACTTGTGCTACCAGGTGTAAATTTCTAGGCGCACTGCCAAAATTTTAGGCGCACGGCTAAAATTGTTAGGAGCACAGTTAAAATACTGGTGGCACCAAAAAGAAAAATCAGAAAGCTTCAGACGTTGGTTAAGTATTCATGTTATCTTTTATTTCAATCCTGTGTTTGTTCCTTTCAGGCTCTTACTATATGTTGAAGATAACACTAATACTGTTACGTTTTTTAAATCAACCTTACTTCTCAATCTCAAGAAGTATAACACTTTATGGTACATTCAAGATAACAGAAAAATTCCACATTCATTTCCTTTGAAATTAACATGAATAACTAAGAAAATATACACTGTCAGTTTACTGCTCACAACTTTCATTTCATTTTAGTTTAAAGCTGATACAGACTTGAAAGTAGATCCACATCATTTGATTAATACAACATTAACTCAATCAGTCGAAATCCGGTGATTGCCATGAATCAGCAACTGAAATTAATTCATCTGGCCACATTCTGTAAGCACAGTTAGGACGCCTTGATCTCTGACCATTGTTGAACCACTTGACAACTGCTGGAGTGGGTCAAATGAGTTCAATGACACCACTGCGAACTCCAAGGTTAACAGAGGCTCCATCTGAAGCAAGAGAAACTAACTTATGTATCCAATTTGGAAGGCCATCTTCAACAAGGTCACTGAATGCATTTTTTACTGCAGCTAGTACACCTAGTAGAATAGAAAAAAGAGTTGTAAAAGAATTTTACGTAACGTTATCGTAATGTACGTAACGTTACCTAGAGTTGCTGTACAACTACCGTGTCTCGTGTTTAGAATTGTCGCATCCATTGACTAAGGATGAAGATCCATACATTGGGAAGGCTTTACAATATCTGCAGCGCATCAATTCTTTTTCTAAATCCCATTCAAGCCATCGAATTGCTTTAGCCATGCTCTCTGAAACTTGTACACTTTTCTTTTTTTTCTCGCTGACTCGTCTTCTTTATCTTGGACTTAAGTATCATTGGAGTTCAAGGCTGATGAAGTTTTGGAGTTCGAGGCTGAAGAAGAAGGCGGCGGGCGGCTGTTTAATAATAAATTATAGTTATGCAAATGAGCATTTCGTAAGAGAATAAATTACATTGTTGACTGCGCATTGACTTTTATTTAATAACTGGGATATAATTCATTGTTTTTAAAATTGTTCTTACCTTGAAGAAAAAAGTCTCTTAACCCAGGTTGTTTAGCCATTCTTGACTCTGGATTGACCCTTCACATCGGCAACGCAAACTCGATTGCGCAAGAAGCACGTGTTTTCAAGGTAGCGTTCACTCACACGTGTCAGCGGAGACTTTACAAAACCGAAAAGAGTCGAAAGAGTCTGGGATGGAATGGAAACGTCGAGAAGAAATGGACCTCCGAGATCGGAGAAACCACGGGGAAAACGACCAATAAAACACACACTGATGCAAGGGAAATGATGAAACTTTATTATTTGGAGCCTGATTGTGTTATATCTACCTTTGAATTTATTATTTCAAGCTTCTGTTTCGTGTCTAACCAGTCGGAGTACATAAGGACGATCAGGTTAGAAAGCAGAGTCGAGTAGCGATTCAGTCGCACTGAACGCGGGCTTTTTAGGCGCGCAAGTGCGATCACACATGATTTTTTAGGCGCACAATAAAAAATCTAGTCGCATGTGCGACCAGCTGGTCGTTAACTTTGAGCCCTGTTGTCATGTAACATCTTTTAATATAAATCCATATGTGGCAATCTGTGTTCTCGCTGCTTTGTATTGTCTATTCTGCAATTTTTACAAGCTTTCATCACAAATTTATCACTGCTTTGCAGTCTATGAGGACTAAGTTTTTTAGATAGGAAATCTTGTCAAGCACATACATTATGGACTTATAGGGTGTGGTTATTGATCTTGAGTGGCCCATTGGACTTTATTCAAGGTGCAAAGTTGAGTTTCAGTGGATGTCAATAGCAAAGGCTGTTGTCACCAACTATTGCATGACAGTGAAATATTTGTCTTGGACTTTGTAACCGTGTAATAGGATTGCTTAGTGTGAGTGAGACGTTTTTGATCACGAGGTGAAACTAGAAAGGTGGCGGTGAACCGTATTAAAATGCTTGAGGATAACAAACCCAGAGAGACTATTTGTTGTGTACCCGGTTATGACAGCTGTTATTAAAAATCAAATACAAAAGTGACAGAGTCAAACGATAAGCAAATCTATTCAGTTATAATGGAAAAGGTATTTTAATATGAAAATCAGATTTTCAGCCACATAAATTGTAAGGAAATTGACTGTTCAAACAAAAATATAAGAAAACCTAAATTAACACCCAAATTTTAAGTCACTGTTTACAGTGATATAAAAAAATAGGTTCATTAACGTTGTCAATGTGACTGGCTATAATATGCAAGGTTGAGCCTCAACTTTACAAGGAAAATACAGAAATAAATAAAAAATACAGCTACGCCTCTGGGTAAAAAACATGAAGTTAATGATCTGGTATAACCTACTACCATCGGAATAGAATTTGGTATATTTTTCCTAAATTTATATACATCTCTGATCGCTTTTCAACCACAGATCACAGATTAACATATATAGTATATGTAGTGTCATTTCAGTTAGCATTATTGCCCTACATATTTAATTATTTGTGTTTTTTTGTAGGTTGAGTACACTTTGTTAAAATTTGACCATGAAAACAAGAAGGTCTACAGCAACTTACGGGCAAAGGAAGTACTTGATGTCTTACAGCTTGAGGAGTTAAAAAATCCCAGGTGAAACTAAAAAGCTGCCTAGCTTAAGATAATACAATTATATGCATATGTCTTTTACTTCTTTTGATTGAAACATTATTGATCAAAAAGACAAAAACAATCTGAACACCTTTGAAACTTATTAATTGCAGTTAATTATTGTTCTGAAGCAGTGTGTGTAAATTAAATTTGGTTCAATTATAAACAACGTGTTTCGAATTCTTGCTAATTCAAAATGGCCACTGCACGATTTTGATGTTTCTGGAGAAAAGAAAAAAGAAAATGCAAATGATCTGATAATCACCTGAGCAATTATACTAAAACAAAAGATGAAATTATGAATATATGAAATTCATATATTTGAACTGCGAGGATCTTCTTTATACTAAAACAATTACATTGTATTCTCCTCAGGCTCAGCGAATATTGTGGAATACACATTATTCACTTTGCCTTCGGGGAATAATTGTTAAATGTTGTTTTGTTGCCAAAAAAGGCCTCATAAGTCATACAGTCCTTCAAAACAAGTCAGTTCAGAAGAGGGACGGGGGTGGGAAACCATTTTTACCAGCTTGTCTGTCTTTCCCTATAAACTAATAAAGAAATGTGTACATGTATGCAGCTTGTAGCTCTCCCAACAATTTCTATCCATGAGTGAATGTTGTCTAACTGGCATTAAAAAAAATTGTTTTGTTATACATGATAAGTCTGTATGTAGTTACATGTATAAAGTAATTAACTAGCTTGAAAGAATTAAGCTTTACATTTGTTTCATTTTCAAAAGAAAAAAAATTTGAATGCCCACTTTCTGATACTAGTGGCTGTTTTAATAAGATCACCCACTGCAGGTAGTTTAGCTGTTAAAGTTATTTTAAGTTACTTGACTAGTGGCCATCTTGTTGTTTAAAAGTTTGGCGAATTTGCTGTTCAGTAACTCATGGTAAAAATAAATTATAATGTTGTTAGGCTAACATGTTATTTCTCTTGCAGCACCATCAAGACGGCATGGAGACCTGAGTATGCTGGCTACATGGTTGAAGGTAAAATGTGTTTCTCACTATGATAACACATTTTTTAAATAGAAATTGGGTTTCTCAGCTGAACCATAAGTTTTTGTTTGTACATGTACTGTTCCCAATAAAAACTGTGGAGATCTGAGATTCCCTCCTCACGCACGTGCATCCACGTACACGTACCTGTTGCAGTTCAATTTTATCCTTGGTTCAATTTTTATTTTCTTTTGTTTTAAACTCATTATCATACATCACCATACACAAAAACAAAGGAAAATAAAAATTGAACCACGGATAAAATTGAACCACAACACACATGTCAGAATTACATGTAGATTATACAGTACGGTGACTTAATAAACATACTGTACAGTCAGTGACAAATGAATAAATTAGTCCAACAGTCAATTAACTACATTGTGGCTAGTTTTGGAACAGTACATATAATCAGCTCTTGGGTCATATACTGATATTGAACCACCTTAAGATATACAATTAGCTGCTTCATTTGAGATGGGATGCTTGACCAAACAGGCTCCACTCAAAACTACTCTCCAAAAGTAATGATCTACTTTTTTAAAAAAAATGGCTTCAGTAGTGCTCCCTAGCTTTACCCATCCAGTAGTGCTGTAATAGTTTTCTTGTACCCAAGGTCATGGTGGTGTCAATTTCTCCAGCTCGTTTAACGTGGCAGCAAAGTTATGTCAGTTCTTTTTAGGTTTTTGCTGGTCGTTTAGTGTGTTTGATAGTTTCCAACATTTTCACTGAGCTAATATCTGCTTAACGCTGATTTCATGCAACTGTTTAATGCTTTGAGCTATCCGTTTAATCTGTTTGGTCAACCGTTTAGTAATTTTGGTCAACCATTTAACCTTTTAAGTTATCCATTTATGGACTTTGTTCAACCATTTAAAAATCATAGCCATTTGTATGCTTCAGTTAACCCCTTACTATCTGTTTATAATCCATTTATTACAACCGTTAACGGAAAAACATTGGCGTACATTTTCCCGTGGAAGGTCACAAATGTTCTTGTGTAAGGAAACAACACAATCGCTGGCAAAGACAATTTCCTTACTGAACTCTCTGACAACTACACTGCTTACTAAATACACTTAACCTGAATCACCACATACATGCATTCAATGGAAGTTCACTGTACAATAAAATCATGACATTCTACGTTTTACTCTTGCCTGTACAGTGACTTCCAGAAGTGTTGTTGAAACACGACTCAATGTCACCAACAGTCCTTCACAGGACTTCACTTAACCAGACAGTCCCAGAAAATCTGGAACTGAAAGGCAATTTCGTTCTTTTGTCAGTTGACAGTAGATTGATATTCACAGCTGTAGGTCAGGACCAGTGATTTTGTGAGTTCTGCAACCTCGCTTTTAGCTGGCTTTCAATGGTTTAATTAAGTTATGACAGAAACCACTGATATTTAATGTCAAGTACTAGTTTATTATTAAGGTTTAAGAACAATTTTTAAATGGTTAGCTTTCAGGAAGGGTTACTGGGGCACTGCTTACCATCAATGTTGTTAACATGAATTTCTTATTGCTACATGCACAAATGCACAAGTTACAGTTGTAATGGTCAAAACTAATGTTGAGAACTTTTTTTTATAGGAACTCCCGGTCATCCCCTTGGTGGATGCATGAGGCACTTTAACATGATAGAAGCAAACATGAAACTAAGGTATACACAGAAAGCAAACTGGAGAAGTTCCTTAACCATATAAATTCTGTGTACCTCCCCCCCCCCCCCCACCCCAAGCCCATGCTTAACAGTGTTTTCATCAATTTCCTGACCAACAGACGTGAAGAGATCCAGAAAAATCTATCAGAGCCTGGTGAAACAGTTCAGTCGATTGTTGCATTCCCCAGGTAAAAGCCATTAAAGGACTTAATATCTTAATATTTTATAATTATTTAGAAAAAAAGGGTTGGGAGGTCTTCAGGTCTTGGGATAAGAGGTAGGGGAACAGGATTCCAAAGGTGCAAAACAGCAAAACAAAAACAACAAAACATGAAAATGTGGGCACTACCAAGCCAAGTACCTGAGCAGTGGAAGTTAAAGGTAAAGCTGAAGCTTATGAGACCCCCCCCCCCACCCCCACCCCCACCCCTCCCCCACCCATTTATTGTTGTTGAGCAGAGACTGCTCAGGAGTAGGTGCAGGGGTAAAAATATGACAGCATTTGCATGGTATCACATGCCAATGTAAATTAACCTTTCAGTTAATTTATTAATTTATTGTTTACCTTGTTAATCTTCTCAGCTATATATATATGCGTGGCATGGTGTCACATGTAACCTTGGGTGATTTATTGTTGTTAATCATTTCAGACTTGGATGCCCCAACTTTACATATCCAAGCTTTGAACCCACCCCAGGCAGGGGAATATCAAGCTCGCTGTTTTTTCCTGATCAGGCCATTTTCCAAGGACATCCAAGATTCAGGTACAACTCATTATTGGCCCCGTGACTATCTGACGTAACTCTTTTGCACCCAATACTGTTACTCTTGTTTGATTAGCAACAGAACTTGTTAATTATGTCTCTATGTTCTGTGTAACCTTCTTGAAAGGGTTAGGGTTAGTAATAATGATACCAGTGATTTGTTATCTTTATGTAACAGCTGTACAGTGAGTTCACTCCTAATTTATGAATCAATATATTAATTTGTTATTTTTAGCACCCTAACAAGAAACATCAGAGAACGAAGAGGCTCAAAAGTTGCTATCAATGTTCCAAGTAAGCTCAACCTGTTACTTACATGTACTAAGAGTGCCAAAGGACAGACTGTGTAATTCCAGAAAAAATCGATACACACCCATGAAAGGTCATTGGAAATTTCTGGGCGGGGGGAGGGGGTGTTAAAAGCCAAAATTTTGGAAGTAAAGTATTAAGTTAAAATGAAATTTCTTTGGGGGGAGAGTGCAAGTCAACATGAACCTTCCATGGGGGAGTCTGGATATTATTTGTCTATATAACACATGTAATGGCACACTTTCATGATAAAGCCATCTAACGTGAAATTAATTGTTCACTGTGATCATGTCCACACCCACCAAACACTCGAGCCATTTTTGTAGCATCATGATCTTTATGAGACAAATGAATTAGACCTTGGTAAGATGGATGCAATGTATGAATGAAGACCTACTGGTATGTAGTACAATGTTGAGAAACAAAATTTGAATCATTATGGTGTTAAATCAAAAGTTCAGTGGCAATCAGACTTCATTCGGCACCAATATCACATAGGGTGGCTGGCCAAGGACATTTTCATTTAGTTTTTTAACTTGTTGGATTCAGCAGTTTTGAGTGGAAACGTTGAGCCTGTTTTGGCCATTTAGGACTTACATGTATACTGTTATCATTGTAACTTACTACGTTATTTTCACTGGCAGTCTTTAAGGATGTGAACACTCCATCCCCATTTATTGAAAAGTTCCCCGAGGTTGAAGGAGAAGGTGCACAGGCAGCCCAACCTGACCACATCTATTTGGATGCAATGGGCTTTGGCATGGGGATGTGTTGTCTTCAGGTACAGTGTAGTAATAAAATTACTGTGCACAGTTCATGATTGATAAGTAGGAAACGAAAGTGGCTACCTTGTGTCAGCAGCAGTTGTTCTGATGTACTCTTTGTTTGTGAAGTGGTCCAGAACAAATACACCTGTAGTTTTTAATTTTTAAATTAATTCTGTTAACCCTAAAACCCCAAATCCCAAACCCTAAAAGCTCAGGCAAGGTCTCACTTTCCTGACAATAAAACCTGCTAGTAAAACAAAAATAAAGAAAACCTAGCTTAAGGCCTTGGAGTACACAATACAGCTTGCCCAAAGGACAAACTGAAGACAAACTTCGTTCCCTGAGTTGTATCAGAAATTAATGCGGTTATAAATTTGATCAAGGAATCATCAACAGTAACAAAGCAATCTGACAGTGCCGCTTTACTCAAAGAACTGTCTTGTAGACCGTGTTCTAATGAAAAGTATTTTGTCAATGCAGATGACTTTCCAAGCATGCAGCATCAGTGAAGCACGGTATCTGTACGATCAACTTGCAGTTGTCACTCCTATCGTGGTAAGCATACTTGATACCATACAACAACTGTGCTGATGATACTCTTCTTATTATTGTTTTTGGTTATTTTTACACTTCAGCTTTGTACATTCACCAAAGGGGTGGAAGGTACCTTTAGGGCAACACCTCCTTAAAAAATAATGGACTTGGTAGTTTTCAGACATGTTACTGTAAAGCATGGTACAATTGTAGCTCTCTCTAGAACATGTTATCTACCCGGGGTGAACCCTGCTTTAGTAGCTATGGGATGCAAGATCTCCATGATGCAAGTGAATTTGAAACTAGCTCATGTCTCGTCTATGTCTTGTCCATTTTTCCAGTGAACTTGTGATAACCCTTTTATTCGTTCCTGTTAAGTTCCTTTCTTTGACCCATGCTCACAACAATGTGAATGTTCCATCTTTTCTTGTAACCCTACTAAATGTTTCCATTTTTTTCTTCTTGAAGATGGCGCTGTCCGCGGGCACGCCCATCCTCCGTGGTTACCTCTCAGATCTGGACTGCCGCTGGTGTGTGATTGCAGGTGCAGTGGATGATCGTACTCCAGAGGAGAGAGGTCTGGAGGTGAGTCATGCCCTGAGCTGTGTCAACAAATCAAGAAATGTGCAATAAAATTTTTTCTACAACCTCAAAAGAGGTTTATTTTTGGACAGACAACATGACTTTCTCTGACACATTAAGTCACCAGCTTGCAGTATTTATAGAGTACTGAGTCTCTGCTGACTGGCAAACACCATAAAAAGCATCATTCTAAAAGACTGCTTTGTTGGCAGAAGACAAAAAAAGTTGTTTCTGCATCTGTGTTTTTAAACTCCAGTGCTGAGATTAAAATCTCATCACTAGAGTCCCTAGTCTTTCATCTACACCCAGTGCAACTGACCACATTTGGTTCCTTCATGTCATTTTCTGTTATTTTCTGCAGCCTTTGAAGGAAAACAGATTTGTTATTCCCAAGTCACGATATGACTCGATCAGTACATATCTGTCCCCAGAGGGAAATAAATACAGTGATATTGAGTTGGTGCACGACAAGGAGATTTATCAGCAGCTGGTAGACGCTGGTAAGTGAATATTATCCATGTGTAGAGTAGTTCCTGCAAAAAATCTACAGAACCCTTCATCCTGTTTTGTTTCCGTTTTTCCTCTGATATCAGGCATTGATGAACAGTTGGCCCGCCATTATGCTCACTTGTTCATCCGGGATCCTTTGACGCTGTTCCATGAACACATTCATGAAGATGACGAGCAACACACAGACCACTTTGAGGTACAGCACAAGCTGGGTATAGCATATATATAGAATTGTCCTCACTGAGACTGTGGTTTGGGTGATTAATGGACGGTGCCAAATGCAGTTTAATTTCTCATTGTTAGATCCTGACAGTGAAATCAGTTCAGGTCAATTCAGGTCAAGCGTTCATCGATGACAGAAAAAATTACTCAATAATTGTTAGTTGTGTAAAATTTGCAAAGATCCATGGCAATAAAATCTTTGTTTATCTGTCCTTCCACCGCAAGCTTGCGATAAGAACTGGACCAAGATACCGACCTAAAGGAAGTTCAACGACATCTCTGTCTGATCACGTGTGACAATGTTATAACATTTAGTGTTTTTGCTTGTGTGTGCTTAGAATATCCAGTCAACTAACTGGCAGACCATGCGGTTCAAGCCGCCTCCCCCCAACTCTTCTATTGGGTGGAGGGTGGAATTCAGACCTACTGAGGTGAGCATTATAGTCAACAAACAAATTCCCCTTACTGCTCTCTATAGATTTTCTTGTGGTACCTAGTTAGGAGGTTTTGCACGCTAAAGAACAATGAAATTTATCTTTGGCGATCGTTTCCTGGATTCTTGTGATTTTTCCTCATGATGCTTGCAGGTTTATATTCCTTCCTGGAATACGTAATAATTATTCTTGTTACGGTGTGTACCACAAAATTTGTCATGTAGCTTACATCTACGTTTTCAAGTATTTGCTTACATATTAAATCCGTATCGGTTTCCAGGTGCAACTGACAGATTTTGAAAATGCTGCCTATGTAACATTCGTCGTACTTCTCACAAGAGTCATTCTGTCGTTTGATCTCAATCTTCTCATTCCTTTATCTAAGGTAAGAACAGAAAACGTGTCGAATTATTTTACGGATAACAAGGACGAGAAAGATGATGTAACTAAACAGGCAATCTCGTACCCAGAGGCCGCATTCCTTTTGGTCACCGAGGATGCAAGGCATTTCGATCCCGCTGACCTTAAATGCGCGAGGGCTCTGGGGACGAGATTGCTAAACAAGTGGATGGTAAGCTCAAAGGAACGCATGACAGTTGCATTGTATTCCACTGTTTAATTTTATTTGGCTTGCGCCGAGCAGTTAGAGGATTAAAGAAAACGCAGATAGTTACATCCAGAGTGTGTTAAATATAAATATATCGAATTAAAAAAGAAAATCGACTAGCTTTATCCACTCACCTGTGAAACTATGCAGAGGTAAAAAATAATACAAAATACCAAAATAACCATTTCGATTGTTGTTAAAGTAAATGGATAGTGTATTTAAAGCATCAAAGGAATCATACCCTTATTACTGGAGAATCCATAGACGGGAGCCTCGCATCAGTTCTTCAGAGGTCGTCATGACTTTGTCAGTAAATAGGTTTACTTCATATTCCTTCCCCCCCCCCCCCCACACACACCTCCTTTTACGGAGAGAAAGCGCTGTATAGCACTTTTAATTGTTAACACTGTTTTAAAATAAGAAAAGAAGTGTAAGGTACATGACATAAATAAACTGCATCACCTCAATCATACACTGAGCTTGGGGCCTAACGCAATCGTGATGCGTTAGGCCCCAAGCTCAGTGTATGATTGAGGCCTAACGCAATCGTGATGCGTGTTTTGGGGCTCCCTAAAGTGTACTGTTTCGATAGTAAACATGCGTTTATGTCCGGTTTCTCAGAATGAAATTACTAAGAAGGATGCTAAGCTGTCACACAGCTATCTTGCAGTCATTTTTTTCCCGAGAGGTCCGCCTGCAGTCGTTTGTAGTCCTGGTTGCAGTTAAGTGTTCTGTAAAGGGAAACGGCGGGAGAATAGCGACAAGGGCTTTTGCTGTCAACAAATATACTACACCACAAGCCTCTGTACAAGTGATTAAAACCGTAAATTACCCTCCAAACGTTGTCTGTTTGTCTAAATTGGGCGTAGCAAGAGACTAGAGATGCAATGTCCCTTTACGTTTTTTTTACAGGTGGATGAGAATATGATCACTGCTCAGAAGAGGGATGCTGCACGGCAGGGCAAGTTTTATTTCAGAAAGACTTTGAAGAAATGTGAGTGAAAGATGCGATTAATTTCACTTCCTCTTGTACTGTTACTTCTAAGAATGCCCAGCTAGTGACTGACTGACTGACTGACTGACTGACTGATTGATTGATTGATTGATTGATTGATTGATTGATTGATTGATTGATCGATCGATCGATCGATCGTTCGTTCGTTCCTAGGCCCCACAGTTTCTAATGGAGGCGCCCAAAATGGCGAGGCAGGTTGTGAAGACGAATACGAACTGATGACAATTGACAAGATCATTAACGGCAAGGTGAGTTGGACTTCTCAGCCTGCTACTCGATTTCTTTCAAGTTCAACCCCTCCACTGAAATCCACTTGTTATTTTCTATCGTGGTGGTGATTTTGTTTCTTATTACGTAGGATGGTGAATTCCCCGGGCTGATACCGCTGATCGAAAGTTACCTTGGCAACGTAGACGTGGATATTGACACGCGCTGCACCATCTCCCAGTATCTGAAGCTCATCTCGAGGAGGGCGTCTGGTGAGCGTTGTTAATATCTTGTAGATAAGAAGATTTACGCTCTGATTGTTTGTAAGAAACGTGTTTTATTGCAGTTTGAAACATACATGAAGGCATGAGTGTTGTCGTTAGGGTATGACCATCTTAAAAAGGAAGTTAACAGACTAGTTGAAATAAACGGTTTTCACGCGTAGACGAGTGATTTTGATGGAAAATAATCAAGCAGTGAGGAAATAAAGCTCGGAGGACTCACTTCGTTTTCTAAAATGTATAGGACGAATGTACAAACGATTTGTTTCTAGCTCGTACATGCTACCATTGTGTACGTTCGGTAAATTCAATTCATCGTTTTATCATCCTGATCTGTTAAATGAATTAACTGACTTTAAACAAAACAGTCGAAAGGTTAAAAACACAAACATGCCAGTGATGACGTTTGTTTCTTTTCGCCATAGGAGAACTGCTGACCACAGCACAGTGGATTCGCAGATACGTGGAGCTTCATCCAGACTACAAAAAAGACTCCGTGGTCAGGGAGTCTGTCTGTTATGATTTAATGAACACTTTTCAACGCATCTCACAGGGAGAGCTTGGAGCACCGGAACTCTTTGGAAAGCCCACATCTAAGACGAGCGACGTTCTGCTGAAGAAATGCTTAGAAATAAAAGAAGAGATGAACAAAATAGAGGCCAGCAAATAAGCCAACAAGCACCAACTGAAAAATCATATTTTCACTCCTGATGTCAAAATGTAAATTCTCTTTACTAACCGCCTAACAATTATTGAAGTCTCAGTTGTAAGAATTTGTAATACATCACGACAGTGTCCTCTCGTCGATAACTTTCTTCGACCTTATGACCTGTCGTCTGAAGGATTTATGTACTTTATGCTGTAACTAAAGATTCTAGCCTCCCCAGACATCTCTATTTAACCCTGCGGCTTGAGAAAAGACAAGAAGAGACTTTAGGGGAGAAGTCAGAACGAAGGGGAAGCGGGGAAGGTGGGCATCAAAAGCAAAGAGGGAACATTCCTGTCGTTGGGCCACAGGATTCCACTGTTCGCCTTGCTGACGATCGTCTTCTACCGCTTGTGGTTAGATTGGAGATGCCTGCGGAGGAGGCCAGAGAGATTCATGTTCTGTTAGCTTAAACTAAAGATTAAAACAGAATCGTCATGAGATATATAGGATCCAGGGTCAGAGGGAAGGGTTGGGGAATCAAAGGCCTAGGATCTTTTTTTTGGAGATTAGGGATCAAATTCTGAACGCTTTTGGGATCAGAATCTAAAGTCTTGAAAATGTAATCAATGATGAAAAAAATGAAACTCGTTACAAACCTCAAAGAAATTCAGTCAATTGCTTTTTCATTGGTAATTTAATCTCTTTACTTCGTCAAAAATACTTCACTTTTTCGCTAGTTTATTTTTCTTAATTGTTTATACAACTTACAGTAAAAATGCCAAGGACTTGACACAATAGTGACAAAATTTCAATTTGGTCGCAAAGCTTTGTGGCAAATTATCCGTACAGTCAAACGCCAGCTGGTTCTCGTCTTATCGTTCTGGAGGTTTTAGAGCACCCCGTGTGTTGTAAATATTTCAAATTATATAAAAATAATGGTGTATGTAAGTCATGTATGTAAATAATTAACTGAGAACCAGTGTCACTAGGTACGCATGCGTATGATTGGAGGTTTCTATTATTGGTTCATTAATCCGGCTTTCATTAGTTTTGATAGAACGCGATAGTGACTGTGTGACACCAGCTCTAGAATAGACAGTAGAGTCAAGCACAGACTGATCGAAGTGATGAGCTCTTTAAGGTCAAACAGACTTTGCTGGCCCTTTGCATATAATAATCATGTGTTTTATTAACAACAAAAGGAACTTGCATGACACAACGTGTACTTTTAGAACAATTTCACCCATTTTACGTCTTCTACGTACAAAGCCTTCAGTTTATCACCCTAAAGGTTTAGTGTGAATTGGGTACAATACTGGCTGTGATCGCTCGTCGAAGTTTTCTCACAGCTGAGGGACAGTGCCTTCACAACAATAAAGGGTCTTTGGAAGAAAAAAGTTGACGTTTTTTTTTCTTACATTTAACGAGCACGACTCTTGCTCCCAGTACTTGTCTAAATCCCGCCCCTCAACTGAAAAGCCGAGAGAAGGTCCTTGTGAGCGCAAAACGTTACCCACAGGACAATACGTTAGCGATCTCTCGGTTCTCTCTAACAGAAATTCCGTTGCGCGCTTTGAATTTCTTCACAACAATGTTAGCGACAAAGTTATAGTAAACCGCATTCATTGAACCATTGAAGCGATAACGTTACGTTGACGCAATACGTTGAAACGTGTTTAAAGCGATGAGGAAGCGGTTAAAATCGGAGTGGTTTCGAAAACTAAGAAACAAAGAAATAAAAACTACAATTAGACTAACTAAAATCTAATATCAAACTGTAGAAACAACAGTTAACATTCGCTGATACACAGCCAGTCGACACCATCGCTTGATGAAGACCAGCAGTCAAGCGGTCGAAACGTTGCGATCCACATCAAAGTGACTAAGTCCATTTCAAACCACGATGAATAACATCTTTAATGTTCGAGATACAAATGGTTCAAAACTTACATCTGTGTCTGCATGAGGGTTCTCGGAGTAAAAAAGGGTGGATGTCAAATCGACATTCTCAAGGTGACTCTGACTAGCACTGACGTTTTACCTTAGTACATAGCAAGAAATACTACTGAATACCAGGGATAATAGAATGTATTGTTCCATTTGCCTACGTGGGCACATATATCCTTTGGTTTGACCACAGAAACTTAAAAATTATCTGAATTAAAGAAACTAAAAAAAAAACTTGAAATAAGGAAATGCTAAAACCTGAAATCATTTGGCAGTAACAGTCCTGGAATCGAGGGTTTCAAAGTCATAAAATGCAGTGTGCCCAATCAAATTTATCGCTTCTTTTGTTCCTACACTGCACTCCAGTCTTTTTTTTTCGCCACCGACCGTCCATCAGGTCTCCCGCACCCACCCACCACCAAAACCAGCACGCGTGTGTTAACGTGAGTTTTACCACGAAAGGGATGACACGTGCTCCAGTTCACACGCTCTTTAACTACAGCTTATTATCATTTGTAAGTGATGAGCCATCGTCATTATCAGATGGAAATGGGTCAATTAAATCTCATTACTGTTATAATAATGACTCATATATGATATTATCGTTATAGTAATGACTTATAATGATGATATTAAGCAAGGGAACCCAGCTTGCCCACACAGTTTGCAGTGATGCCCTTCAAAATTAAAGTTGTCGAATGAAATTCTTCGAGATATTTTCTTCGTCTTACATTGACTTGAAAGCTATAAATTCGTTGACGTAATGGATGCAACTTAACGACTGGATCTGTTGAGGAGTCTATTCGAATGAAAAAAAACGCTAAAAACTTGAAATTTTCACGTAGTCGGCCAGCATTGTTGTTTGCCACTTTAAATTTAACCACAACGGATATCTTGTTGTGGAACATCTTGTTAAATAAAAGTAAGCTTTGGCTATAAATAAAAAACTCAACTCTCAGTGGAATACCCCGCCAACTGGATCATTTCTATTTGGCTCATTAAGGCCGTAGCGTGCAAGCAAGCTCTCGGGAGGGCGGGGGTTGGTGGAGAGAAAAGGGCGAAAGCCGTCGTTTTCTCCACACCCCCCGCTCCTCGAGAGCTTGCTCGCAGGCTATTAAGGCCGACATGTGGGTTACTCGTTTACATGCGTCAAACTTAGGAACATAAGTTTGTTTCTCACGCAGGAAATCAAATCTCTTGTGTACTTCCAAAGCGTTAGGATAAAAAAGAGCTAAACTCAGGTTGGTAATACTCCACTAATCGAACGTGAAATCGGGAATACCCTTGTTGTCTTCTACTCTTCTTCTTCTTCTTTTTTTTTTTCTTGACAGAACGGGGGTGTGACGTTAATGATGCAGTCGACTCGTTTGCTTTGGATTTGTTTGTGTCTTGTCATTCCTTCGACCACTTTTTGCCGGCCATTATCGGAGAAAGGTAATCAGTAGAGACGATTCTTTTATATCGTTTCACTTGGGTTCTTTTTACTAACAAATACTGGTCAGAACTAGTTGTAAGAAACTAGAGTTAAATGACGGAAAAGTCAAGACAATCCGAAATCAGAATGCCTAAATAGCTTGCAAATGTCCTTCACATATCAGAATACCCCAGTAGCTTGCACATATCCCTCTCTCAAACTGCTGAAAGAAATCAATACTTTTACCTCGCCTGTTTAGACATCTTTTGGTTTTTTCATAATGGGCCTGAGTAACCTAGGTTTTTCAATATATTCTTTTATTCCGGATGATTAGAACCTGTTCCCAAAACGCGCCCTAAAGGACGCCATCTCCCAACTAAAACCCTCAGGCTTCTAAGTTAGCCGAGGTGAGTTGTTCAATGGGAGAAATAACGAATTTTGTTGATCGAAAAAAATACGTTTTGTTCATTATGACGATTTATTCTGTGTCCCCAATTAGCTTCTTCATTGAAGATGCTAGAAGATGAGACAGGTAAATAGAGTTATTATTATTATTATTATTATTATTATTATTATTATTATTGTTATTATTTTTTATATTATTATAAAAAACAGGAAATCCAAGGTGTCCAACTGGATCAGTGAAGTAACGAGATTAGCCAAGTTTGCTGCGGTTCAGCCCCAAGCGTGCTATGCAGCATACACGTTTGGCCTAAAACATCGATGGACGTATTTCATCAGAACCATTCCAGATATTCAAGATCTGCTTGAGCCGTTAGAGAACGCTATATCACGTATACTTATCCCTGCTCTTACAGATCGGCAGTGTAGCCAGTTGGACAGGGAAATACTATCGTTACCAGTACGCTTGGGAGGACTGGGTCTGGGGAACCCGTGTGACGATGCACAGCGTGAGTACGTGTCATCAGTCAAAGTAACCACGCCTCTCGTTGCACAGATTGTGTCCCAGGCACATCAGTTGCCAGATCCCTCCCTGATAACATCAGCACAGCAAGAGGTAAGAGAAAAGAGAGCAAAGGATAATGAAAACAAGGTCAATGGAATAAAGGAGGTCGCATCTCAGAAGACTCAACGCGCACTAGAATTGGCTGCCGAAAAAGGATCGTCCACGTGGCTAACAGTACTGCCTCTTAAAGAGTTAGGATTTAATCTTAACAAAAGGCAATTTAAGGATGGAGTCAAACTACGTTATGACTGGCCAATCGACGATATTCCATCCAGCTGTGTGTGCGGGGAACTGTTTGATGTTGACCACGCCATGATATGTAAGAGAGGGGGGTTTGTCATTCAGAGGCATAATGAACTGAGGGATCTGGAAGCGGAGTTGATAAATTTGGTTTGTAGCGATGTCGTTACTGAACCAGTGCTGCAAGATGTATCAGGTGAGCAGTTGACAAGAGGGTCGAACACAGCGAGAGATGCCAGACTGGATATACACGCACGCGGATTTTGGGAGCCTCAGCAATCAGCCTTTTTCGACGTCAGGGTTTGTCACCCAAATGCTGAAAGCTATAGGGACCTGGAACCGCAACAAATTTATCGGATACATGAGAACGAGAAGAAGCGGCAGTACGCAAGCAGAGTTGTTGATATTGAGCAAGGAACTTTCACACCGCTGGTATTTACAACCACGGGTGGAATGGGGAAAGAATGCCGGATGTTTCATAGCCGCCTAGCCGAGCTAATCGCTATCAAGAAAGGAGAAGATTACGCCAAGACAATCTCTTGGATTCGTGCAAGAACTTCCTTTGCTCTTTTGAGATCAGCGCTAATCTGCCTTCGTGGATCACGAACAGTTAAGAGGGTCTCATGGGACTTAAAGAACTCTGACATTGAAATTGAAGCAACCGAGGGAGCCATTAGATAGGGACTTTGATTGATTTTATTATTTATTCCGAGTTTCACGAATGAGCGCCACTAGGATATATATACTTTTAACTATTTAGAATATTTTATTACCTTTTCATAAATCATTAGTATTTTTAACCTATTGATTGATTGTAATGCAGATTATCATTACTATCAACAATAAGAAGAAGAATTAAGAAAAGAATTTTACTTCTTAAAAATTTTTTAAACTAATAATTGATTGTAATTTCTTAGCATCTTATTCTTATCTGTCCATTGTATTTTCACTATGACTATCAATAAAGGTATTATTTAAAAAAAAAAAAAAAAAAAAAAAACAGGAAATTGTTATTATCATTATTATTATTATTATTATTATTATTATTATTATTAATTTATATTAGTTCTTCGCGAGAGAAGAATGACTTTTCATGATATATCTGAGATTATCTAACAAATTTTGCTTTCAATCAACCAGGCCTACCCGTACCGGGTCTGAACAGTGACGATTCTAACACTGAGGATCACCCAGTGCTGCCTGCTACGAGGACCTTTAGATATGGGACTGATGACAAGGTGTCCACTAAAGGCCATCACCAGGTCCCTCCCTCTGGTAAGAGGACCTTCAGATATGGGACTGGTGACAAGATCACCAGTGAGGGCCATCACCCAGTCCCACCCGCTAAGAGGACATTCAGCTATGGTACCGGGATAGTGTTTTTCAATGAGGATGAGGAGGCCCAATATCTGGCAGATCTTAACCAGTTTTACCGTTATTATTTCGGAGAGTAAATGACACCTGAAAAACATGAACATAGATGTAGTTTGATTTTATGGTGCTATGAGAAGATATGAAGTCGTAAACATGCACATAAAAAAGTAATCGCTGTTTCAGCTCATGTAGTAAATTGAAAATAAAGCAGTTTATGCTCAAGATGTGTGCTAAATCGTTATCGTTGATCAAACGACAAATAAGGGAAACGATGTGTGATAGGTCTGAAAAGTGTAAAATGAATATAACAGTAACTTCTATCCTATCAGGGGATAATAAATAAAGTTCAGCCTAATGTGGCTAATATAATGTTGCTGTTCCTAAAACGACAAACACTCTTCTGGATTTTCTAGTAGCAAGCTTAATTAAAAATCTTTACCCCAGATGTCTACATTATTGTAAGGACTACAAGATGTCTTTTGATGCAATAAAAAAGTGTCGATTTGTGAGGTAGATTAGCCAATGTGAGAAATTTAAAAGCTGACGTTTCGAGCGTTAGCCCTTCGTCAGAGTGAATCAAGGAATTATGAGTTGTGTGCACCATCGTTCTACATATCATGAGACCACACACAACCCATAATATTTCATTTGCTCTGACGAAGAGCTAACGCTAGAATCGTCGGCTTTTGGCTCCTGGTGACAGTCAAACCTTCCAGTTACTCAAAAAATGTCAATAAATAACTGATTTTACGAACATGAAACAAATAACGAAAAAAGGAAATAACACTCCAATATCGATCACGTGAACTTTTAAGGGAAAATCAAGTTTCTTTGCCATGGCAACAATTTGAATCACCCACTGTGACTTCATTCCTGTGACGTTATCGTGACATCTTCATTTAAAAGGTTTCGTTACCTGTTCTAATTACTGGATTTCATTGCCACCTTTTCGGTTCATATTAGCGACCTTCAGATCAGACTACGAGTACGAGATTGAGTACGAGTACGGCCTTTGCACTTCAAAACCGTTACGTTCTCAACGCCCTCGTCCCTCCTTGTTGCTGACCAACAGAGGAGAATGCTAAATGAACGATATTCGCAGGACATGCAGATCACAACCGAAAGCCGTCGTAGTCGTACTCAATCTTGTACTCACAGTCAGATCTAAAGCTCGCCAGTATATTCTTACGACCAGGTAAAATAAAAAAAATTAACTTCGGGTCCCTTTCGCAATATATGAGGGTAAAAACAACACCGTTTTTGGGCCGAGCCTTCCCGTGTTACCCACAATTTGGAGTAGCTCCAGCGGCAGATCTAAGGGGAGGTTCCAGGGGGTTATCACCCCCACCTCCCTTTCCCCTTTTTCAAACCTGCCCTTGTCATTATTATTATTATTACTATTACTGTTTTAAAATTTAAGCAAATGTATTCAAACTGAAAAAAGTAACCAACTTGGAGCTATCAAGTAAACGTTTCCATTTAGCCCTTCCCATCGACAATTCTTTGATCCGCGCCTGGAACGTCACATGATCGATGACGTTACAGAGACTCCCATTGTGTAAGAGTGCCGCCATGACAACTCTGTTCAACTGAATTTAATTTGACGGTTTTAAACATAACATTTTTAAAATAGCAGAGATACATTGTGTCAAGTGTCTCGTGGTCGATGACCCGATGTTATGTTTTGTTTTTTTGTAATTCAATTTTACATTTCTATCGGTTTTATTAAATTTTGTTCCGATAATGTTTGCATTTTTCTCTTCTTTTTCTTTTTTTTCACTCGTGTTCGCTTGTGTTCACTACTCGTGTGTGGTTTTAGACAGGATCCTATCATCGCAACTATTAATGATTGCGAACTTGATATCTTTTTATCAGTAGACTAGGCTAGAAGCTTTTTCTTTTAAGACCCCTGAACAACTTTACATTCTTTCAGCCAAGCCACAACGTTAGGCCAAAAACATTGTGTTTCGTCGCAATCCCAAAAGTGAGTAAGTGTTTCAAGTTCAACACCGCAAAAAGAGCAATTACTGCTTTCCTTTAAGCCAATTTTTTGCAAGAAGGAATTTGTGGGAATTCTCCGATGTAAAAGCCTAAACTGAAACTCAATCAACCTTGAACTATTAATGCACTGGCGGGTTAACAGATAAGCTGCTTTCCAATTTATCTCGGTACAATTACAATCCGACATCCATTTTTCTTGACTCTTGGCAGGTAAAGATCCCTTTTTTCTACAAGGACCTTGTATAAAAGTTGACTTGCTTTTTTCGCTTTTTCTAGCTTAGAAGTCATTGGTTCGTGCTTCATCAATTCCGTTGGGTTATTTCCCAGAGACTTTTTGACTATTTTAAGCATAGAAATAAGGCCACAATAGGTAAGAGGGCACGGTGTGAATTTAAATTTTGCCTCAAATTCTTGATACGAGAGAAAGGAGTTATCGTCTTTTAGCAAATCCCTGACTTGATTAATGCCACTCCGAGACCAGTCAGGATAGAAAAAAGTCTTTTGGGCGATTTTAAACACCGAGTTAAACCAAAGAGTTTGGAAATGCTCAACCGATTTTAACTGGGGTTCAAAGTTAACTTTAGTCCAGATATTCAGAACTTCCTTTAAGAAAGGGTCCTTAAAACGAACGCGGTTTAGAAGGTCATTTTTGCTCAGGTTGTGAGTAAAAAACATCTTCCCTCAAAAACATTCCAATTCCAAATCCAGGAAAATATTCCATTTGCCTTTGTTCTCATCGTCCAAATATTTTTTAATCCAAGAGCACTTTAGGGCTTTATTAAAAGACTCAATGTCCAACATTCTAAGACCGCCATCTTTAAAGTCGTTTATCATAACTTTTCGCTTTACTTTATCGCTTTTCCCGTCCCATATAGAAAATCATAGAAAAGGCTATTTACTTCCCTATTAATAGACTCTTTTGACTGAAGGGATGTCAAAACATAAACTAGCTGTGATGCCACAAGGCTTTTTTAAACAACGATTTTCCCGATTAGGCTTAATCTTCGGAGACTCCACGAGGTAAGGCACTTTCTTGCCGTTTCCAATTTTTCGAGAAGATTCAATGATAAGGATATTTGTGGGTCGTTTGAAAACCAGACCCCTAAAGCTTTTACTTTTTGCTCCGGCCATTTGAGGTTCTTTTCTGGGAAGAAAACGACTTTACTGTTAGACATTGAGCCTATCTAGAAAGCTTCTGTCTTTTTGTAATTGAGCCTGAGGCCGGACACGTTTCCAAATGTTTCTAACATTGACAAAGCTTCCTTGGAAGGACTTCTCGGAGCCATCTAGTGTTAAAGTGGTATCATCGGCATATTGGCATAACTTAATTTCGGTTTTTTTAACAATAATCCCTTTAATATTTGGATTAGCTCGGATAGCATTTGCCAGGATTTCAGCTGAAATAATGAGTAACTAGGGGGGAAGAGGGCAACCTTGTCTTACACCCCGGGACAACTTGAAGAAATTTCCCGCCCATCCATTGTTCAGAACGCAGCTTTCGGCACCGCTGTAAAAGACATTTATCCAGTGAATCAATGAACGCCCAAAACTAAGATGCTGCAAGGCTTTTCTAATAAAGGGCCATTCTAAAGTGTCAAATGCTTCTTCGAAATCTAGAAACAGGAGAAGGCCTGGAGTATTTTTCTCTGCACAGAAATTGATCAAACTATCAATCAAGCGAATGTTTTCTCCAATAAACCTGCCCTTTATGAAGCCCGTTTGATCATACTTGATTAATTTCGGGATCACGGTGTTAATTCGGTTCGCAATAGCCTTGGTCGCGATCTTATAATCACAACTGAGTAGAGAAATGGGCCGCCAGTTCTTAATATAATAAGGTACCGTCCCTTTTTTCGGTAAAAGTTTAAGCCGATGTCTGAAATTATCGAGAATCGGGCGTCAGTCGTGAAATTTCGAATTTCTTTATATTTTGCCCACGTAACCTCTATAGTGAAGTATTTCCAAAAATAACATTGAAAGTTTCAACAGCTTTTTATTTTTCTCGAAATCGAGCAAAGTTTGAAAACACGGCGTATTGGCCTCCTTCGAATACTGAAATTGGCGGAAAATTACACATTTTTATCTCGCTCGTACGGTTAAAACGCAGCGTCGTCTGTTTAATAATGAAACACAAACACAATAAAAACACACTTAAGCTCTTTAAAACACAGTAGTTTTCCTTTGGATAAGTTGTGGAAATGAGAACGTTTCGCCCGTTAGAAGAAAACCAGTTTCAGGTATTTAAAAAAATAGCAAATTTCACCCAACTTCCATACTACAGAGACCCAATTGGTACGTGGATTTTGGACATGGAATAACAACAGTTTGAAGAAAAAGCTTTGTAAATTACTGTGTTAAAATATTCCTGACGGCAATGAAACATTGCCTCGTCGAGAGACCAAAATGTGAAGGGTTGTTTGACACGAATCACCGACTGAATTTACGACACAAACCGTTGACTGGCTACGCAAAGGAAACTGTAGCCATTTTCATTGGGAGAAATACCGAAGAAAACCTTCGCAAAATTACTTAAGGGGCTTGCAGAATAATTTTACATAGTATTTGCTGAAGTTAAGTGATATTTCTGAACTACGATCAACAAACGAACCCCTTGTTTTAGTACACGGTTCTGTCGATCGAAACCGCAACATATGCATAACATTAATCTTACCGTGTTTTTAAAATTCTCCATTATCTGTCTGATTAAAATAATCCTCTACTCCGTGGTTGTGATTGGTACCATAGAGGCCTTCCAAGGGGTAAAAGCGACAAGCGACACGGTCCTGAAAACTGGCGACATGAGGCTTTCTAAACAACGACAAGCGACTCAACTGAACCGGCAAAATGCGACAGCGACACAATAAGCACTACAGATAGACAGCGATGTCAGGAAATTGTGTATTTGAATAAAAGATAATAACCAGAGTCTATTTGATTGGTACTAGCTTCAGTGCAGCCAGTCAAAACCATCTTAACCGCTTGTTGACCGTGAATCAGTGACCTTTGATGCGTTGTATCCAGACTGAGAGCAGACGATCAGATTTTTTTTCGGCGGTCTGTCAATTACCTAAGTCACTCACAGCAATAAATTGACCGATTTTCAGGATCTCCGCCAGTGTCTACGTTATCAGCATAGTTGTTCTTTTTCGCGCAAAAAATTGTCTGGAATTTAGAGCAATTAAACCACTTTGACGTGCCCCTCAGTGCATTTTCGAGGTTCAATTTTTAAAAATTTCCCGGGGGAGCATGCCCCCGGACCCCTCCTGGATACTCCCGCCTCCGGTGGGCGTTTATCTCTTGGCGAATTAAACTCACCGTCTCCACACTCTACAGAGTCTCGTGTTTTAGAGTTTCTAAGTGGTAGAAGAATGTTTGTTGTCCCAAAAGATCGGATTTGTAAATTGATTTTCTTTTGAGTCACTGCAAGACAAAGATCTCGAGTGTTTCTTACTCCAAAGGGTTAAGATATGCAAGCGTGTTCGTTTTTATTATAAAATAATAATCTTAGTTTGCGGTGCCAGCGTCACCGTAAAATGATTTACAGAATGTTTCAGAATGATTTACATAATGATTTCACTTCAAGTTCAAGTTTTTTCCTCGCCTAGCACTCTTCCAGATCGCATCGCTGAAGAAGTCAAAACATATAAGAATATTCGCGATCTACATGCCAAGTGGCATCAGGCCTCACGGTGAGGCAAACTTTTTACTGACCTTTACTTAACTAGTACCTATAATCTTGATTTGTGTCATTTGGGGGTAAACAGAAGGAGCTAGTGGCCAATAATTTAACAGTTCCTCTTCACGATCACGTGATATTGAAGGCACGCGAAATGCATGTTTCAATGGTAAATGGGCCACCGTAAGGAGATTGAAAGCTGACGTTTCGAGCGTTAGACCATCGTCATTCACTCTGACGAAGGGCTAACGCTCGAAACGTCAGCTTTCAATCTCTTTACGGTGCCCAATTTACCTTATCAACTCAGTTGATATTAAAATATCAAAAAAACCAAAATTGTGTTTCACGTCCCCACCGGCGCAGCACCACAGTTTCTTTAGAAACTAACCCACTTGCATGTTTCAATGCTCTTCTTGACGATCTGCCGACTGATGTGCCAAACAGCAATTCCGTTATCTTAGAGAATTTATAAAGCGACAACGACATATGCACGTGCTACAAAAACGACAGCGACATCTACAACCGCTAGTTCAGCGACATTATTCCTGAGAAAGACGCGACGAAGCGACAACGCTACCCCCCTTGGAAGGCCTCACTATAATAGCTGTAGCCTGCTGGACATATGATAGCGTTGTTTTCCCGAAATTTGTCATCACTTAGCTGCAAACAAACTGACAACAGTAACATTCCGGAACGGTACTAGAATATGTTACAAGAACAAGATTGCGTGATGCATGACATGGGCAAGGTCAATAAATGTTATCGCATTTTTTAGGTGTTAGCTTTTCGAGGTGTAATCATAAAGTTCTACAGAAATACTTTTTCAATTACTTTTGGATGGAAAAAAGCTTTCATGCATTGATATCGTGTCGCTAGTTTTTTTTTTTTTTGACATTTCATTGCATGGTATCTTGTGGCTATACAATCATCATGAAGGTAGTCCTTGTTGGTGGACCCTGTGGCCCCAGTCATTTAACCCGGTGAATGAGGAATGTGTTGCGATCGACGAGTGTAGCAAAAATGTCTACAGTCACCTCGTGTATTGTAAAATCAGCGACGACATTGCAGTGGACAGTGAATCCCAGCTATTACTTACTCGAGCAGATAGGGGGTTGGCTGTTAGACATTGCAGATCTTAGAGAGCGATTTTCTTTTTATTTGGCCATTTTGTTGTTATTATTAAGTCGGCGTATCTATTTCATGCATTTTTTGAGACAAAAGAATCTCACTTAAAATAAACAGTGTGCCCACGACAATGAAATCTGTTTGGGACTACGTGGCACTTTGAATAACTCGCAGTCTTCGATCCCCGCAGAAGTGGCCTCCCACAAAGGAAAACCTCAGCCCAAAGGCTCAACGTGGATCAAAAAAGGTGCATTCAGCCCATGTTTTGAGCGCCACGAATACGCTAGTACCAGTAGGTTCGCGTAAGTATTTGTATAAATGGTTTTTGTTCATAATTTATTAGCTGCAATTTGTTTACGCGGTTAATCTGGGGTGCGCAGTTTTAGTAACTTCATGTTCAGTGGGGGAGAGGCTGTATTACAAAAGTTGGCGCAGAAAACTGCTGCTCAAACATACTTTCGTAACAGAAAAAAACAAACAAACAAAACAAAAACAAACAACGGAGTCCAACCGTTCCCAACACACATGGTTTATAAGAGCTTGGGCCCCCAAAAACTCGTGCTGCATTATACGTAAGTAAAACATGGTTTTTGGAATCTGTTCACAAACGTTTGTTTATCTAGTGTTTTAGGTACGCAAGTGTACGATCGCAAACCGCGAAAAAAAAATGTTCTCATTCCCCCGGCCAACCTCTCACCCCTTGCGCACGCTCGTGAAAAACCATCTTACACGAAAAAAAAGTTAATTAACGAGTAGGCTTGGGGTTTCATTAAAATAGTTTTGGCCTTGTGAAACACCACGAGCTTCCCCTCCGTGGACGTGAATAAGAAATCAACGGTCTGTTATTATGTTCTTCCGATTTCCTCATTTTCATGAATTATTCTCTGGATAAACACCATTTTGGAAAAAAAGATTCTTAATCTGCGTGACCAGTGTCCGTCAAATTTCAACATCTTAGGCTGCGGGAACTTTTTTTTCCGCTCAGGGATAGTCGAAGAGAACGAACAAGGGAGCCGGCGAGCGCGAAATCGCCTATGGCGTTGAAACGTGACGCGCGTGTGGAGCCCGTGTGAAAATCGCCGACCGCCGCAAGCGATTTTTACATGCACTCGCGTGTTGTTTTGGCTGGACTAGTCCATAGCGGAAAGAGAAGACCGAGCAGTCTCTCTTTCCGCTCAGAAACTCCAAAGCACAGAGCGAGCGCGAAAATCACCTGTGGCGTTTGAACGTGACGCGCGTGTCAAGCCGCCTAGTATTGAGCCGGCTCCAGTACACTAGCGCATAGCATATATATATTTTTAGTATAAATCTAATAGCGTTTCATCATAAATGCTGAAATCTGATTGGCTATCCTACTCGCTATCTATTCCGTGATAGATAGTGAGTAGCGAAAAGGTGAGTGGCAGGCGCAGTCTTATATTTCAAAATAACAATGCAATTAAGTAAAACTTTTCACTTTCGTGGTATATTAATCGAGATTTATACTAAAACAGTTAGATTATTCACTCTCGATTTTTATGCGTGATAGTTGATTCGGCCTTCGGCCTCATCAACTATCACGCGATAGAAATCTCGAGCTCATAATCTAATTGTTAAATAGTACAACGCTAAATTTTGGCATACTGCCATTCGTCGAACTCGATCACGTGCCGCGATAGTGTCTCTCCTCAGCGAGCACCGCAGCGCATAGTGCCCATTTTTGGCAATTTTCGCTCAAAATTTAGCGTTGTACAATAAAAACAATAGAGTCCTTCTGTCTCAGGCCCTATGTGTAATAGATTCCCTCGGGAATTTGACGTTCAATTTTCATGTAAGCCCTCGAACGATATTTGTTTTGAACATCAAATTTCCTCGGGCAACCTATCACACGATACAGTGCACGATAGTGCCTTCGCCAGGAGAACTCCATTGTTTAAATAGTTTTTTTATTAATTACCTATCACAGAAGAGGTTCGCATTTGCACAAGTCAAAGAACCATTAGCACTTGGGTTACGTACTTTAAATTTGACAGAAGAACTATAGCGGCTCCACATGCGCGTCACATTTTGAACGCCGGAGGCGATTTCACGCTCGTCAGCCTCGCTTGTTCGTTTTTCTCGACTGACTAGACTACCCCTGAGCAAAAAGAGAGACTGCTCGTAGTTTAAGGTGTTGATATTTAACGGATACTTATCACGCAAATAAAGAATCTTTTTTCTTTCCGAAATGGCTTTTATCCAGGAAATATTTCACGGAAATGAGAAAATCACAAGAACATAATAACGGACCCCCATTCACAATGTGTACGGAGGGTTAGCTAGTGGAATTTCGCAAGGCCAAAACTGTTTTAACGGAATCCCCAGCACCCTACTTTAATTAACATTTTTTTAGACAGTCTCCTCACAGACGTATTTTTTCTTTCGCATAAGATGGGTTTTCACGAGCGCACACAAGGAGTGAGAGGTTGGCTTGGGGAATGAGAATTCCCCAAAAATGTGGTTCGCGCTCGTGCACTCGTGTATCTAAATAAACACTAAATAAATAAACAGTTGTGAACTGACCCCCCAAATCATGTTTTACTCACGTATAATGCGTCACGAGTGTAAGAATTGGGAACGGTGGGACACGGTTTTTCTGTTTTTGTTTTTGCCCTTTTTTTAATCACGGCAGTAACGGTTTTCTGTTAGGAAAGTATGTTTGAGCAGCGGTTTTCTGTGCCAACTTTGTCTAGTATACAATAAACCCACATAAGTATGCCTTTGCTTAGCCTTTCCCCCACGAACGTGAAAGAACCCCAGAGTAACCACGTAAACAAATTGCGGATAATTTATTATCAACGAAAATCACTGATACAAATACTTACGCGAGCCTACTTGTGCAAGCATATTCGTGGCGCTCATAACATGGGTTGAATTCGCCTTTTTTAATCCACATTGAGCCTTTGGGGCTCAGGATGTTCCCTTGTGGGCAGCCACCATGACCACTTCTGGGGGGATCGCACACCGCGAGTTACTGCACCGCCACCTAGTCCTAAACAAATACCGATGTCGTGGGCACACCGTTATTTTAAGTGAGACTCCTTCTGTCTCAAAAACGCCTGAAATAAAAATGTTGTTGTCTTTAATATGTCTAAATAAATAAAAAATATATATCGCTCTCTAGGATTTGCCCTCTCTGACGGGAAACCCCCTACCTGCTCGAGTAAGTAATGGCTTAGATTCACTATCCAGTGCAATGTCGACTCGTTGCCCATTTTACAATACACGAGGTGATTGTAGACATTTTTGCTACACTCGCCGATTGCTGGGGCCGCAGGGTACACCACGAGGACATTCTGACGAGGACTATCATCATGATGCTTGTATAGCCACAAGATGCCATGCAATGAACTGTCAAAAAAAATAGCTACATGATATCAATGCATGAAAGCTTTTTTCCATCAAAAGGTGGATGAAAAACTAGTATTTCTAGATTATACGCTTACACTTCGAAAAGCTAACACCTAAAAATGCGATTACATCGATTGACCTTTGTTCGTGTCATGCGGGGTGTAAACAAAACCTAGGCCGGGACCCATGGCCTAGCCCATGGGCTATCCATGGGCTATCCTGTGGGCCACCCTATGGGCCACCCCAAAAAAGGCTGGAAATTAAAATTTATTTTAAAAAAATGAATCATTAAAAATTTGTTTATGATGGACTTATAATTAGTAGATTAATAATTAATAGGGGGAACCTAGAAAAAAGATGAGTAACAACAACATGGGAAATTAGAACAAAAGCTGGGCCATATCAGTTTTATAGTGTCCCTACGCCCCAAAATTAATAGGCTAACAATTAGTAGGTTAGTAATTAATAAATACCACAAATGAACGCAAACCAGTCGAAGAAAGAGATAAACAAACATAGAATGAAAACCCTAAAATTTGTCCTGAGCGGGATTTGAACCCACATCCTCTCCGAACGCTCTCCGAAGACACAGCAATCGATAGAAGGCAAACTGAAATCGCAACGTTGAAATGAACGTGTACTCGAAACGAGAACAGGGTTTGTTTGTAGCAGAGGCCCTGTTAGGGGGGTACCTATGTCCTCTGTCTGAATTTCAAAACTAGTAATGTCGCAATTTCAGAACGTTCCAGTGTCGCCCGTCGGAATTTCCTAACTTGACCTCCTTTTTTTTCCATTGACACTTGTCATTGCCTTTTGAATATGACATCCCATGCGCAACAACGCCAAATTAACAATGAGCACGAGAAAAGTTCGCCTATATTCCTGGCACCAAGCGTATTACAAGAAGAACAATGTAGTATAGAAGTTTTAACTGTCAGTCAATTCAGTGTCTTGTAAAGCTAGCTGTAGGGGAAATTGAAAAAAAAAGAAAAACAACTTGTGAATGTTATATGCTAAGGTCCAAGCGATTTGGACGAATAACTGGTCTCCCAGATGCGGTGCGTAAAAGCATTCCGCCATAGACCACGTCTGCAGGGCTGTCATCTTCAGAATCTTGATCACTGTCCTGCTCACTACTGTCTACTTCTCTCTCGGGCAGAAGGTCTTCGATGTCATTTTGATATCTGAGAAATGTCTCGTACGATGCCTGACTCAGTTTGAGAACATTTGTCTCTCTCTGGAAATGCCCTTCCTCTACTTTGTCACTATGCCATCTCGATGTATGCTTACTCTTCCATGTAATCTAAATAGAAGACAGTCTTCAAATGAAGGAACGAATAATTGAATGTCACAACTGAGAGAATTAAGTTCTTTGTCGCTGACGTCGGTTAAAATACTTCCTACAAAGAAGGGTCCTCTAAGTGGGAATCCATGAATATGATCGCGTTTCACTACCACTGAACTATTAGCTTCAAATAAACATGCCCCTCCGCTAACTTGCTGCATCTCTGTCTCTGTAAGTGTAGCTGTGATTTCGTTTGTGGCGGAAAAATCCAGAGGCCTTGGAAGAGGATCCGGTGTCGTGTATGCGTACGGTGGAAGCGTCCCCACGTTGTCTTTTGTGCTTTGGTTACGAACGGTCAGCTGCATGGCGAACTGGTTTTCCAAAGTTGTCTCGCCAGTCCCTCATCATCTTTTGATCCTCTTTGCTCATCTCCACGGAGGCTGGGTAAGGTATTGATGGCAAGTCTCGGAAGGGGATCTTCGTACTCTCGGGTGTTTCATAGTACGAGTGTGGCGAGGTGTAGTACACAAAGCCAGTGTCCGTTAACTGCCTTAGGGACTCGCGAATAGTGGGGACAAAGAGGTAGGCAAACTCTAAGACGGTGGGCATGTCATTTCTCCGGCATTTCTTGAGCGCATCTGACTGTAGAAGTTCTCCGCCACAAGAATCAAGATTGCGGCCAGTTTGAAATCCTGGGTTTACCTCCTGGAAAAAGTCTTTCATTGACGACAATGACTCTATAACGATTTCAACACTGCGTCGACTTTTTGCAGATATTGTTTCCTGCGGTCCCTGCGTTGCTGATTTCCTCCCCATTTTCTCTTGGACCTGATCTATCCATAAGTCCATCAATGAACTTAGTTCACTCAAAGAGGAAATAGCTTCTTCAATGGTGTGACATTCTGCTTTAACTCCACGAAGATGTACACCAAACATTCTGCACAATGAATGGAGTAGCTCAAGGATCTTGCAGAGGGAATTTGTTGGAGTCAGAATGAGTTTTATGGCTCCCACAGCTGTATCTACAACAAAAATGGATTTGTCTTCAACGCACAACGCTGTTGGCTGAGAAAAGGAGGCTGGTAAGCTGGAACCATCTCGTGACTTGCCTGCACCAGATCCAGCAATCACTCGGATATCTGAGTTTGCCTGTGAAAAACGTCGAACCACGCGAGATGTCCGGGCTGTGAAGATAACGCTCCCATCCGAGGACACATCCAACCCATGAACGGTACGGCAAAATCGTATCCCATTTCTAACTATCACCTGGCTTTCAGAAGTTGAGGGATTGAACTTCGTGATGCCACCATTACTGCTCGAGTCAGCAACGTACACGATGTTTCCGTCAAAGGCCAATGCCATAGGTTGTGCTCCTTCAGGAAGCTTCAAAAGCAAACTTACTGTTCCTTTTAGAAAGGCCCCATTGTTGTTGATGCATACTTGATAAATGGAGTGAGAATGGCTGTCAGACACCATAAGCAAGTCAGATGCTGCAGCGATAAGTGCTAGTGGTGTCTTGATTTCTTTATCCGGCCATTGGAAGAGTATTAAGGTCTGATGATGAATATTTAATAACTCTTCTTTGTTCCTGATGCCAAGTATACATCTCTCGCAAATCTTTTGTCAATTAGCCTGCTCCAGGTTCCACGATAGTATGTGGGATTACTAAGATCTAAGCTGTCTAAGAGCCTGGAACTATGGGGTGCCATTCCCGCCAAAATTATTGTGTCACTATTATTAGGCATAATAGACTTATTATTAGGCACTAGTTTCCTATTATTTGACACTGTTTCTCATTATTAGGTGTTGTTTCACTATCATTAGGCACTACTTTGTTATTATTAGTCACTGTTTTGCAGTTTTCTTTTTATCATGAGGCACCTTATTGTAACATTAGGGATCGTGTTTTATTATTCGGTACTACATTTTGCTATTAAGCATCACTTGTATTTTTAGGCATTATATTTTACTATTATTATTATTATTATTATTATTATTATTATTATTATTACTGTATTAATTATCAATGGATTTCAAGGTTTGTGGTCAGCGGTTTCACAGGTGTCAATGATAGCTCCGATACGCAGGAGGTTTTCTTTTTTGTAGGAAGTGCTCTCAGACTGTGTTGAAGTCGAAGGAATCGGATTAGCTGTAGCGCGTTCCGCTTCTTGAGTGTTCGCAAGGCCTTCAACTGCCTTGACGGCTTTCGTTAACAGATCTTTAACTACTGAAACGTTGTTCTCCGAAATGCTGGCCTTAGTGACTTGTTCTGTGTTTGAGTTTTGACCGGCGTAACCGGGAGCGGCTGCGTTTTTCATGGGTCGAGAAAACAAAACTGGCGGGAAAAACCCCTGATGGAAATAAGAGACTGATAATAAAAAGGATTTGCATAATAATAAATGCAGAGAGTAAGAAAGAAAACCGGTGCCTAATAATAGTGAAATAGTGCCTAATAATAAAGCCAAAAAAAAGTAATGAAATTCAATGCCTAATAATAGTGAAACAAGACCTAATTATGAGAAACAGTGCCGAATAATAAGAAACTAGTGCCTAATAATAAGACTATTACAACTAATAGTCTTATGTCTCTAAGTAATTACCTCGCCTTTGTTTATTCTGCTTTTTCTTAACAGACCTTTACAAAATATAGTTTGAACAGCGCAGCCTGTTCTGGTTTTTAATGAAAACAATTATTGAGTCACTATTGTACTCAGGACCGTACCAGCCTGCCCTTGTGTAGAACTTGTAGGTCCTTCTATAGCAGATGTTGTATAGAGACAAGACAGACAGTGGTCAATTAAAACTGTTAGTTTTAATTTGATGAACTCTGATAGGCACTCACCTAGTTTCTCTTTCCTTTGGGACTTCTTCTTTTTGTGACTTTTGTATTTTTTGTGACCTTTGTGTTTCGCCTAGTGTTTCCCCATACTCTATTTTTTCTCTCAAGAATGATTAACCTGGCGTCCTTTGCGACCTCTGTGAAATCGGGGGCAATCGAGACAACGAGAAAGACGGAGAACCTGGAAACCTGACCTGTCTGACCTGACAAAGACTTGATGTCATATGACTCATATGAGCACGCGCGTGGGATCGAAGTTCGTAGTTTTACATTTGATGTACGTGATCACATGTCAGACATGTGAAATTGATTTTTTTTGTGTAAAAAAAGTGAAGCGTACGCAAGTCACGCAAACGCTTTTGAATCTTCGCAGTCGCTGTCGGCTTAGGTTATTATTCATGTCGCTTTCGCTAATTCATCAGAGAAGTATGTCGTTCGTCGCTTATTCGTGGCTATCATGTCGGCGTTTCAAGGCCATGTCGCTTGTCGGAATTTACCCCTAACAGGGCCTCAAAAGAAGACCAACGAGCTCTATTTTGAGCTGTACTAGAACTGACCATCTCTTCAATCTGTAATAGAAATCGTCGTACACGTAACACCTGGGTTGGTTGTGGGTTGAACAGCTGAGATGATGCTTTGAAAATCAACTACCATTGTCTCCCGAATAGTTTTTTTTATTTTTCCAAATGTCAACCAGTTTGTTTGTTTTCAATTCTAGACAGCTGCTTTAAGCAGCTCAAAATGAAACAATAAACCGTAATTTGTCGCTTTTCTTATTCGCATGCTTCATACAACTCTCTCGTCCCTATAGTTACATAAGACGGCAGAGGCAATTAGTCATAACTTCTAAGTTCATCGTTTATCTTCTTCTGTTTCAAGGAAACATTTTAGTGTGACTGAGTAGCTGCTGTAATCAAGACATTATTTAGAACGCAAAAACGGATACAGTAAAGGGAAATAGGATATCTAACCAATCATGAAAAGGCTGCAATACTGAGCACTCTTTCCCACGTGTCTTTATTCAGTGATTACGACTCAAGTTTTACTTATCCTTACCGTTTTCCAAAACATCACAAGCAAGTGTTTTTTAACGAGTGAATCTGCATATGGAAAAGACGATTGTTCAGGTAAAACAATTTTATTTATTGAAAACAAAAACTCTTATTATACTATTTCACATCCCATGGATGCAATCTTTAAAAATAGCATTCGCAAGCCATTGGCTTGCCGTTAGTTTTTTTCTAGTTTTATGGTTATATCTAACGATGAAAAAAATCCCTGGGATAACGTAAAGAACCTTTGTGACACTATATAGCTAATTTTCCTTTCACTCGAACTCGCACTAATTAAAATTCATCCGTTTTTTTCTACAGTGCTATTTATGCACATCTAACTATTGATGTCTATGTCACTGATTTACAAATTCCTGCCGGCATCGCCAGTTGTTATGATCCTTCCAAACCACCAACAGTAATGAAGAACACTCCATTTCCAGTCGTTTAATGAGGCAGGCAAATCTTACATTGTTATAGCGCTTTGCGTTTGCCTGAATCTGAAACGAGAGTATCTTTTTTGGTTACTTCCGTTTGTTTAGTCTGAACTTTGCATGATAGAGAACGATTTTTTTATCACTTCTAATTGTTTAGTCTTAACGTAGACATCAATCTGACACAATACACCATCTTCATTTGTTTGAAACATTTGGTGCCGGAAAAAACTTTTGAAGGTAACGTGTAAAATTTATGCAACAATACGATTCACAGTTATGACTCATCTAATATATGCGCAAAAGTAATATATAGATTTGGCCAAGCCTAAAAGCGGAGCCGCCAAGGAATAAATTGGTGTTCGTTTCTCAAAAATAGTCGTGAAACTTTTCGGTCTGAAATATATTTCGGGACTTTTTTTGGCTCGTTCGCTTCCGAAAGATGTTTCTCAAAAAGCTCGAAAGTGTTCCGAATTGTCCTCCAATACTTTGGGGATCTGTTCTGTAAAACCAAGCTCGAAAGGTCATTCTAGAGGCTGAGCACAGCTTGATTTTTTTTCTCGGGCATCGAACTGAACACATATTTTACTCACCTTGGATTATTGGCTGTTCGCTTGAATGAACTTCAAACGGCGCTCATTTACAACAACAAAATTTAAATGGGTTATCTTCATCGCGTTCGGATGTTAACAAATAACATGAACTGCCACTATTAGTCTGGTCAAAAACTTATACAGGCATCTCCCCGGCATTTTACTGGGATTATCCGAAAGAAAGGATTTTGGGAGCTTCGAAGCACTTGTAATAAACTTATCGAAGAAATGTCGCGTAGGCTTTTATAGCAGCCGAGAAAAAATTCGAGCGCTTTGAAGAACCCTCATTATTTACCGGATAAAATAGCTTTATAGCATCAAGATTGAAAACAAACAAACACCAAACATGCTTAACTCTATGGCATAAGTTTTGCGGCTGCAAATTGTTTGAAATTTGAGCGCTTTTAGAAATGCACAGAATTGTTTTTAGAAGCTTTTCGGATATAAGAGGTTTAAACCGACAACTGCTTCGCTTATAGTTTTTTAAATAACTGTTATATTTCGTTCTCTAACTCAGTAGAGACCATCAAGATTCGAAACAAACAAACACCAAACACGCTTTAAATTATGCCAGCATAAGTTTTGCGGATGCGAAGTAAGCCTGTATAAAGTTACCCGCTTTGAGGAACGCACAAAACTGTTTTCGGAAGCTTTTGGGATAAAATAGCTTTAAACCGACAACTGCTTTGCTTAAAAGGTTATTACTATTGAAAACTCCTAGGACAAGAAAATCGACAATTGCACAAAGAGATGTACCCAAAAGTCAAAATCGAAAGCAATTTTTCGTCGTAATCTCACTGAAGTGATGCTTGTGCAGCTAGTTGTCTTGCGACTGTGCTTAGACCTACTGTTATGAAAAAACGAACACAAAATAATGGACAGAGAAATCATTTTTGAAAAAAGTTTATTCGAAAACCCGTAAGTTTATACTTGCAATTCGCGTTACACCACAGGCTGCCCAAGCTCACGGGAAGATCGCCGATAGCTGAATGTTTTTCGAATTTCCTCAGACCAGAATTGTTGTTCGATCACCGAGAAGGCTGAATGGGATGCAGAAATTACGTGGCTTTATGAATATGGTGTTTTGATGGCGATTCTCTGTGTTGCGTTGTGACACGAGAGCGATTTGCTGGACTCGGTCGTCTCCAGTCACCTGCCTTCCTTCGTTTTAAGTGGAGAAACAACACCGCGAACAACACCAAACCAAAAACTCGCCTAAAACGGCCACGAATTGCGCCCAAATTGCAAACAAGACACAGAGACAACCCCATGTTAAGGTAAGTGAAGTTTATTTCCACATTCATAACTTTTTTTTAGCATTTTGAGAAGCAAAGTGAACTTCCCATACAGAGTCTTATAGCAAAGGTCATATTTCGCAACTCGATCGTACTCTCATTTTGAGCTTGGGTTGCCTGTGGTTACACTTCCAAAAGCGTGGATCGGTCCACGCCAGTGAAATCGGCTGAGCATGGCAAAATATTTAAGACTACATCTGTCACAAATCTGAGCGCGTTTTCTAATAATTTTTTTAAGTCAAAAGTAAATGACACATTTCTAATGACAGAAATTAAATTCCCATTTCAAAACGTAATTTCTTTGACCGCAATACTCAAAATCATGTACCTTAGACCCTTCAAAAACTTCACTTACTCGGTTATGTTTCAGAACAGGGCAAGCTCTCCGCCGTGAAGAAAACAAAGCGATGAAGTCCTTTGAAGGCAGCTTTTGTAACTTGAACTTTTCGCCTTCTACCAGTAGTCTTTTGAACTTTTTCTTTCCATTTATAGATATTACATGTTTTTTTTTGTCAAGTACTTCAGTACTCTCGTACAATCGTTTTGCTAAAGAAGCTTAACCCTTTAAAGAAACCTCTTTTTCAAAAGCGACGATGGTCATGCGATTTCCCGCCAAGAAAAACGCCGGTTAGGCCTAGCTACAAAAATCCCGAAAAATGGCCGAAACATCTTTCCGGAATTTCTCCAAAAATGTTCTAAAAATCTCTGGTTTCACCTCTAAAAATCCCATAAAAACTCCTAAAAATCTCTAAAAATCCCATGATATTAAAAAAGTGGGTGACTTATGGTGAAAATTCCATGGCTTTTGTGGGCTTTCTGCTAGTGCCCTCAGTCTCAGCCAAATCAACAAGCTCTGCTGAGCCCGGACAGCAAGGAATGCTGGATTATGGGTAAAACCGCCGACCGATACAGTGAGGGGGCATCAAGGGGGCATCAAAAAGTTTCGTCACAATCGCTCGTGGCGAAACTTTTCTAAGTTTCAAGCTTTTTTTGTAACAAATAAACAAAAAACCTTGAAAGTATTCACCAAAACCTCTAAAAATCCCTCCAAATCTCTAAAAAAGGGCACGGATTTTTGTAGCTAGGCCTAACGCCGGTTGCCCAAAAGCACCGCGCGATTTCCCGCCAAGAGAAGATGGCATTCTCTACCCCACCGTCGGGTTGTCTTGGGACTTCCCTCCCCCTCCCAAAGAGTCTGTGCGGACGGACGGACGGACGTACGCACGTACGGACGGTCACGTGACTATTGCGTCACAACCAAAATTTCTCGGATCGATAGGTTACCAAATTTGCTTAGCAATGGAGCTCCGCTGGCAGGCTTTGCCCGCAGGCTCCGCTATTATTGTTTTTAATAATTTTTCTTTGAAATACTAATTAACTTCATTTCTTGTATTTAGAGTAGACTCAATCGTTAAAATCATATCTGAAGAGCTTGGCGACACGGAGTTCGTTCTCCTTCCATTTTTTAAGGTGGCTTGCGGCTATTTATTAGCGCGGAGGCTCCATTTTAAAAATCGAATTTTGGGCAAGTAAGGGTTAATCGATTCAGTGATTTTTAGTATTCTAAACAAAGAATGTCCGAATTTAACAAAACTTTTAGTTTTAGGGCAAACAAGTTCAACGATTAAGAGGTACAAGCGCTATTTAAAGACCAGCCTTTTCAGGGAAATGGAGATATTTCCTGAAACAACGATAGGTTTTTATCTAATTAAGCTCAATAAGTTCTAACTCTTCAAGGTTTACTGTGAGCAGGTTTCTACAAAATCGGCCGGGTAGAAATTTCTGCACAGTTGATTGTTGAATTTTGGCTTCAAAATATTATGTTTGTGTAATTACCTTAATAATAATAATAATAATAATAATAATAATAATAATAAACTTTATTAACGTGTCTTAAAATATCTAGCTTACACTAAAGTAAGCTAATTGGGGACACCTATCTATACCTATCTAAAGTAGTAAAAATATATAAAATATTACAATATATACAATATAAAATATAAAATATAATATCACATCAACCTATAGTGATAAAACCCCCAAATGTTCAGAAAATCAAAAGTCACTAATTACTACATAGAGGACAGTTGTGACATCCTTCCTCCAGTAACGCTTCGAGATTCTTTTTTCTAATAGTGTTCTTAAAACTATTTAACGAATTAGAATTTCTAATTTCTTTATCCAATTTGGACCAGAGCATCGGACCAAGGTACTTTATGCTATGTTTACCATAAGAAACGGTGTTATACCTAGGTATCACAAAATCACTGTTTCTCAAATTATACCTACTGTTATTCTTTTGAAACAGATCCTGCACATAAGATGGGCAGAGTTCATTTTTTACTTTGTACATTAAGATGGCAATGTCCTGTAGACGTCGATTCTTCATTGTTGGCAACTTTGCCCAGTTTAGCAGTTGTTCATAAGTAACCTCATTTCTTACATTATAAATCGCTTTCAAAGCTTTTTCTTGGATACGTTCTAGTTTCCTGTGATCAGATGCTCGACAGAAGTGCCAAACAATATGACAATACGTTACTTTAGGTAGTATTGCTGACTTGTAAATAGTAAGCTTAGCCTTGGTTGACAACATGTTCCGTAGGCGCATTAGGACACCAACTTTTCTTGCCGCTGTCTTACAGACCTCACTAATGTGAGTACCAAAGTTTAGCTTTTCATCTATCATCACTCCTAAAAGCCTCATTTCTGAGCCACGCTTGACATATGTGTTAGACAAAGTAATCTTCATATCAGTATCCTTTTCTTTGTTCAGAGGGTCCATACACATAGCCTGATATTTATCAAAGTTTCCCTGTAGCAAGTTACTCTCGTACCAGTCGGAAACATTCTTGCCTTCTCTGTTTAGTGAAACCTGAATATCCATAGTTGTCTTCCCAGTCGAGTACATTTGATGATCATCGGCGTACATGGTTAAACTACAATTATTGGCATTGTATGTAAGATCGTTCTGGAAAATATTCCACATAAGTGGTCCAAATGTAGAACCTTGTGGACACCCTCTTGCAACTTCTTTCCATTCGCTCCTTATTTCAGATCCAATCTTAACTCTGTACTTCCTATTAGTAAAATACGAGCGTATGAGGCTTATAGCGGACTGAGAAAAGCCATAAGCACACAATTTATTTAGTAATAGTGGAGGGTGTAAAGAATCGAAAGCTTTTGACATATCAGTGGACAGAATTCCCACTTCATTCCCTTCGTCAATAGCACTTTTCCAATGTTCAACCACGTTAAGTAGAGTCGTTTCGGTGCTATGCTTCTTGCGATAGGCTGTTAGATTTGAGCTTAATCTTGGTTCCATAAAGGCTGTTACCTGTCTGCTTAATAGCTGTTCAAAGACTTTATCACAGGCAGAAAGCAAAGTAACAGGCCTGTAGTTCTTAACATCATGAGTACTCTCTTTCTTATGAACTGGAACCCACTCTCCCTTTTTCCACTCCCTGGGCCAGTAACAATCCTCAATACATTTATTATAAATGACCGTCAAAGATGGTGCTAATTCCTCACTTCCCAGCTTCAAAAGAGCATTAGGTATCCGGTCATGGCCCATAGCTTTCTTTGTAAAAGCTGTTGCAAGAACACTAACGCACATCAGTATTTTTTGACAGCTTGATACCACCTACAACTCTGCTGAAAAATCGGAAAAGATCAGAAACTCCCAGTAAAATCTGCAAGCAAATGAAGACAAGTATGTTTATCGTAACTTGTGAATCTGAGATACAGCTATTTCAATTAAGGTTGTCGAATCATTTCAAGCTTACGCGACAAGACCGAAGGGTCGTGTGGGTAGTTGCAAATATGTCTTAGTTTCACGGTTGTCAGCAGTTGGTCAGGAACTTCAGATTTCTTAGGGCAAGTAATAAATGGGCACCATCCAATTATTGTCAGCGGCAATCCTGATTTGCCTTTTCATTTTCATTTGTTAGTACTTGTTATGATGTGCGAAAATTCTTGTTTCATTTTTTTCATGACGCTGTTTTTCCTACTTCAAATTTACATATCAATGCACGTGCTCCACGTGTACCCACATAATTTAAAGTTGCCGTTTTAACCAAGTAGGCAAAAAGGTCAGTGAGATTAAAAATTACTTTTTAAACGAGAACTCTATCTGAAAATAATTCTTTCAGGTTTTTTTTATTTTTATACTATAAAAACTCTTCCATATGCTTTGTTATTGCACGGCAAGAAAAGTACTGCTGATTTTGGTGAACTTAGGCATAGGAATCCCATATTACCCTGCGGTCTTGTCACATAGGCGTAAGCTTTCGTACGACAACATTAATTGAAATAGCTGTATTCAAGTTCATTCAACAAACTGAAACTACCGATTTGTTTTCCCTTAATTCTAAGTATGATAAAATCCAGCATATACTGACAAACGACCTCACCTAGTTTCAGGCACGTGGTCTCGACGAAATCCAACGAATTTGGCTCGTCAAGTTGGCTACTTCGAGTCTCCTATTTTATAAAATGGAGGGAGAAAACCTGACGTGTTCCTGTAATTTATTCAAACTTACCGCATTGTAGGATGTATGTTGCCACTTGGGAATTTCGGTTCATTGACAAATGGAATGAGAATGCGGTTGAATGTGTTTTTCGTGTGCAATTTCGGTTGTGTTGCGGTGATTTCTCCAACAATGATGAATGAGAAATACCCGTGATTCCCAAATGGCAAATAAATCCCGGAACGCGGTATGTTTGAATATTAACAAGAACCTGAAAGTTTCAGAGCATTATAACAAGGAAGACGTGAAGTAGGCAACTTGACGAGCGAGATTCGTTGGATTTAGTGGAGAATACACATGTAAAACTAGGTCTGGCATTTGTATATACTGGACTTTATCATACTTAGAAATAAGGTAATCGGTAGTTTTTTCACAAGTCCAATAAACTTGCATTGAATATCTTCAGATTCACAAACTTGAACAAACTTGAACAAAGTTGATTCATGAACTTGAATTCAGATTCACAATCTCACAGTTAACAGATTCACAAAATGAACACAATAAACATGCTCTTCTTCGTTTGCTTGTAGATTTTGGTGGGAGTTTCCGATCTTTTCCGACTTTTTCTTTTCACTTATAATTATGTCAGCTTCGTTTTACTTCATTTTCCTTTTTATTCCCCTTCTTTATTTTTGCAGCTGTACTGAACCAAAGGCATTGCACATGTTGTAGTACCGAGGATAAGATTGGCTTCATAAACACGATTTCTGAAAAACGTCGCAGCCACGAAATAACTCCTGATGGCGGTTCGTAAACCGTACCACGTGATCAAGTGTGCGGCGGCAGTGGCACTCTTTAGCTGCGTGGTCTTCCTGTGCGCAGGCCCGGGTGCGTTTGACAATTACTGGTGCTTCTTAAAGGTTTGCCGTACTTGTTACACCGCACCAAATAGAATTGGACAAGGAGAGGAAATTCAAAGTATCGGAGATGATGAGAAAAATTATAATAGCGCTATCTATCAAGTGAGAAAACACCACGAAGAGGGAAAGGTAAGATTGAACGTGACAGATGTAGTTCTGAGAGAACTCCAAAAAGGATTCTTTGCGGCAGTAAGTGAAAACAGAAATTACCACTCATCTTTCGGCACTGTCTGCGTTTCGGAACCAACGGTGCTCGAATGCGGAAACGCTGGATTTGCTGCTCTGCTATTGGCTACTTTAGACCACGTGTCATATTGTCACATGCTAGGAATAGATGACGTGGTTATTCAATGGAAAAACTGTCGTTCATGCTGTATAAAAGACCCTCAGATAAATTCCTGGCCAGCTTATTTCGAGTCTTTGAATTCTGGGATTGAGCTGAATGCCAGTAAAGTTCTATGTCTAGGTGGTATAGTAGCTGGACCTGTACTAGCACGCGAAGCTGCAAGAACCGTTAAAATCTTAAGCCCACAACAAATTAAACAATTCAACTGGGCTTTGAAGACTAGCTCCCTTTTAGAAGTTGGGTTTAGGAAACGACAGAGCCTTCCAGGGTACGAAGAAGGTGCGACAATTACACCCAAACTAAGAAAATTGGTGAATGATAAGATAACTAAATACGTCCGACCGCAGATAAGTATACAAGTGCAAGTTGAGCAATTTTACAGCAAAAACATGCAAGGGTTTAATATGCTGGGAGTACATGTTCGGGGCACTGATCACTGGGCAGAAACGGAAGAAAAGACGTTGCCTCCGGTTGAACAGTGGATTCACGATACGCAAGCATTGTTTGAAACATTGAAAGAACCCAAGAAAATCTTCATAGCCAGTGATAACGATGAGAGCATTGAAAGATTTGTGCAACACTTTGGAAAGGACAAGGTATGACCTGAGCTAGGCAATTGACATGTTCGTTTCCTACGTTTAGGATGCTTTTATATTATTTTTCAGTATTTAAACAATAGAGTTCTTCTGTGGATGGTACTATCGTACTGGACGGATAGGTTGCCCGAGGAAATTTGATGTTCACGACAAAACTTATGTGAAGTTTGAACATCAAATTTCCGAGAGAACCTACTGACACATAGGACCTTAGACAGAAGGACTCTATTGCTTTTATATTGTACAACGCTAGATTTTGAGCGAAAGTTGCCAAAAACGGGCACTATGCGCTGATAGGTGACCACTGAGGAGAGACACTTTGCGTCACGTGATCGATCTCGACCAATGGGAGCACGCCAAAATTTAGCGTTGTTCTATAATTGATTGTAGAAGGACGGAAGCCAACAAGGCGCGCGAGATGAGACAAGCTCTTGCTTGATTTCCTTGACGCGCGTTCAATCCTACCTACTGATTTTGTAGAAGTTTTAGACTATGCTAAGTTCTCTTTTCTTTGCTTTAAATGCCCAAGTAAGAGGTGCACTGAAAGGGTTAGTCAGAAACTCTAGTGCTGCATTAGTGGAAAATTATAAAGTGACCGGGACAAAAAAATTTCGACGTAATCGAGCAGAATTGGCAACGTAAATTGACCAACCTAAACCAAACTATGTCTTGGTCTGAGCACATTGATACTATCAGTACAAAGATCAATCAAAGGATTGGAATGATAAAGAGAATACGACATCTTTTGCCTTTACATGCTAAGCTAACACTATACAATTGCTTAATCATCCCACTGTTTGACTATGGAGACACAGTATGGGGTGACAAAAATAACGACACGCTTATTGGTCAGCTGCAAGTTCTTCAAAACAAGGCAGCCAAGGTCCTGCTTAATTTACCACCAAGAAGTTCTTCAACCGAGGCACTAGATCGTCTGGACCTAAAGACCCTCTCACAGAGACGACACTTCCATCGCTGTGTTATGATGCAAAAATATCTGTTGGGGGAAATTGATTTTAAATTTAACATCAGACGCAATAGTAGTTTTCATTCTTATCAAACTCGCAGAAGCAATGATTTACACCTTCCTCGCGTGCGTACCAATTGGGGCAAGCAAACTTTCATCTATCAAGCCTCTAAGGACTGGAACAACCTAGACAATGACATTAAAAACAGCAAATCATTGTCTTCGTTTAAGGCAAAACTTAAAAATTTTTAAATTATGCTAATTGTTAAAGTATTTTAAATTAGTTTTATATTGTAATATCTATTTTTATCTCTTTTCTTAGTTTTTAATTTTTTATTTTTTATTATAATTTGCAGGGCCCCACTGAAAACCGCCAAGGCGAGTGGGCTCCCTGGTTAAATATTATTATTATTATTATTATATATATATAACTTAAAAGTTGACGTTTTCACTCTGACGAAAGGTTAGCGCTCGAGACGTCAGCTTTCTTAACTTCTTTATGGTGATCAATATATTTATCAACTCAGTAAAGAAACCGATTGTTAGCTTTTAGTCATTGCCAGTACGTATAGGCGACGTAGCTTTCTATAAAAATGGAAAAAGAAAGTATATTGCAATTCCACCATAGTTCTTTCATTTTTCGTTAGGCTGCTTCTCTAATCTCCGTTGTTGCTGTGGTTAATGGTGTTGTTTTTAAATCAGGTTGTTTTCACCGCGGCTAAAAGAGCACGGAGCTATCATTCTGCTCAACCAGTCCACAGTGTGGTAACAAATCACCCAATAGAGCTTGGTTCCCAGGTCCTTATCGACATCCTACTGCTAGCCAAGTGCGGGCACTTTCTTCACGGCGAGTCAAGTGTCGCTTCTTTGGCTGCTTTTTTTAACCCGGAAATGAAACTTTCTTTCCTTGGACATTTGGAGGATGACTTGGTGAGTAACAATAGGTGATCAAAGTCCTGGTTCCCCCTAAGTTAACTCGGAAATGAAACTTTCCTTACTTGAACACTTGAAAGATGGGAAGATGAGTACCGGCATGGCTGACCTAATCCAAATTTTTTCCTAATTTACCGCCAATAGGTAAATTCGTACTTGCTTTAATGCACTGCCAAATTCTCTGTATTATTATGACAATGTAAAACAAAACCACCGTATGTTTTCGAATAATAGCTGTACCTCGATTAATTGCCCCCCCCCCCCCCCTTGAAGGAAATATTTGAAATAATCGCCTCCCTCGAATAATCGCCCCCGACCCGCACTCCCTGACGTCTCTTGAATAATCAACTCTCTCTTCCACTTCCTTTCCATTCTTTCACGCAGTCCCTTTCAAGTTAGTTTACACCTTGGATACAGCTTGGACACGTTCTGGGTACGAGAACAGTTTGGTTGCGCAACTGACGTGTAAAGTGATGCCTCTCCTCCCTTTCCGTTGTCCCATACTCCTGCCTCCAGCCTCCTCCATACTACAATCTTCCAATTTCTGTTTCCCTAGGTGAATGATGATTCAAATGAAAAACCTTTACCGGACTTAAGTGATCAAATCACCGAGATCGAGTGGGAGGAGGAATGGGACGAGCAACTGAAGACCCTTGCACAGTGTTATGAAGCAAACAGTCCCTACAGCGCATGTCCAAACATGGCTAGAGGCCAACTAATTGAAGCCATGGATGTCAGAGAAATTTTAGCTCAATAAAACTAAACACAATCATTAATCCCATCTAGCAGTTTATGTTGCTATGTAACCCAAAATAAAAAGCTAAGCACTGAAAAGTGTTATGAATATAAGAGACTAGTCAGGGAGAACTAAAATTAAGTTCTCACTGAGCACTCTCTCCAACCCAAAAAATATTGCCACCTGATCTCGCACTTCCAAAAAGCCAGCAAAGGCAAGGAAACTAGTACGACTACTTTCTTTCTTTCTTTCTTTCTTTCTTCTGCTTCGCGGCATTTTGGATGGTCCCTGGGGAGGGGCCTTCTCCTCGTTTAAAATGGCTGCCAAGGCTGCTGAAGTACTCCACGAATGGTGGAGTATTTTGTCACGTGATACATGATGAAATGGCTTTTTCAGAGGTTGTTTCCAGCGCTTGGTTGTCCTGTGGTGTTTTCAGCAATCGGAAACCGCTATTCAAGCAAAACGAAGACATTTCATCGTGTCTGCGTGACGAAATTCTAATGAACTTTTGGAGCCACTTTGGGAGCCTTGGCCAGGGGTTTCTCCAACCGCCATTTTAAACGGGGAGAAGGCCCTGGGGACGAGGTTGGGAGTCAGCAAAGCAGTACAACCTGGCAGCGGTTTCCTCATGACCAGAAGAAAATTCAAAATGGCGGACGAAGTGGCTAGTTCAAGCGAAGCACAATATCTTGGCCTTTTTGCTCAGGAACATGTCGATTTTAGAATATCGGTGGGTAGACGTTAACTTAAATATCCATACAAATGAAAAGGGTCTTTACCTACTCTAGCTTTGAACGTGTATTTGCCGGTCTTGTAGCCTCCGTAGAAATAGGGTACATGCGCGCATGGTACTAGAATAACATGACTGATGGCTTCCAGAAATAACCCTAAATAGCCTTAAATTCTTCCGCTTTCTTTATGCCTTAGGTTCTACCAGTATCTCTTACATGTGCATCCAAATTTTAATTTCAGCACCCTAAGTTGACCTGCAGTAAGCTTGACCATTGTTTAGTTCATTTTATTCAGTTTGGATATAGATTTGTCATTTACATTTTGTGGTTTCGTTATGAAAAATCACTCAATTATTAATCCAAAACAGGTCGCTAGTCATTTAGTTTCACTAAGGATGTTATTAATTAAATTATAAAACTGTTGAACTCCCAAAAGTGTCTGTATACTCTCTAAGGGAAATTTTAATGTTTTGTAATCACAGGTCCACATCAGCCTTTGGCTCCCTTTTTTTAACCTGCATAACAAATAAAGTATGTCTGTCTATGTCTGTCTTCAGTCAGATTTATGTTTGTATCCTCATATCTGTTTAGGAGTTGTTGTCCATTTCATCTATGTTTGGCTTCGAGATGCATTTTTCATGTCAGGATCACAGAAAAGAGGTAAAAGAATTTTCCCTACGTTGAAGACATAAGTCATAGCCATCATAAAGACTGGTGTCATTAAACAGATACACCATAAAAATAAATGCACCAAGGTTACCAAGGAGGCTACTATGCTGAGACTACGATCTGTGAAAGAAAAACATTGTTTGTTGTAATTGAAACCAACATTAGTTTCAGTATTCCAGGCTGTTTCTTGTGTAGTTAATACCAGAGAGTTTGGCATGGTTTTCCGACAAGTTGGCTTGGAATTCAGAAGACTTTGGCATGACTTCATACTGTAACCTGGTCAGTACCTGTACAAGCAAAGGAAACCAACAAGACTACTTTACAAATAACATAAAATAACTAAATCACTTTATTTAAGTGTCAATGGTATTTAACACAGAATGCTAATTGGGGACACCTCCAAGATCAAACTAAAATTTGGATGTGTTGGTTTTTGAGGAGAGGGGAAGACCGGAATACCTGGAAAAAACCTCTTGGAGCAAGAACGAGAACCAACAACAAAGTTCACCCACATATAACATGGGGACCAGGAATCAAACCCGGGTCACAATGGTGGAAAGCGAGTGCTCTCACTTCTGCACTATCCCTGCTCCCCTATATTTTACAAACATTGTACATGTACCATTGATTATTACTGGCTAGTTACATGAACCATTAGCACCCTTTAACTGGCTAGAAATTCTGGTCCCTGTGCACTGCCTATTACTTGTTATGTTACCTACTAGTTTTATTTAATCAAATCTTGGGTAAGTTGATACTGATCTTGCTGAAATAAAACATGGGACCCACTGATCTGAAGAGTTAATAATTCAGCTCTTGTTTTTCTTTTGATACCCTAGGGGATAAATTTATGACTAGACATAACATCACCAGCACACATATACACTGTGATTAGTGAGTGCTTTAAGTTTTATTTTTCATCTTTCACAGAATCCACACCTGGTGATAAACTTACCAAATGAAACTTGTGCAAGGAACCTGCTGTCCAGAGCTGTCTCAGTAAAGTAAGGTTTCCTGTGATCATTTAGCTGAGGAAAACAGATAATAAAGTTGACTGTATTTTTATTGTTCTTTTCTTCTTATTATTTATTTTTTAATTTTATTTTTTTGGCTGTGTTCATTCAGGTCAATCTATGAGTTGTGGGGATGTGGAAAGAATTTAGCAGAACTGAAGCAGAGCATTATCCAGTATCCAGGTCATAAAATGGTATGTCACCAGAGAGTCCACTTTCTTTTTCAGATTCATCACTGTACATAACTGAACAGAACTGTAGAGCTCTCCCCCCCCCCCTATTTTATGTTGCACAGGCAATAGCAAGAGCTCATATCCTTCCTTTCAGAGATGTTCAAATTTGTACAGAAAAGCCAGTGAATGACGTGAACCGATGGTTACTTAGGCCTATAGACTATCCATTGTCTTGTTCCTGTAGCCAGACTCCACACCCTGTTGGCTGCCCAATGTGATTGACTCTCAAATCAGACAAGATAAAAATAAATTAGACCCAGGACTTCTTTTCCCTGTAAATTAGTAGTCAGGCATATTTTTCTGTCTTAAGTTAGTACTGTAAGTGAGTAGGGAAAATAAAGAAATGTGTGTATATAACATTGCAACTGCAGCTGTGTATAGCTATCTTGGTTGAGGTTGAATTGTGTTTTCTTTTTTTGGCATGTTTTTTAAATCGATGCACAATAATTATTTTGCATTTACACGAGATGGGAATATACAGTACATATGCATTCTCAAAAAAAGAGCCTCCTCTACAAACACATTCCATACACACTTGAGCACATGTACAAACAAGTCCACACATTTCCAGGATAATTTATGGTTTATAGGTAATTTAAGGTTGGTGATGCTTTATACATGTATGTGTAATATTTTTCGTGGGAATGTTGATGTGATGTATAAAAAAAATTATACGATTATCATACTGTTATTTTAATACACTGTGTTTGGTTTTTATTTTTACCCCCAGAAACGCTTCTCCTCAAGTGATTCAACATTCAAAATTAGCATTGAGTCTTTCAATAGAAAATTGACAGCTAGTCAGCAGAGAGAACTTATTGATGTAAGTAATTTGGTTGACCCAAAAAAGTCATTTTGATTGTCATGTTTAGTGTTTGAATCAGATTACCTTGGTCAATTTATTATGAAGCAGTAAGTTCTGTACAGTGGAATCCTACCCTAAAACCACCCTATAACACCCAATAATACAGCATATCATTATTACTAAAACAGCATCTGAAACCATATCTAGGAGTATTAATTTCATATATCATTTTCTTAAGTGTTGTGAGGATTGGGTAACATATTCACTGATCAGGATATTAATTTTTTCCACTTGTCTGTAATCCCCTAATTCATCATCAATGCCCCTGTCTGCTTTACAACTTGTTTGTGACATACTGTTTAGTTGTTTAGATGTTGTTCACACACTTTCATAATACCATCCACAGCAATTTGAATTCCTTCCTTTTCAAGGCCGTGTGAAGCTGTCAGCTCCTGATCATGTGTTCTCCTTGCTAGTGGATTATGGGGATGACCCTAATGCAGCCCCACCCCACCCTGATCGGATGTTCTTTGGACGCCTGGTAAGAGATACTGACTGACAAAAAGCATATTTTGCTGTCAGATTGCCTGGGACAACATGCTGTTTCATATGGGAGGCCCTGGGGCCCATTTCTTGAAAGTCCCGATAACTTTTTGGGCCTGGAGAGCTTTTTTGAGGGAAAGGTTTATGTTAAAGTTTCAAATTTTGTTGGTTGTTAGAGTTTTAGCAGTAAAATTGTAAGTTGACAAAACAAGTCAAGCTGGTTTGCAAACTAAAAGGTACACCACTATTCTAGAGATTTTGATTTTAAAGTATAGCTCCAGGCCCAAAAAGGTACCGGGACTTTCGAGAAATGGGCCCCTGGTAATGCACATGGATAATGTGTTCACTCAAAATTAAGATGAAAAAATTTGCAAATTTCATCGCGTCCACTTGTCTATCATATATGCCACATTTCTTTCCTTCAGTCAAAACACTTTCTTCAGGACCCTTCCTAAGTGACCACCCCTCCTTAGTAAGCACTTTCTCTCCATTTTAAGTGCTCACTAAAGAGAGTTTTGACTTTTTTTTTTTCACTAGATTGGACATGGCCAGCGCCAGCTGCTAAAGCAGTATTCTCTAAAGACAAGGCGTTTTATTGGAAACACATCCATGGATCCTCAGCTTTCCTTCTTAATGGCCAACCAAGGACAGGTGAAGGTTTCAACTTGCTGACAGAGTACAGGCCAAAACCAACCAAAAAATAAAAATTCATAATGCTGCCCTGCAGGCTACTATTATATCCCTTATTTATGTTTGTGTAATTTCTTTTTCTTTTAATTTGTTTTGTTTGTTTTTAAGGTCTGTCCAGGAAGCCTTGTCTTTGACCCTTTTGTTGGAACTGGTAAGGCTGACGTTTAGATCAAGTTCATCAAATTTCAAAACAGAACATTTTTTTTACAGTGTAGTGGCTCTCCCATAGTCAATACAGAAGCATGGTGATCTTATACTATGTATTTTTGTAGTGTTCTATTACAATACTGTCAAATAGTAATAATTAGAATATTCACTGTTGTTGCCTGTATATGAGTAGAATGTAGCCTTATATGGTAAATGTGTAAGCAGTTAACCTTGACTTAAGTCCTGTGGGGGCGCAGTGGTGTAGTGGTTAGCATGTTGGACTTCAGATCTGAAGGTCAGTGGTTTGACACCCAATCCCTGCCATCGTGTTGTTTCCATAGAAAAGATACTTTGCCCCACATTGTCTCTGTCCACCCAGGTGTGAAAATGGGTACGGGCGACATACTGCTGGGAAGTAACCCTGCGATGGACTAGCATCCCATCCAGGGGGGAGTAGTAGGCCTCCTTGGTCGGAGTGCGACTTTATCCTTATCCTGATTACGACAGAGTCGTGTAATCATGAACCAAGAGTAGATTTTCTTTCTCTCAGGTATTGTTGTTAGGATCCATGTTTACATTACGGTTACCTTCTCTTAGGCAGTGTTCTTGTGTCCTGTTCTCACTTTGGATCCTATACAATTGGAAGCGATATTGATTACACACTACTTCACGGCAGAGGTACAGTACTTGAAATTTAATCTTCATGTGCAAAATTGTCAGTCAGTAAAACTGTATCATGCAATTGTATTTACATTGTGTGTATAATCTCTCACATTGACTTTATACAGTACTAGTTTGAGTTATTGCCAATACATTCTTGCCTATGGCTGGGATCGTACAAACTACCTAGTTTTACCAAGCTCACTGTCGTGTTTGCATAATGTTTGCAGATGTGCGTGTTTACACATTTTCTGTGTTTCTACAGAAGTACGGAAACACGAGTGGAAGTTTGGAAGATCTCCTTATGGCTCTTGTTTCCACAACAGTTTCTCGCTTTCTAAAACTTCTAGTTATGTTTCTGTACCTCAATAGAAACACAAAAAATAAGTATATTTTTTAGCACAAGGTTATGAGGAGTCCCCGTAGTGCGTAATGTTTTATTGCCTTTTGTTTCAGGTAGAAGTTCTCGAGCGAACAGGCAAGGGCAATGGAGAGGTAATAATCCTTTCCTTCTGGCGCTGGTACACAAAACGTTTCTTAATCAAAGTGTTTTTTTCTTATATTTGTGAAGCTCGAGACGAGAATTTCAAAGCCAACTTTGCTCAGTATGGACTCAGCAGTTATTTTGTGGATGTATTGGTTGCGGACGCTGGCAGACTGGGCCTAAGAGAAGTTCCCTTATTTGATGCCATAATAACAGACCGTAAGTAACAGGTGTACAAATGGAGCTGTTGTTGTTTAGAGCTTGCCCTCCTTAATGCAGAATGATAATTCTTTGCAGTGAAATTTTAGTTTTGAGAACTCACTCTTGGGCGAGTATTCACCTAATTTGTAAAGAATATGTACATGTGGTTATTTTAAAAATAAATTTGATGTGCAAGAACTGTATTGTACAAGTGCAGTCACTGTTGGATGTGACCGACAGTATACATCTTGCAGCTGATACAGGTGAAATACGTTCGCTTATTTTGCCTTTGTTGATTTGAATATACCGTATTTTCTCAATTAAACGCCCCGGGCGTTTATTTCAAACAGTTTATTTGGGTATATCCTAAAAGCTGGACTGGACTCTGGACTCTGGACTCTGGACTCTTGACTTTTCCTTCCAAAACTTCCCCCCCCCCGAAAAAAACCTCTATATCTCCCCCCATAAAACTTCCCTCCCCCCCAAAAAAAATTCCTTCCCCCAAATAAAAAATTCAACTACATCGGATTTTTTCTAATAAACAAGTTAGAAGTGTGCGAGATTTCAAACAAACAACGTTATTCTCCCCACCCACCTCCCCCAAAAAACTTTGTCTCCCCCTTAAAACTGCCCCCTCCCAAAAAGTTCCCCTCCCCTACCCCAAATAAAAAAATGCAACTACATCGGATTTCTGATTGAAAGCGATTGAACAAACACTTGTCCTCTCAATGTTCTTGCACAAATCGGCATTGAAATCACGAACGCCATCGAACGACCCCACCCCAATCCTTAAAAAAATATTTGGCGTGCGAACGTGATTGCATTACACAATAATAAGCAAAGACCAGATAAAATTGTCTATTCATCGAGGCGACGTGTGCAAGCTCTTTAATATCAGCTGCCAGTGACAATGTTGTTTACCTAAGGTGTTACATTTACTCTTGTTTTCAGTCAAGCATAAAGTATTGTGTGTCCTCGAAATAAATAGCAAAGCTAAAGCTTGTTAATTGCAGCCGCTCAGAGGCTCTTTCCGCGAGCAGATAGGTTCTATTCACCGACACGTGCAAGGCCTTGCGTACTTTTATCAACTAATCTTATAACAAGCTTTTGACGTGCGCGCGCGGTGTCCGTTTTCTTTGTCTCATTAACAAAAGATTTTTAAAAAGCATACGCATAATTAACTGTCCAGGCAGAGACATTGGTGTCTCAGTTGACCAAGTTTAGGTGCTATGAAATCCTCTGAGGGCTGAGAAATGGAAAAAAGGAACCCGTAGTTACGCCCAAGTGGTTATTGGAAGTAAGTATCGTTATCGCAATACATTCTAAAGCGATGTGTGTAAGACCAGTATTGCGGTAGAGCAAGTAACCGAAGTAAAATTGCTGTTTCTTTTCTTACTGAAAGGCTCGTCTGAATCCGAAAAAGAGGAAAAAAAGAGGCAAGTACATGTATATTGTTACCTGCGTTACACTGTCTTAGGCACATTACATGCCGTCACTTTTTTTTGTTAACTTCCACGTCCGCCAGCTGCTGACGCCACTTCATAAGCAATTCTTGCTAAACTCCCTTCATTTTTCTGCTTAGGATGACCTTTTACTGAAACGATTATATATTTAACTCTCAAGCAGTTTAAGGTCCGGATGCAAAGTGCGCTGGGAGAAAGTGATCGGCAATATCTTTCGTTAGGGTAAAATTTTCCCAAATAAATAAATCGCCTATCGTGACATTTTTGACAGCGAACAAATCTCGATGGAGGTACTCTCCTATAAAAATGAAAAAGAGTGCTTCTGGACAAATTTCTAAAACACCCATAAAAGGTACCAGAATCTCGCTTCGTGGGCGTGGCTTACATTCATTTTAACCCCTAACAGGCAAAGTAACAAATACATCCCATCAATTTTTTTAAGATACCGCGAAAGCTTTAACGACAGTCTTTTTTATACTTAAGCACCCTAAGCGTTACCAATCCACAAATTTACCCTCTAACAGGTACAACAGCACCCCGTCATTTTTATAGGGGAGTAAACCACCCCGGAACTAAACTTCTAAAATAAATGAAATAGGCGAATTGATTGCGAATTTAATTTGTATGAACAAATGAATTGGGGAGTACTGATATAGGAACGTCACTTTTCTTAGGTTGAGAAGTTGTTTTGTTACTCGAAGAAGAGTGCTATCCGTACTATCCGTTCAAATATTTTTGTGCGTGTGTTTCGGCAAATCACCTGATGTCTTATGTATTTTATATGGCCTGCAGAAAAGGGTTTTTTTTTTGCTAATAAATAATTAAAACCACAGCACCTAAACTTAGTCAACTGAGACACCAATGTCTCTGTCTGAACAGTTAATTACGCGTATGCTTTTTAAAAATCTTTTGTTAATGAGACAAAGAAAACGGACACCGCGCGCGCACGTCAAAAGCTTGTTATAAGATTAGTTGATAAAAGTACGTAAGGCCTTGCACTTGTCGGTGAATAGAACCTATCTGCTCGCGGAAAGAGCCTCTGAGCGGCTGCAATTAACAAGCTTTAGTATGACCATCGAACAACTAACGTTCTAAAAAAATGCTATTTATTTCGAGGACACACAATACTTTATGCTTGACTGAAAACAAGAGTAAATGTAACACCTTGGGTAAACAACATTGTCACTGGCAGCTGATAAGAGCTTGCACACGTCTCATCGATGAATAGACAATTTTATCTGGTCTTTGCTTATTATTGTGTAATGCAATCACGTTCGCACGCCAAATACTTTTTTTTTAAGGATTGGGGTCGGGTCGTTCGATGGCGTTCGTGATTTCAATGCCGATTTGTGCAAGAACATGGAGAGGACAAGTGTTTGTTCAATCGCTTTCAATCAGAAATCCGATGTAGTTGTATTTTTTTATTTGAGGGAGGGGAGGGGAACTTTTTGGGAGGGGGCAGTTTTAAGGCGGGGACATAAAGGTTTTTTTGGAGAGGTGGGTGTGGGGGGAATAACATTGTTTGTTTGAAATCTCGCACACTTCTAACTTGTTTATTAGAAAAAAATCCGATGTAGTTGAATTTTTTATTTGGGGGAAGGATTTTTTTTTGGGGGGGAAGGGAAGTTTTATGGGGGGAGATATAGAGGTCTTTTTTCGGGGGGGTAAAGTTTTGGAAAGAAAAGTCCAGAGTCCAGAGTCCAGGGTCCAGAGTCCAGAGTCAAGAGTCCAGGGTCCAGTCCAGCTTTTAGGATATGTCGTTTATTTGCGGTCGCCAGTTATTAAGAAAGGGTTATTATGTTTTCCTTGGCAGCCGTGTATCTTGCCCTTAAACCTTAAGTTTATTTATATACAACAAATAAACGTCTGAGGGGCTTATTTACATTTCCCTCTTTGATACCCGGCGTTTGTTCGGGGCCCGGCGTTTAATCGAGAAAATACGGTATTTCTGCTACAGGACAAAGTGTGCCTTTGGAGACATATTTTCATTTGTTTCATTTCATTTATTATTTAGCGCCCTATGGAATTCGGGAAGGAGCGCGAAAATTGGAAACCAATGTAGATTGTCAAGAGGAGGCAGACAGTCAGTAAGTAAAATGTTCAATGTAGTACTGACGCCTGTCTATAACGACTGAGATCAAATTTTCAAATTTATGCACGGCTTGCCCTATTATGTAGAGATCAGACGCCATTTTCTTCAGCTGTACGTGGATGTCGTCTGTCGGAGATTCTCTCCACCTTATTAGACCTGGCTGCCCGCCATCTTGTACTTCATGGCCGACTGGTTTATTGGCTTCCAATTTATCGACCGAGGTGAGTGAACTAATGGTAACAGACCACCTCATAACTTTCTTTACTTTAACAGCATGACTCCTACTTCTTTGGTTTTTTTCCTACTTCTTTGTTTGGTCGTTTTTTCTTTTCTCCTATTATTGTTTTTAGTCCTGCCCTAACTTTCCTCTGTTCGCCTAGTCCAAGATGGCGACTTGAAAGGAATACTATACTAGCGCTTGGTCGCACAAAATACGCTCGCACTGCGGGCTACGCTGGAAAGAACATCGCAAAACTAGTGAAACGTGTATACTTGAACGTTATATGACTTGTTGCCTAGATGTGAACGTGTACAGAAATAAGTAAGTAATATTTCGAAATTTGTGCAGAAGGTAATAGTTATACCGTGTAACGAAAATCTTGCATACCCGGTATTCAAAAATTGCTGCCACCTTACACTGTCTGCAAGCATTATTTTCGAAGTTCCCTCCTATGTGACGCTGACTTTAACTATTACTACCTATTTTAAGGTTCCTTTCTCCATTAACAACGATAACATTTCCAGTTAACATTTCTGTCCGGGTCGAAATGCAAAACTTAGAAGAACTTTGGAGAACTCATTTGCGAACATCTGAAAGACGCGCTCATAGTCGAGCATTTTGTCACCGATATGATTATGAATATAACGCATAAAATTTAACTTGCTGTCTTGTGATAAGCTGGCTGTAAAACGCTTGATTGCCTACTAATGGGGCACAATGACAAATATGTTCTTGTGAATTTTATGGATCTGAAAGAGATGGGTAAACAGTGTCCCCAGTGAGCACTCCGACGCTGAAATAATGAATGTGATTTATTTATTTAATTTAATCACAATGCACCTTTCCACGCGTTACACCGGTTGCATGATTTCACTACCTCAGAAAGTAATCTTCAGTTGGTTTTCATCATCATCACCATCATCATCATCATCATCATCATCATCATCATCATCATCATCATCATCATCATCATCATCATCATCATCATCATCATCATCATCATCCTTTATTTAAACACGATAAAAAATTTAAAGCATAATACTTGTGGGGTCGTGTAATTCATTACACGACCCCACAAGCATTATGCTTTAAATTGAAATTCCGTTTCCGTTTCCTTGGCTCTACTGAAATTCCGTTTCCATTTCCTTCTACTTTTGACCCTTTGATCTCCCTTACAACTTCCAGCGATTGTTCTTCGTGTGTGCGTGTCTTCACATCAACATCGAATTGAACGAATGTACGTGATTTTTTTTTGGGGGGGGGGGGGGTGGGGGCTGGTAGTGGGTAGATGTTGGATAGTCAGGTAGTCATTCGAGATATGTAAAGTAAAGTTTGACTTGATGAATGTATTTCTGCAGTTACTCGGAAGCGCTTATTCCAAGCCACCCTTGCCTAAAACTTGTGTCGAACAGCGAACAGTGCTTGTCAAGACACGTGTCTCGCCGACTGATCACCATGGAAAAAGTCAAAGATCACAAGGTTGGTACGAACGAATACTGTATGTCTGTTTAATAAGCACGAGTACCATGCAATCATCTCTGAAAAGACATAAGGAAGATAACTGGTATTGTTGGAGATTCTCTACCGTGGTGCGTGTTGATTAGCCTGAATTTCACGCCTCCTCTGGTCGCTCACTGGCTCCGTTCTGACATGCCTGCCTTTTTGTTCTATTGCAGTTAGGAGACCCCAACTTGTCTGTTGTACAACAAAAGTTCCTCGACTCATGTGATAACTTCAGGGACAATTACTTCAGCCAGGCCACGTGATCAGCGAGTGAGGACAAAGTTATCGTTGCGTATCACGTGATCCTTACGTGCTGTGGCCACGTGTCCCTGTGTGGGGTTGCTCACTGATCGTGCGTGGTTTCATGATTCTAGAAGTCTTCATTTCAAGAACTGTCAACGCAGAGCTTTCTAGTTCAAGCTGGCCGTGTATGACTCACGCATGCGCATCGTGTAGCACACTGAACCAAGCGGAAAACGTGATTTGTGGGCGGTTGATCAGAGAGGGCACGCTGCAGTTCTTGCTTCCAGCCTTGTGCGGTCTCTATTAATTTGTTTTTCTCCGTTGGACCGCTGTTTTGTGTGCTTCGCGCACGCAAGGTTTCCAGGCTTGAAGTTCTCGAAATGGTTATCATTCGACAAAAACTACATGAGACCACACAAGAAAGCAAACCATTTTAAATACCATCTACTGTGTAACATAAGTTATTTAAGTGATTGTTCTGGGGATTGTTTTTCTTTTTTGTTCCAGTTTTAATTGACTCACTTTAGTCGTGCCGGCAAACAACAGAAGCATTCGAAATTTACTTTGTCATTCAAATTATCTCTTTTGAGTCTTTTGATGCTTTTATTGTATCTTTATTGTACCTTTGTTTCTTTGATAGTCAATTAGTTTCCTTTTCGTGGCCACTGGGGTTTAATCGCAATTAAGTTCCAAGATAAGAAAGCAGTCGAATGACTAAGATCTTTCTAAAGTGAAATTGATGCAATAGATTTGTAGAAAATGCAAGGTTTACGTGATCGTATTACCTCTTACCTCTTCAGCGTCAAAGTACAAACAAAAAAAGCCGTTCTGAGATATCAACTATGAAAAAAGGATAAAAACGATCAGCACCCCAGGGAATACTGCCCTGCAGCTTTCACTTGAATATTCATCACACTTGAGGAGTTAATTCACAGACTGAAAAGTTAGAGGCACCTTGTACAGCAAAATAAACAGCACTGCAGAAAAGTATTGCGGAATAGCTTTAATTTGAAGAGTCACATTTTAGGATTTCATCCACAGACTCAGAAGGTAGAACCACCTTGTGTCCCATGACAAACAGCAGCGCAGAAAAGTATTGGTTAGTGGCCTTCGTGTGAATGGTCACAACTCAAGATTTCATCCACAGCCTCAAAAGTTAGAACCACCTTGTACGGCATAATTGACAGTATCACAGGAAAGTATTGCGTAATGTCTTCAGTATCTTTCGGTTTGGGACGCGTTGAAATTTATCCAGCCAAAGAATCAAACGTTAGACGTACAGGGTTTGACTCGAGGAGTGAGAAGGTTTGGGAATTCTACACGTTAGCCATATCTGCGTGTGATATTGGTGCTTTTATTGTTCTTGTCATCCTCGCGTTTGTTCTAGGTTGTTCTGCGGTTGTGTAAGCCACGTTTTAAGTTTCTTTTACCGCAAGAATTTTAAAGTTTCAAGCCCTTAGAATGCCACTTATCAATTGGACCACACGCCAGAAATAATCACACTTGAACAATTTAGTGTCAGCCGGCTTTTATTTCAACTTCTAGCAAATGAGGACCAAGTAGCAATTAATATAGTAAATGTACATTAAATTATACAAAATATGTCTCAACACTCCACGAAAACATTTCGACAAGATGTTAATATTCTTCCCTTGTCTTTCGGCCCCTTGGATATCGAAATAAAATCCGATCTGTTAATCCTTTTTATAAAGCATGTATTTTGCTTTAATCTTCTTTGTACAGATAATTTTGCGTACTTTCAAGATAAAGAGACTATTAGGGGATTATTTTAGGCGTCCTCTGCCCCTTTAATTGAAATGGGAATGGCTGGCGGGCTAGTGATTAAGCTAGACCTTCGGAGCCAAAGCGCAATCGTCCAGGAGTCAATCGACTTGTGGTTATCTCTGTCAGCAAGCATGGAAGAAGCGCGTTTCTTCTTCTGTGTGTACATACCGATCTGATCTTCCAGCTCGATAATTCTACCCTCAAGTTCCGCCTCCGTGTTTTCCAGTTCGTGCGCTCGTGCTAACGCTTGATTCACTTTGCCCTGCATGGCTTCCACTTGATGTTTCAACGCCTCTCGCTCCAACCTCCTTTGCTCTAAGATATGAATACGTTCCATTATTGCCGTTAATTGTTCATGTAGCATTCGTGCACTTGTTTCCGATCGGATGTACCGTGCGCGCGCCCTCTCCGTTTTATCACGTAAATAAAGTTCCCTGTCAACGCTCGCTTGATACTTTTTCTCGGCGTTTTCTGTTTGCTTGGTCAATGATGCAATTTTTGCATTGAATTTGCAAGATGCCAGGTCACCATGATCTTTTCCCGGTTCTAGAAGATTTATCTCCTCACAGAATCGAATCAAAGCGTTCCATTTGCTATGGGTGCTAGCAATCCTGGTCTCCACTCGATCAAGTTGTGTGTCGCGCTTGTTAATCAGTTCTTCCATTTTTGCTTTCGTTCCCATGGTTCGATTAAACCTCTCCTCGACAACTCTTAGGCTTTGTTTTGCATTTTCTGTTCTCTTTTCCGCTGCCTGTATTTTGCTTTTAAAGCTAGCCAGTTTCTTTCGTACCACTTGAGTACCTTGAACATCCAAAGCCATGCTGCACTGGGATTTTCAAGCCGGTTTGGGTTTTGCGTCGACAAAACCTGATTTGTTTTTGCCTAAGTTTAAATTGCTTGGGAAAACTCAAGACTAAAGGAATTTCAATGGAGTGTAGCCTATTCGTTATGTGCTTTCAAAGACTGATTTCTGTTCAACTCAGTGAATGAACCCAATCACTCGGTTGAATTGCGTTTGTTTGTGTTTTTGGACCCCCAGACGGCCAATTGTCGCCTTGGTACACGTGATGTGAAATGAGACGTCCCGCAGCCTATTGTATGTGCTGTCATCACTCTTTACATTCTCGTTTACATTATGAAAAGAAAATAGTACATGTACGGGTTCAACTACTCTCTTTTCTCAGATAATAAGCGGATTCAGAGATATAAAAAACAATTGCCCGTACATAGCGAGAGTTCAGAAATGGCCCTTGATGCTTTTAAGCAGGTTCATACCCGGCCGGCGTTTCCTTGTATGTGTGTCTGCATAGTGTTTGAACATCATCACTAAGTGTATTTGGAGAAGAAATTGTCACTGTTCTTCTTCAGGGTCTGGCCCTTTCACTTTTATCTCGATAACAACCAAGAATGTTGGAATGACCAAAATGTCAACACAAGAAACCAGTTAGCCGAAGGGACACACGCGTCGTAAATGACATATGTCAGCGCGTGAATTGTGCTTTTTTTCCTGTGAATAGGCTTGCGGTACACTACGACAGTGTTTATTTATTCCCTTCATAGCCGCCATGATTTTTACACGTTCCGTGGCTTGTACGTCTCTTATCGATGGAGCATTATAATAGGTTTAAAAGGTCAAGTATTTTTGGCCCAGTCTTCAGCCACTTGAGCACGGAAATACTTTGTTCTAATTGTATCATTGGTTAGCCCTAACTTGTCATCAAGCTTTTCTGTTTGGTCCTCAATACTATCTCTATCACCACGTCGGAGGTAGAGGGGGCTATATTCCTGTTGGAGAGGCGTGTGGATATTGTTAGGTCCTTGCCCGGGGGGATGTACTCCCTTACATGGGGATGTGCCGCTGTACAGGGTATGGTTTTTTTGTCCGCTTTGTCTTAAACAGGTTATAAAATTTTAGATGTCTTTCCTAAACAGGGTGTGTATTTCGTCATTTGTCCTAAAAATGGACCTAAAATGAAGGGTGTTGTCCTAAACCTGATAGGTTTTTTAGGGTGTTTTAGGGCTTTTTTGTCCTAAACAGGGTCAGGGTTTCAAACCCCTCAGCGGCAGCCCTATACCCAAACGTGGGTCAAGTGCCCCCCGGGGGTTCCTTGGTATTTCTCACTCGATTTGTCTCTTTACCCCCACCCCCTTCACTTGCTCAATCTCCTCCACCCCTCCCCACTCACCGTAACAATGTGCTCCTGACCATGCCTATCACAGAATAACGGACCGTACCAAGTTGTACTACTCAGACCACTATTTTCTCTTTTGTTGTACGTTTTAGTAAACCCACTTGACCCATTCACAGTTAACGTGCATTTGTTTTGTAGAGATAAATCTAGAAAAGGGTGGGAAGACGACAGTGAATGGCCAGAGAATGTTAGCTATGTATAATCCACTCTTCGAGTTACTTAGAGAAAATCCAATTTCAACACTTGACTTTCTGTACTGAAATGCAAAACCGATTAACCTGATTAAGCGAGTATTCGCGTCATCAGTGTCATCACCGCACCTGAGGCAAGGGTGCTTCGTGTCAATTTTTTTCCTCTTGGTTTTGTTTTTACGCGAGAACTAAGGAGCCCACGCCTAAATTTCTTATTTCCCTGCGCCCTGGTGTCGATAGCAGGATTAAGATAGCCCAGGACTGTTTTTAATCTAGTCTTGTAGCCAAGCGATGAAGATTTCTGTGAATCTTTTGGGCTATGTTATGACTTTTATAAAAAGAACTAATAAAGGCAAAACCGCAGCGACAAACCAGTGAGGGGCGCCGGATCTTGTTTAGACCTGGATCAGAAAAAGTCTTGAAGACTTAAGTATACAACAGTAAAATGATCGTTACGGCGAGAAGATTGACAAATTTAAATTGAGACAAAAATGAAATAAAAAACATATGCTTAGTGATGTATTTGCCCGATATTTCGGTTTGCAAAACAAACCTTCTTCGGGGGCTAAAAAAGAAAAGTGAATACAAATACAAGGTGACCGTTACATATATGGGTTTTGAAAAGCAGAAATCAAACGGCCAGTTAAAATAACCATTGAAAACTGTTTTTGACTAGGGAAATAGAAACCTTGAATTAACTTGTTATTAAATCAGGGTTAGCGGTAACCGGCTTTCGAACACTGCTGGGCCCAGGTGTCGTTGTAAATAAAACCAAAGCCTGGATATAAGAACGTCTCAGGTCGCTGGCTAAGGAGAAACGGTCAGTGGATAGCAACACAAACAAGTACTACGTCTTGGAAATGACACAACACCAATACCTCACGTATTGGGGGGGGGGGGGGAGGGGGGAGGGGGCTTAATCGCTTCAGTTGGCGTGAGTCCTCTGATTGGGGCATATCCTCCCCGGGAAAATTCAGCCAGGTCCTTTACTGAAATGGGTGGAAATGCATAATGCATCTAGAATGGCCGACCGTGATGAAATTTTAAATTGATACCGACAACAGAGACCCCTGTCATCGAACTGTAACACCCTGAAGCTCAACGAACGCATACTATAGCAATAAATTTTCCTGTAACATGTTAAAAAGCTTTTTAAGAGTAGGGTATAAAAACCCCATTCTTTTAAACTTGGCAAGCCTGTACAATACGTATCGACATTAAAAGCAACAGATTGTCTTGAGATATTAGAGGTTTTACACGCATCTGAAAGTCGGGAGCTGAAATATTTGCGAGCAATTGTCACTGGGGACTTCAATAAGGGTGAATTGCTCATTAGCCCCAAAAATGACATTTTGTCAGCTGACGTAGTTTAAAAATTTACAACGAACAACTTTGTTACCTCGATTTCAAGAAAGGCACATATTGGCAAGAAAATATGTTGTCTTGTCAAACTATAGCAAATTTCAACCATCCTATCTTTCGACTACAGTCCGTCAAATCGATATGCGATTGGGGAAAACTACTCACTTGATAAACAACAATGATTTACGATGTACATATCGATATACCTAACATGGCGGATATGACAAATGAAGGTCCCACGTACATTATGAGCACTCCTTCTTACCTCTCATGGAAACTCAGGGCAGAAGTATGACACGCGCGTGCTCGCGTTTCGGGCGTTTCGTTTCCGCGCAACAGGTGTCTTTCGCTCACGCTCGCCTGCTCTTCGCGCTCAAATCAGTACCCTGTACTGTTTCACTTCAAGCAAAGAAGGAGTGCTCGTAGTCTAGTGACAAATGGTTTCAGTTTTATTCAGTTTTATATTTTTTGGCAATGATTTTATCCCAGTCGGGATAATACAACTCCTTCATTCTCTGTGCGTGTTTTTCAAGATTCTTGAGTTTCGTCTTTGTGAGTTCAGCGAAAGGACTTTCCGGGCAATCCCAGGCTGAGCCAGCGATGAACGCAAACAGGCCAGCATCTGCTAGACAAGGCTTATCGCCAAACAAGAATTTCTTCGGACCCAAAATTTCCGACACTGCAAGCAAATCTCTCTCAGCGATCTTGAAAAGCTCTTGCTCTGTGTGTCGACCTATCCCGTGATTCCACAGGTACTTGCCCACCTTTCTCTGTACCATGTAAAATATCAAATGCTTGAGTGGTGGAAAAAGGTGACCAAACAGCTTCTCTCGCATGCCCACGGCAAAGTCGGTAAACCAACGGTAGTACGCGAGACTCCTGTGGATAAAACACACACACAAATACACCTGATTGATGAAACGTTGTCGGGTGCAAAGTATAAGCCATGAACGATGCGACACGATGGAATTCTGGGAAGACAACACTGACAAGCCTGCTACTCAGTTCCATATATTGATATTCAAGATATTTTCATTCCTAAGAAGGTTGTGAAGTAGATTTGGGTATGTACTGTGTTAATTTTATCTCCAAGGTGCATGAGAACAGAGGCAAGTTTTCCCACTTCCAAGAAAACCATACGGTCGTATCGTTCATAGTATACGCTTTTCACACGACAACGTGTTTTCAATTAGGTGTACATAGGCGGCCCGAGATTCGACTGCTCTAAGCGATCGCGCGTGATAAATTCCGACAAATTTGTAATCCTCGCTTCGCGACGAACAATCAACTAGAATAGACTCGTGGCTCGCAAAAACCCTCGCGAAGCTGATGAAACGCTGACACCCTAACAAACGACAATTTAGCAAAGAAAAGCACTAGGGTATTCAGTCCTTTCAAAGGTAATCGTAAAACACAAGTTCGCCCTGTCCCAAGCCTTCACGGCAAATTCAATGCATTTGTTTTACATTTCTGTGTTGTGTGACTTGACCGCGGCCCTAATATTAACATTTACATGTACGTTCGCGGATCAATGAGCACGTCTAAAATATAATTGCAGTCTCTTTAAGTTGTATATTTAAACAGAGCACGAAACCGTTAGAACAACACATCAACAAAAAACACCAACACGAAAACCTTTCCACCCACCAGTAAGTGTTTTCCTCCAACATCGTACGTACTGTGTGTCCTATGGCTCTCTCTGTCAGGTTTAAATGTGAATCAACATCCACTCGGAATTCTTTCATCAGAAACCGAATACAGAAATTAGAATCGGCAATTTCTCTCCCGTTGAACTCGATCCACGGCATCTTTCCTTTCTTAGAAAACGTCATGCCGTATTCATTTTCGTAAGGGATTTTTGTCATCCTTAGAAAAGTTTCTAACTTCAAACACGGCGGGGAACCGCTTGGAACCAGATCAGAGGGCGCGAACTGGTGCAGGAGGACTGTTCCAGGCTTGGTGGATCTCTTGCTGTTTTTCCCTTGTAATCTTTTAGCAAGGAAGTAAATGATAACAAGGGTAACCGCAGCAATACCGTAGTAGACTAAATTCTGCATTGTTAACCGCAGTTATATTTGAGGGTACCGCCAGTTAGTGCGTTGTGTACCAAAGGCCGAGAGTGTATAAAACGATAGCGAGCGAAGTTTGCGTGTCACCAACGGTCACGCAAGAAATGTTTTGCCACGATTGAGTTAGGCACTTAGTCGTGACGTCACACCAACGAAATTATAGGACGGAAAACAGAAAATTTGACAAAAAAGATTCGCTTCCCCAAAGCGTAAGACATCAGAGTTTTCTCGCAGCAAATTTTACAACTATCCTATTTTGCACCCTTAAGAAGAAGTACAAAATAAGTGCCGTTAGCGTCCAAATAACCCCATAATACATGCATTTTCCCTGAAAGGCGCTAAGTCATGAATTAATCTACTTATTAAATGGGATCCAGAATGCAATGGAACGTGACGGAGTGAGAACGGCCCTTAGATGCCTTTTTTCTATTTTTTTAAAATAGACTCTCATATTTCAGAGTACGTATTTGTTGTAACTGTGGACCATTTTGCCATTACTTGAGAACTTACTAATTTACGCTTGTTAATGCCTCGTATATAAAAACGTTATCTTCTTTCACATTTGCATCTTTCCTTTTGTTAGTCTAATTGAAATATCTTTCAAACAATGTATTTGATGTAAGTACCGAATTTCTCTTAACATCCTCCACCCTGTCCAATAAGCCCCCTCCCTCCACGCAAAAATTTAATAAGCCCCGTGTGTTGAATACGAGTGAAAACCTATTCTTCATGCCCATAAAAAGACGGTAATATTGGCGTTCCCTTGCCTGGTTCATGTCGGTGTACAGATTTATTCCCAATATATTGCTTAATACAAATCCTCAAAACAGGACCCAGAATAATGTGGCCGGCGGATTAGCTTGATACTCTCTTGCGCGAAAGACAAATCACATGCAAACGATGGTCAAGCAGTCATTTATTATTTTGTAAACATTCATATATTAATATGTTAATACACTCTAACCCACTCTAACAATGTACACCCGTTGCTTTAATATGTATTTGGAATAAATAACTCCACTTCAATTTCTTCCCATCACGTTTTCAAGTCCATAATCTAGTTCAACAACACAACCATGCACAGTCAATTTTAAAATTGTTTGCCGACATCCGACAGCAGTTTGCAAACCGCCACGTTCCCTTTGATCAGTCCCTCGACCGTGTAAGTGATGTTGTACTTTGAGCAAAACCGCTTGAGAATCTTCGATGCCAGAGGCAAACTATGACGAGGTAGGTTTGGCCATATATGATGTTCCACCTGATACGCAAGACCACCGCTGAACCAAATGTTAAACACCGTGGGCGTGATATCGCGTGTGGAGCGAACCTGCAGACGTACGAAGTCAGTATTCTTCATTTCTTCGCTTGTGAAGATATCCATAGCGTTATGTCCTACAGTGAAGACAACAGCGATAAACAAGCCACCTAGTGATTGACAGATCAGCAGGAAGACCACACGTGAAGCAGCCGTTTCTAGTAGCAACGTGATGTAAATTACTGCTATGTGGTGAAGAGCAATCGTGAGGATCTCGGCGATCTTCATCGGTAGACCGCCCACAAACTGGTGCATAGGCTCGAACTGGAACAGGAGCGACTGCAGTAGCCATGACAACCGTGCAGCAGCCAACAGCGGCAAGTAAAAGAACTTCTGGTGCCTAACCAAGAACCTTGGAAGATCCTTGAGCTCTTTGGAATTCCCTTCAATGATCTTCTCCGACCAAAGAAGCAGCGGCATTGTGAGGATGTCAGGGTCGCCACCCGCCTGGGTGTGTACCACGTTGGGTGCGGCGTGATGGTGATTGTGCTTCATCTTCCACCAGGAGGTGGAGAACCCCTGCCAGATGTTACCGATAGCCAGCCCTGCAAGATTGTTGTACATGCGGTTGGTGAACACTTGATGGTGGAGGAAGTCGTGAGCTAGCCAACCGCACTGTTGCCAGAAAAGAGCGAGCAGGATGCCGCCTATCACTGCTCCGGGAATGCCGTTCAGCACCGCAATGGCTGCAACAGCCGATGCAAGTATGGCGGCATTGGATGTCACCTTGAAGGAGTAATACAATTTAGAAGATTCAAACGCGCGCGCCTTCATCAGCTCTGTCTTCATTGCTATGATATCTCGTCGGTATTCCGCCTCCTCCTCAGAAGTCAAGGAGTTGGAGCTGGAATCTTTCACTAACTCCCCAACGTAGAACCGCGGCAGCCACTTGTACACTGCAGCAGGGTGGAAGGCATTGAACACATCAGTAGCGTCCAACCCCGCATGCGTGAATATGATGTTTCCTCCTGGATGCTCTTGACCGAATTTGGTCACGTCGTAAACTTTGTCCTTGATTGCAATCCACGAGGGAGACCCGTTGGCACCATTGTGTTCTTTCAGCGCCTTCTCGGTGACCAAACTTCTCTTGGAGTGTGCTTCATTTGAAGTCTTTTCACTTGTCTCCGCTCCAGTTCCAACCTTCCGATAAACGATGTTTGGTGCCATAGTTAGAGCCTTTCAGTACTAGACAGAAAAGGAAAAGGCATTGGTCATTTCAATGTATCAACAAATAGAAGTATCACAACCAAAAATATTTTTCATTATTCTGGGTAAACAAAGTAGCTGAATAAGCTATTATTCGAGGCGGATGCTAGCCTGTGTACAGCCGCCCGCTCTCCTCAAGAAAAAATCGGAGAGGGGACAAATAAGCTTAATTACACCTCACAGAAGCTTTGCTGAACTTAGATGGGAGGAAATAGTCCAGTTCGAGTTCACCAAGACCGCTGAGTAAAAAGACGCATGTCCACAGTGTAAGCCTCAAAAGGAAGTAAAATATTCCCATTTTCACAAATAAAAGTGAGAAGATGAACTGAACTAGTTGAACTAATACAGCCTGCTTGCCGGCGGTTTGTGGGTGTTTTTGTCACGGAAATACCCCGGAAAACGCGGAGTTCGCGATCGCCGGCGCCATCTTGGACGCGCGCGTCCAAAACGGCGAGGGCGATTGCGAACTCCGCGTTTTTCGGGGTTTTTCCGCGATAAAAGCACCCACTAACCGCCTGCCAGCACAACTTTGTGTATTGTTTTATTTTAGGGTTTAACACTTTGCTGCTGGTATTTGTGTATATTTTACTTCAGTTTGATACAACCCTGTTAAAAAATGCGTCGTTCGTCTTTTCAACCACCGGCCTTGGTTAACTCGAAACTGCACTTTGTCGGACAGAAGACCGCAAATTGCCCGAAATTGCGTCGAGTCCACGTTCGATTGTATTGTGATGCAAATAAGAAAAAGTTAACAGTGAAAAGCGCTATCGATATCAAACCTCTATGTACACCTCTGTGACAGGTCACAGATCAGCGTTACCACGTCACAATACAACAAACAGACCAAAACAGTTACGGTCTTAATATCAAAAACCAGTACCATAGACAAACGAACGAATCAAGTTTATCGAGATGAAAACCAGCGGGACCATTATTAACCGGTTTAGTCGCAAATTCTCTCTTCTCCACGCATTTTTTAAAATGCGTGGAGAAGAGAGAATTGAAGAGAAGAGAGAAGAGAGTAGTTTGGTCAACTTGACTCAGGATAACCTTTTTCCTTGGTTCTTTTATTTTTTTTTTTTCCATCACGTACGTAAATACATGGATATCTGCTAAATATCATAATGGCAGGAGATCTTAGCAAGCTCTGTTGAGCTTTTCGATTGAGGGAGATTATAGTGTAAATGTTTTGAAATAGGGTGTTGTGTAACAGGGAAATCAAAGAGGGATAAAAAATAATTTACACTACTACAGAGTCCGCACTCAAATTCTCGGGTTTTTCTACATGTTTCCTATTAAATGCGAAGATGTTCTTCCCGTGATGATTGCGTTTAACCTGTCTGAGCCGAAATTCGAAATTTAGAAGAAAAAAAAAGACAAAGTGCTATTACTAAGCGTATTGAACGCTAGTAAAAGTGCCAGACTGAAAGAACAAAAGGGTATGACCGAAATTAATACTTCCATTGTGAAAGCTCGATAGTATTGACAAATAGCTTGGGAGTCTGACTACAATAGCCTTAACATCATGATTAACATGTACTCATTTGGAATGCATGAGGTCGGTTTAGACTATATCATTTTGTAAAAGCAATGTACGTCTAAAGGTTATTTAATAGTAAGAGGAACCATCCTAAATGTTTTTGGAGGTCAGCTAGAGAGACTTCACAGATAGTTTGATGTCCTTTGATCTTACATGCCCGGGGGATATACTTCCTTGTAATAGGCTAATGGGGATGTGCCGCTCGATGGTGTCGCATTTTCACGACTGGATTGACTATAATGGGGTTGCATTTTCAATAGGAACTAATAGAGTTACTAGAATGGGGTCGCACATTTGCGGGATTTCAGGGGTAAGTAAATTCCGGAAAGTAGGGATTTGGGGTACATTTGCCCAAAAGTGACTAACATGGGGTCTATACTTGGCTGCGGAATAGACTATAACGGGGTAGGGGCTGGGAGGGGCCAGCGGCACATACCCAGCAAAAATTGAATAAAGTACCCCCCGGGCTTACATGACAAAACAATGATTTCCATATCAGCCCGCCAAGTAGGATGCGGGACAGTGGCATGATTCGGTGAATTACGTAATCAGCGGTGTTCAAGGTCGCTCAAGGTTACCGTATCCTTGAATGGTGAAAATCTTTAGCCTGCGAATAGAGCAACCTCTCGTCGATCCCAATCTCTATGTGCACTGTTAAGACGGAATACATGTTCACCCTTCTAGTTTTTGTAAATTCAATGCGTTTAAAGAGAAAACCCAAATCAGACGAAAATTCATTTAAAAGCAACAAGTGAGTTGTAATGTATTCACAGACCATTAGCTGGTTTTGCGCCGCCGGTTAAAATTTGAATTTTTAGTGTTGAGATTTAAAGCAAAGTTCTTCCAAGAAAAATGGACATGACACTAGCGACCAACATAATACGGTATTCACTTCGATAAATTACTGGACTGCTAAACACTACCTGCCAGTACAGTTAGTTTATAAACTGAGAACAGAAAAAATAACGACCGTAGGGGACTCAGATTTTTCCCTTGTCCCACAAACATGCTGAATATTATTTTTTCTTAATGAACGTATAGTTTACTACCCTGCGAGCAGAGGCCCTTCGATCTTCCTAGACAAGTCCCCTTCCTCTTCCCGACTTATCTAGGAAGATCGAAGGGCCTCTTCTCGCAGGGTAATAGTTTACCTTTCTGTTAGAATAATCTCCTCTAGCCAACAACAACATCTACAGATCCCCTAGTGTTACGGTGATCATACCAGAAGCAGGCCGGTGAAACTCACTTTGTCGTCTGCAGCTGCTCTTTAATCCAATGCAAGGAGACCAAAAAACACTGCTAGCCTGTTTGACGGCAAATTCTGTCTAACACCATGTGGACACCACTGTCGCGAAATTATCACAGACGGCAAAGTGAGTGTCCAAGCAAGGATCAGAGGAGAATGGACTGGGTACCTGTGTTACACGCGTGCTGACCTCGTGTGTGTTGCCATATTGTGGCTCGCATTGGAGCTTTGTCCCCGTGTATATCATAATAATAAACATCTAAATGAATAAATTTGTATATCAACGAATAACCCGGTGAACAACCGAAGGAAACAAAAAGACGTGAAATTTGTCGGTTTCTTGCTGTTTTTATTCAGTTACAACAAATTAATGCATACTGGAATATCATCAATTTATAAGTTACTGGGGCCGTATTGCCATTCTTTCTACACTTATGCCCTTTATTTTCGCGTTTTTGTTTTTAGTTTTCAGCATGGCCACTGTTTGATCCCTTCCTATTGTATATAAATTAAAACAAAAACAAAAAAAGAAGTTAAAATATCGACCAATAAGTTTGTATTTTTGCTGTAGTGTCAGCCTTACGAGCAGTTTGGTTTACATAGTTTTCAAGAGACATCTAACACGTGCATCTTTACGGCAAACTACCCGGCAATAAAAATTACCAGAACAGTTTATGTGTACGTCATAAGGTCCTCTTTATCTCAACGCGTTTTGTCCTTACAAAATAATTAATGCATGCATAGACAGACACTCTTCCTCTTCGGCTGTCTAAATCGAATCTAAACTTCAGTAGGAATAACCACAAACAGCAGTGACAAACATAACGAAACAGCACATTTTGCTGAGAACTTGACGTTTCGTATACTACGCAACATACATCTTCAGAAGCGACGAAAGATGTATGCATGCACTTGGCTTTTACTATCAAAGAGTTTACACATCAAGAGTACACATTCAAGTTGTGTTCGTACCAGTACACAAATCTTGTTAGAGCTAGGAAATGTATGTAATGTAGTGACCTGACAGTGTCCTATTTAGTTCCTTCTTGATTTGATGCTCTCAGAACAAGCAAACACAACATTTTAATGGTACTAAAAACACTAAAAGTTTATAACAGTTACTTAGGATTTAACGGCAAGATCATGGCTGCTAACAATGTTAAAGGATTCCAAAAAAAAAAAAAGACGTAGAGCTAATTTTACAGTTGGGCTCCCATGGATCCTCATACACTAGAAAGAGAAACAGTTAAGTATATAATGAGAGTGATCACGAATTATCCCCGACTAACATGACCTCCGTGTTGGTTTTCGCAGAAATACATTACATATATGACGCTAAATTTAGTTTAGCAGAAAACAAGGGAAAGGAAAAAAAACAATTGCATGGCAAATCTGGCTAAGTGATTTCAAAGTAACAAGAGAATGAACAAATACAATAGATATTCTAACACTAGAATACAACAGTGATGTTCGCTCTAATAAAAGAATACTTTTAAAACTAATATTTAAAAATAGCCACAGGGGAAAGCAATTAACGCAAAGCGAGATTTAAATCAGGATCTAAATCAAAGTGTTTCGATTAAGCTCGCTTCAATGATTGCAAGGATAGACTTTTTTAGTATGCGTCCAAATAACTCCAGACAGTGGCACCAGAGACTGAGCGAATATTAAATTTCCCATAATCAGTTCTCAGATAATTGAAATAAGATGAGAAACAAGTTTATATTATGTCTATGCCAATATGGAAACATAGAACCAGTTCGTCAGTTTATTCAAAACTCTGTTGCATCAGAAGGATTTTTGTTCAGGGAGAGGGCAAAGGTCAATAGCAAATGACAACTGCGGACAAACAGCGAATGACCAAGCGTAACCCATTTTGGTGTTCCCGCATCCGATCAAAACCCAGTCAGTCTGCTGACGTTTTAACTTGCAGGTCTGATCCGCAGTTTAAGCGAGGGGTGTGGTTTTGTCGTAAGTTGGATTTTTGGCGTCACTTCTGGAAAACCAGGAACAGGTGAAAAAGTGAAATTCTGAAGAAGAGAAGCCAGTACCAGCCTCATTTCAGCCGTCGCCAGTTTGTTTCCAATACACATTCGAGGACCAAACGAGAATGGCATCAGAATAGAGCGCATCATGGACTCTTGTTCTTTAGCTGAAATGTGTAAAGAATATATTTGCATCAGAATGGGGATAACCTTTTTCTTAAACTTTTGTTTCACTCTTTTATGATTCCTACAACACCAGCTTAAAGTCAAGAGACGATTAGGGTACCAGTTTCTGCATTCTCAATTCTAATTCCATACCGTAGCACCTTTTGTCTATACCTCTATACAATAACCTTCCTTGCACGGGTAGAATACTCTAATCACTAAAATACACAAATACTCGTAGCGAGCTCCAAAGGGAACTAGCTCCTTATCTGTCAGAGGTCAGAAAATCCGACCGATGTGCGGAGGTACAAGTTGTGGAACTAAGATTAATGTCTTTACACCAGTCGGGCGCTCTAACTACTGGCTATCGAGAGATTCGTGACGATCCAGCTTATATTTACTAGGTTCATGTGGACACACGTCCTGCACACTGCCAAGATCAGCAATGTCCAAAGCGTTCTGAGTGAAATAAAAAAGATGTGATATTAAACCTTTCTTATTTCACAGCCGAGCTTAAATTTAGCATTTTTCTGTCTTTTTCAAACTGGGTGTAGTTTACTTACAACATGACAAATTTCCATTCACTATGTTATTTTTCCTTATTTCTAAATTATGACTTACTTAAGTTATCAAATCTTTCGGGTTTGAAGGTCTCTGGATCTGGCCAATACTTTTCAGAACGCTGAATAACATGAATGCCACATATAATTAAGGTTTTGAGTGGAATGTGTTGGCCACCGAGATTGTCCTCTTCTGCTGCTTCTCTGTCAACACCATGCGCAGTGGCGTACAATCTCATGGATTCCTTGATAACATTGTCCAAGTAATGCAGCTCGTTAAGATTGGCCCACGAAATGTCAGATCCTGAATTCAGAGAGAAATTTACTCAGGTTCATCCAACATAATAATTGTCTGATATATGTATTAATTTGAATGTTTTGTTTGTATGTGTATTTTAAAGTCATTAATCTAATTACCAAACTTGGTATATTTCCACTTAAACGTAGATTGTAAGAGGGCCATAATAAAAACTACCGGGCCACCGGTAATCTATGTCACTCTCATTAAACTGATGTCATATTATTATTATTATTATTATTATTATTATTACTATTATTATTATTATTATTATTTATTATTATTATTATTATTGTTATTATTATCATTATCATTATCATTATTGTTATTGTTATTATTATTATTATCATTATCATTGTTATTATTATTATTATTATTATTATTATTATTATAGCAGTACAAGACGTTTATATGCTTCATCTCTAAATAGCATGCACAGGGCGCGAACGTAGCCTATGCAGCTAATTTTCGAAATTAAAAGAAAACTTCTATTAAAATGAATCTAAAGCACTACTGCTCAATAATAATAATAATAATAATGATAATAATAATAATAATAATAATAATAATAATAATAATAATAACATTATTATCATTATTATTATTATTATTGTTACAACTTGTAAACTTCTTTCACCGCTCCACGAAGTAAGTAAGCAAGAAACAAGTCAGGAAGCAAGCACGCTGCGCATGCGCAGGTAGGAATAAACATGCCGCATAAAGCTGATGTAGACCAATGCATGCGTGCGAGTCTCACTGTGAACCCTAATGTCAAGTGAGCCTAGCTGTTATTCTTGTGCCGTTTGCTTATGTTGGATTTCAAGTAAACAATCATTGTGTTTACTACATACCATCACCTAAGACCACGTTAGCTTCCTCTCTGATCTTTTTCTGCATCTCGGGATATTTTGCCAGTGCGTACAATGTCCAAGCCATGGATACACTTGTGGTATCGTGGCCACCAAACAAAAACATAAACACCTGCGCGCGCAGCTGTTCATCATCCATTGTGAGGCCTGTTTGATCATCGTGCATGTCCATCACTACGTCCAACAGATCTCGTGGGGCAGAGGCTTTTCCTGTTGCTTTCATCCGACGTCTTTCTTTAATAACCTGCATGAAATGCTACATTTTCAAGTCTCACTTTAAAGTAATCGACTACAGCATTGCCCATCACACGGACATAAGTGGCACATTTGCACATATTGTAATCCCACGGTCGGACACTATCCCGAGCCTTGACGCCCTCGTGATTTGACCCCACAGAATCGTGGCTAATTTCGATGAATTCAGTCAGGAAAGAACGATGAAATTTGTTACCATCCTGATTAAAGTTAAAAAGAGGATCGTCACGGTCACTAGAAAAACACAGATTGATAACATGCATTTTCCGGTGTCCTAGGGAAAATGCTTGCAACGGTTGCACTAAATTAACTTTCGGTAGTATTTGAATAATAGAGGCGACTAATTTGGCGCTTGCCTTGTTTTTGTTTGTTTTCTCAACAAGGGGGATAGGCTTTGTTGATATTGACTGACAACGTAACAAGCTACAGTCTCGGCCAATAATCTTGGGACACCTTGCCAACTTCTCCCCCTTCCCCCCTTTGCCATTGAACGGGGGAAGGGGTACCGTCCTCAGTGGTGTCAAATGTCCCAAGAATTATTGTCCGAAACTGTAGTCATAAATAAAAAATTTTACACAGCAACAGGGGCGCTGAGCGAGTAATTCCTTTTTGGATTGACAATGAAAAATTGCGTTCAATTTCGATTCACTCCCTTCTTGAAGATGGAGTCATCAGGTGATAAAATCTCATAAAAGATTCTAGGCTCAATTACATCTATCATGTGATAAAACTATACTTTTGAACTACTTGAACGTACCTTCATGACAACTTCGTTTGTTATCTTGGTTGCGTTCCACTTACGTCGATTTTCATTCGTCGGTAAGTAGTTATAAAACGGCAACGCCATAGATAATGCCCCAATCTGAATGCCAGTTGTCAGATGACTGAAGGCTTTTGTGATCTCTGTTTCTCCTCCCAAAACTGACTTGAACTGGTAACCAAAAGCGCTTTCTCCGATGAAGTCCAGCGCCAAACGGCTGAGATCCTCGTGCACCATAACATCAGCATAGTTTTTCTGGGATTCTTCAAGCTTTCCTTTCCATAACTAATAACAAATAATAACATATCAAATACGTACGGAGATACTGCACGATAAAACAAGAGCGTTTAACATCCTTACGTCTATACCTTATTATGTGAATACTTTCTTGAGTTCGGTTGTTACATTTCCTCCCTTCGTTTTATTATAGCCGATTTCACTGTTGTGTGCAGACCCTGGGTGCAGACCCGGGCTTTTGCCCCCCCCCCCCAGGGGGTACTCCCTTATATGGCCTATACGAGGACGCGCCGCTGGACAAGGTATGATTTTTTTTACCTCTCTGTCCTAAACAGGGTATAATCAGTACGATTTTTGTCGTTAAATATGGCTTTCACGGTATTAAGCAATCCTTGATCAGAACACGTTTGCTGGTCTTTGAAACAATTTAAAATTGTGTAAAACAGAAGAGTATGTATTTTTCGTTATTTATCCTAAACAGGGACCTAAAATGGAGGGTGTTGTCTTACAGAGGGTAGGCAATTTAGGGCTTTTTTTGCCCCAAACAGGGCCAGGGTTTCAAACCCTCAGCGGCACCCCTGTACCAAAAACAGGGGTCAAGTGCCCTGCCCCCCCGCCCCCACTACGAGGGGGCTTAAGGGATTTTAAAACATGATTCGCCGGGTCATGCTTTGCCCATCCGCTCCCTCTTCTCCAAGGGACCTTTCATATTAGATATTCAAGTCACCCGGTACTGATCAGGTGCCATCATCTTTATTTTACTGACTTAACCATGTTAACACCCTGCCTTCCTTGATACGAACCTGCACCAAGTCATCTGCAGCTGTCTTCATGAAAGGCACCATTCCTTTGAGATTAGCGTAACTAAAAGCTGGGGTAAGCATCTTACGCTGCCATGCGTGATCTCTGCCGTTGGCCGTCACCAAGCTATTTCCTAGCGGGGGGATCATCTTTCGAAGACCCGGGGGTCTGTTATACTTATAACTGTTTGTAACCAACACCTGCTTCACAAGTTCCACGTCTGTCAAATACACTGCCGCCTGACCTGCACATGAAAGGAATACCGTAAACTGCCGCTTATAAGCCCTTGGCTTATACAACTTCGTAAGGGGTGTTGGGTGGGCTTATAAACGGAGGGGCTTACCTCCGGGGGGGGGTCTTATAACCAGATGTATGTTTTCTGTTTACAGGTAGATGGGCCTATAACCGGGGGGTTTATAAGCGGCAGTTTACGGTATGTGAACAGATTTTACTGGCTGAAAACTAATGACACAATCGAAGGCCGAAGCACTTTTTTGCTGAACACCCTGATTATCAAAAAGAAACTGAGAAAGAAAGCGTTTAAACTATGACTCTAGTAATCGGTAGTAAACACGAGTTTTGGGGTACGGCGGAACCCTGATACAACGAAGTGCCATGGGGACTGGGAAAACTGGCAAAATGTATTTGTTATATAAACGGGGGCTCGTTAAATGTCGCGGTTCTTTTCCATACATTTTACCATAACTGGGTTAAAGAATATGGTTATACCAGAGTTTTCGTTTCATCGGGTTTCACGTAGTGATTAGAGCAACCGGCCGGTCTTCGGAAGGTCATAAGTTCGATTCTCGTCAGGGACTCAGAATTTTTCTTGAACTTAGTAATATGGCGAACAGCTTCAATGCTAATCCACAGTGAATCCACTCGACATGCAAATTTTGTGCAATATTTCAGAATAACTACGCATGTTGTCACACTTCATTTGATTAGGCTTTTGACTCCTTGTAAGAGCTGCGACATCGCCCTGAGTTTTGACTCCAATTTCAACTTGCCGCATTGAGCCAAGAAAATAATTCAAATTACCTTTATATCAAAAGGAGCTTCCACATAAAAAACAGGACAAAAAGACAGTCGAAAGAGAGACAGTGATAGACTAAACTCGGTGACGTGACCCCGCTTTGCGGTGCTCCTGACAAACAACTGTCCGTCAGTCACTCGGTTATCAAGGTTATCTCTTTACTTTACAAAGAAGTCAAAGATACTTACTTGGTCGAAGCCACATCACAAACATCCCTCCGTACTTCTTCGACCATTCCTTTGTTGCGTTAAGCAATCCTTTCCGATGAATCTGCAGTAGATTACCGAGGAACAGCGATCGAGGAGGCCCGGGAAGATTTCGTAGAGGAGACATAAATGCGTCCAAAAACAAAAGCTTCCAAAGCAGCCAAGCAAGAATGAGAGTAGACACAGCTAAACCAGCTAATTTCCACCCCATAATTTCTCTTATGATCTGTTCGAAAACCGCCATTGGTGATAACAAGCTGGGGAAGGAGCACTCAAGTAAAATAAAGGACGAAACACAAGAGGTTGTGTGACGTCCGAGGTCTACGGAATATTGTAATGCTCAATTTCCAGTGATATGATAGGCTGATTTGAGATTTTTCATGACAATCGGAAATGCTGCATCACCGATCACTACATCACTATTTCCTGTGACAAGGTTTATTTTGATAACTTTCATTAACAAATGATATTTGACGTGATGAATGTATAATGCGGATGTGAAATTAGTCTCAGGCTGCGGCCGTATCACGAAGCTACTATAGGATTATTGCTTCTTTCCTCGCGTGGAATGCTTCTCCCTCGTGATTCTCCCAGCATTTTATTAGGTGTCGGTCCGCCGGTGCTCAATTTTAAGACAACTGATTGCAGAGAAACAATGCAGGGCAGACAACACAACAGACACAAGGCTCGGAGATTATTTTCTAGTAATTTACACTGGAAAATGTCAAACAAGGTAGAATTAAGTTCAGTAAGGAAGTGTGACAGCCTTAAACGATTGTTAGTTAGTGCATGTAGGCATTTTTAACTATTCTTAACCTCATTAAGACTGATTGCTTTTCTTGCAAATAAGTACTGAAGAAGAAGAAGAAGAAGAAGAAGAAGAAGAAGAAGAAGAAGAAGAAGAAGAAGAAGAAGAAGAAGAACTTTATTTAAGTGTCGGGGTCGGTATTTAGCTTGTGACAGCTAATTGTCTCAATGCATTAGCCCAGTACTGTACATCGTGGATGTTACAGATTAATCCTAAGAAAACTAAAATAATGGTTTTTCAAAAACGCGCGAAAAAATATGAATGTAACTTTTATATTGACAAAGAAAAGATTGACACTGTTCAGAATTATACTTATCTAGGAACGCGAATTTCTTCATCTGGAAATTTCACACTGTCGTTGGATCACTTGAGAGAAAAGGCTCTTCATGCTCTCTTTGCTTTAAGACGGCACGTTGACTTAAGCCGTTTAAAACCCTCTCTTGCTTGCAAAATTTTCGACACGATGATTTCACCCATTTTGACTTATAATAGCGAAGCCTGGGGTGTCTTTGCTAAATCAGATTTCAAGTCTTGGGACACTTCACCAATTGAAAAAAGTCACTTACAATTTTGCAAACGCTACTTACAAGTTAATAACAAGGCATCTAATATTGCATGCCGGGCTGAAACGGGTCGCTTCCCTTTAACCTTTGATATAAATAAACGAATTCTTAAGTACATAAGTTATCTTCAAAATAAAGATCAAAACTCCTTCGTCGTGCAATCACTGATAATGTCAATAGATTTGCACTGTAATGGTAAAAATAGTTTCTATTCCAGTGTTATAAATCTGCTCAATTATTATGACATTCCCTTTAACTTTAATCATGACACTTTAGATGACACTAAGATAACGTACCTTGTAGATCAAATGAAAAAGAAATATATCGCTTATTGGAAACATTCTCTTTGTAATTCTCAAAAACTAGAATTTTATAATACTATTAAAGACAGTTATACACCTTTGCCTTATTTACATTTGACTAGAAAAAATCCCAATCGAAAAACGCTTGTGAAACTAAGAATAAGTAATCACAAACTCCTGATTGAAACAGGAAGATATAACAATGTCCCCAGAAGTGACAGACTATGCACTATTTGTGGGCATAATGTTGAAGATGAAACCCATTTTCTATTTCATTGTCCAAGATATTCATCACTTAGAGACAACTTTTTCAGTAAAATAGATCATGTAATTTCGAATCCCAAGCAGCTATCAATTTCAACCTTGATTGTGCAATTAATGAACTCCACTGACTATTATATTAATATGCAATTAGTGCAGTTTATATCGTCCTGTTTTGAAATGAGAGACAAATTATTGTCAAATTCTTGATCAGTGATTATTTGATTAGTTTTGTTTAATGACTTTTTATTGTAATTATTGTTATTATATATTATCTTATGCTTTTGCAATACTGTAATGTTTTATGGTCATGCAAATAAAGCGCAAGTGTTGTTGTTGTTGCTAATTGGGGACACTCTACTACTTAAAATAAATTAAAATTTACAATATACATTTTACTGATATCTTCATCAATTGTAAGAAAATTGTAACTTGTCACCCCTAACTATTTCAAGATGGAGGAGTCATCATATGTCTCTGAAATCAGTTTTGTAAAAAATATAGAAGTTTACAATAATTGCGCTCAACAGTCCAATAGCAAACACCAAGCTGATTCAGTATCAGGTTGTTCTGGTTTCTCTAGTCAGACTTCAGATGCAGAGGAAATGCAGCAGCTGGGGTTTATTAGGCTATGAACATAACGATGACACAAAAACTATTTCCCCATGGAAAAAAAGATCACAGCTTTGAAGGACAAAAAATCAAAGCTCTGCTGAGACTACTGTAACAAATTTTTCAGTTTTTGGCCTCTCACAGAAGTATACCTTCCAAAGAAGTTTATGTAAACATTTCAGCGGAATTTCGACTGCAACAAACTCAATTAGTAACATTTAGAAACTTTAAGACTGTTTAACTCGGGAGACTCAGGGGAACCGAATTGTACTGCATGTTCTGTCCTGTACTGCACTGCACTGGTCTGTGCTGCACTGTACTGTATCGTATCATTTCGTATCGTATCGTATTGGATATTGTATCGTATCGTATCGCATTGTATTGTATTGTACTGTGTCTATTGTATTTATTGTATTTCATTGTATTGTAACCATAGTAGGGTATCGTCTCCTCTTGTCTCGTCTCGTATTGTATTGTAGGTAATACTTAACTACTTGAAGGAAATGAGAACTGTGTGATCACCACCCGGAAGGAAAATCAAAAATATCACCACCACGTTCAGTTTTCTGCCACCTGAGGTTAGGGTTTGACCACGTTATTTCTACCACCCTGGCAGAAATAACGTAGTTACTTGAAAAGTGAGAAAGACATTTCGAGCACATTGTTATTCAAAAGAAAAATAAGGTAACAAAAACAGTCACTTATTACCTAAGTCATTACAATCAAAACCCAATCAGTCTACTTGAGCTTTTACTGCTTTTATTCGCAGTTTCAGCAATGGTTCTGGTTTAGTTGTAAACTCAAGTTTTCGCGTGACTTCTGGAAAACCAGGAACAAGTGAGAAGGTGAAATACTGAAGAAGAGAAGCCAGTACCAGCCTCATTTCAGCCGTCGCCAGTTTGTTTCCAATACACATTCGAGGACCAAACGAGAATGGCATCAAAATAGAGCGCATCATGGACTCTTGCTCTTTAGCTGAAGTGTGAAAAAAAAAAGATTAGTACTTGCACTAGTTTCGGTGAATAACAAAGTAACTATGGTGTTAAATCTCTCAATAGCAGGTTGAGATCAATTAAGCATTCTCAGTCCAGGCCGGTCTAACTCTGTATAGTATCTAGTCACTTTTGTTTTTGTATCGTGGCATTAAAATATCAAAGTAAGTAAACTGTGTACAAACTATATACAATTGGCACGGAAATAGAAATCACGCCGAGTCCCCGACTGGAGTCAGTCCCATGACCTTCCACCACTACATGTTGCCTGTAGTTAACAGATTGTTCAGTTAAGCAATTGTCGTTTTTTCCTTTTGTTTTTTACGTTTTGCACATTCTCTTTACATTGTTCTTTAACCCGGACCGAAATGCAATTTTCCTAACTGCGGGTTGCAAGATTTTTGACCATTTTTGTGTATTGATATTTTATAAACTAACTTTTTTGTTGTTTTTAAAGTTGATGATGACACTCCGCGGTTAATAATGATAATAATAATAATAATAATAATAATAATAATAATAATAATAATAATAATAACAATAATAAAGACCGTTTGTTTAAGTGTAGAATATTTAGCACTGTAGTGCTAATTGGGAGCATTGTAAATAAGAGAAAGTAACAATAAATGGAGCATAAACGTTTCAAAAACTCCAAAAAGTGGGAGGCTTACTAGTTGGCTATTTTACAAATGTGGCTGAGGAATTGAACACGGTACTACCGTGAAACAAATCCAAGTGGTCAGAGAGAACGGCTTGAACCAGTGACCTCCAGATTACAAGTCCAGCGCCCTAACCACTCGGCCACGCCGCCACCAGCGCATCAGAAGACAGAAGTTCATCGCTCGTACCCCTTAATCATTTTATTGGAAACCACTTGTCGTAACAAAGATGACCGATCCGAGCTTATCCAAAACACAAACACAAGGCCACTTGTTCGATGTCTCACAGTGTACCATTTGAGAGCATTGCATAATTAGTCACTTTTAGATAGAATAACGGTCACCAGGCAATATTTAAGGTTCGTTGTAAATTATTTTCATAGCTACTTAACTGCCAAATGACCTAAAATTTAACTGACAACCGAGCGATAGCCAAAATGTTAACTGACGTTAATTTTGAACGTTAACCACCTTTCCTTTTATCTCCAAGTTTAAAAAAAACATACTCAAGTGCTCAAATCTCTCAGGTTTAAAGGTCTCGGGATCTGGCCAATACTTTTCAGAACGCTGAATAGCATGAATGCCACATAAGGTAAAGGTTTTGGGTGGAATGCAGTATCCGCCCAGAGAATCTTCCAGTGCTGCTTCTCTAAACACATCAGCTGCAGCTGGATACAGTCGCATAGATTCCTTGATAACATTGCCCAAGTAATGCAGTTCGTCAAGTTTGGCCCAGGTGACGTCAGATCCTGAAAACAGAGAGAAACAGTTTCAGCATCTGATTGTAATGCACTTAAATCGCCTTTCACCACGCCAAGTGGTGAGGAAGTAGTTGTAGTTAAAGGGGGATAGTTTTTATACCTAATCGTACCTTTCTGGTACGCTTCAGCGGCATATCAGACGAGTTTGGTCGAGCCATGGTTCGTATTTTGGCTGGACTACGTCTCACCAAATACCCATGGTGAGATTAATAATTTTCATCTCTAAAGTCTGCAAAAAAAGTGCGAGTTTTAGAAACTGTCCATGATATCGTAGGATATCAGGTCAGTGACTTGATATCGTAGAAAATCATGACAGTAAACAACAAGGCTTCTGATTGGCTAATTCACAATTTGGGTACGGTAATCAAAGAAACTGTGGCCAGGTGCCGTGTCAGGGGGGGAGTAAAACATGTTGATTTGATTTCAACTGAGTTGATTGACAGGTTGAATTAGGCTGTAATGAATGCGTGAAATTAACATTGCATTGAGGGAGGGGACAGGGAGTGGGGGGGGGGGGAGGGTTGAGACCGTGGCTGCAGTGCAACGTTTTGCTTAAGTGTTCCAAGACTTATGGCCATAATAAGTCCCTCTATAGGGAAAAAGGGAAAAGGTTTTTAACGTCACATAAACCAAGTAGCTTCCTTTCATTCTTGCGTATCTAAGTGGTTTATCGCTCCCCAATGCAGTGACATTTTTGTGTAAGTGCCCACGACTGTAGGTCTAGAAAGTTTTTTGTGTTTTTCAACGTTGTCCACAAATACTAAAAAGTATGTACCGTCACTTAAAACCTTGTTAGCTTCCTCTCTGATCTTCTCCTGCATATCGGGATATTTTGCCAGCTCGTACAATGTCCAAGCCATGGTAACACTTGTACTCTCCTGGCCAGCAAACAAAAACGCAAAAACCTGCGCGCGCAGCTGTTCGTCATCCATTGTGAGGCCGGTTTGATCATCGTGCATGTCCATTGCCATGTCCAACAGACCCCGGTTCCTGCTGGTGTTGCTAGTCTTCTTCATCTGACGCCTTTCTTTGATTACCTAAATAAAATACTGCACTTAATAATGCTTACAACGTCCTTCCTCCGGGAAACAAGAGGGGCGTTTGCCCACCTTATAAACCCGGGCATTTGTCTGGCATTTTCCTTCGGCATTCAGTTATGGCCTCGCTATTATGATTTCACAATCAACGGTGGCTTATCACTTCGTTTACAGGTCGGCAACAAAGGCGATATATTTGTCACCGTTTGAGGGAAAGTGAAAAGAAGGCAGTTCCACAGAAAGAACAGGTTCCTGTAGAGGTTTCACTGTACAGTGGGGAATGTGCTTTGTTCTCTTCTATATGTTTTCAAAAAGGAGAATGACCCCTGCCTGGTCGACCGTGACGAAGGAATGTGGTTTGCTGCAATTGAGATCCACGAATAACAACTTAACAAGCCAACCATAGCCAACCATAGCCCAGGCCGTACTGTTGTTAGTGGTCTTCCACGGTTAACTTACATGGACATTCACGCAGCAGCAACGGAGCCGCAAAACTAGTGGTTTACTCATTGATTGACAAGGACAGATCTCATTCAATATCTACTCCATTTACCTTTCCCAAGTTTCAAAATTTTCCAGGATAGTCGGTTTTATTAAAAGTAAACTCACCAGGTTATAAAAACTCAACGCAGACTAATATCATGCGATGAGAGACTACTAGCAGTAACTCTTCTTCTGATACTGCACGGGGACCCTGCCTTACCCCCCCCCCCACCCCCCGTCAATACTGTGCGGGAACCCTGCCTTACCACTACTCCGGCAATATGACCATCTTCTTATTGCGACCAATTTTTGTGGCCCAAGTGAACGCCCCGAAAATTTCTTTAATGGAAACATCATTATTCCGACCACAGTTTTAATGCGACCAACGACCACCTTCTGGAGCTGCAAATCTGGTGGTTTAAATGACAATAACGAACAAGAATTGACATGCTCTCTCCCTCTATTGGTTTCTCTTTGCAGCTGTAGGCTATTAATATTATACTCGGCCAAGATTTTCTGGCCCTTTAGTGGTTACACCAGCAGGGTTCAACAGTACCGCCGGTCTCACGTACCTTCATGACAACTTCGTTTGTAACCTTGATTGCATTCCACTTGAGTCGGTTTTCCTTCGTTGGTAAGTACTTATAAAACGGCAACGCCATAGAGAATGAACCAAGGCGAATGCCAGTGGTCAGGTGATTGAAGGCTTTTGTAATCTCTGTCTCGACTCCTAGAACGGACTTAAACTGGTAACCAAAAGCACTTTCTCCAATAATATCCAGGGCCAAACGGTTAAGATCCACGTGCACCATGACATCAGCATAATCCTTCTGTGACTCTTCCAGATTTCCTTTCCATAACTAATGGAATAGGATAACAAACACTTACACGCATTTGCTGTGATGTGACGTGATGTGTGCTGTGATATGACGATGATGGGCAGCGATTAACATAGCATTCATAATCCTTTACATCTACCCCGCACTCCACCCTTAATCCCGGACGTACGATAAACTTGCTTTTTTTAAAAAATAGTAACTCAAATTCAAGATTTTTGAGGTGCGTACCTGAACCAGCTCATCTGCAGCTGTCTTCATGAAAGGCACCATCCCTTTCAGATGACCATAACTAAAAGCTGGGTTCAGCATCTTACGTTGCCATGCGTGCTCTTTACCGTTACATGTCATCAGGCTGTTTCCAAGCGGTGGGATCAAATCTCGAAAACCTTCCGGTCTGTTATACTTATAGCAGCTGGTGACCAATACTTGCTTTACAAGGTCCAGGTCTGTCAAATACACTGTTACCTGATCTAGGTACGTGAAAGGAATATGTGAACAGATTTTATAATAAAGTTTCGATATAACGCACGCTCTGATTGGTTGAAACAGCGTGCTTTTCAGAGTACAGATGCACGGAGTAGCCCGTGACGCCATTCTGCGCGCGCTGGCAAGCTGAAAACCTTTCTTGCGCGCGCTTGCAAGCTATGAAAAAAACTTGATTTCTTGCAATTAAAAGCCAGTTTCTTTACAACTGTGAACAAAGCTATACTATAAAACAAATAAAAAAGCCAAAACCGTGCTTTGTTCTGTGATAAAGCACTTAAGGAGGTGACGAGAGCACTCAAGAAGTAGGGAGAAGCACTCGCCTGCGGCTTGTGTTCACCCTACACTTCTTTCGTGCTCTCGTCACTTCCTTGCGTGCTTTATCACAGAACAAAGCACGGTTTTGGCTTTTTTATTTGTTAATTATTGATGTAAATTGGCAACTACCAGGGTCGACACTATTTAGGTCAATACAGCGTTTATCATTTTAAAAAAATCACTTAAAATAGTTACTTTAGGATTTCAATTTTAATGTATTTTTATGATTTATGTTAGAGTTATTAATGCTAACAATTGCTAAATTTTTATTTAAAATATTGCTGTAAATTATGCACATGTTTTTGACTTTGAAATAGAGGTTAGATTGTTTTAAAATTCTTTTATTTTTTCTTAAAATATGTTTTGTTGTATAGTGATATCGTTACTTTATGAACGTCAGTACTAATCACGTGACCCCATAGTATTGCCACATTGATAGTATGCAAATATTGTGGAAGAATTATTGCATGTCACGCAAAATAGGCAGTCATAATTTATTTGATTACGTAATCGAATCTCAACTAAACATGTGTAAATAGTATTCACCACATTTTAAATTAAGGGAAGCAGGAATCGCCGACACTATTACATGATCCTTTCCGTGGTGTCCTCAGCCCAAACACTTGTCTCCATCAATCACTTGCTTCAGTACTATATTTTTTCATACAAAGACGTCAAACATATTTACCAGGTCGGAGCCACATCACAAACATCCCTCCGTACTTTTTGGACCACTCCATTGTTGCGTTTAGAATTCCTTTTCGTTGAATCTCCGGTAGATTACCAAAAAATAGCGAGCGAGGAGGTCCGGGAAGATTTCGTAGCGGAGACATGAATGCGTCCAAACATAAAAACTTGCAAATCAGGTAAGCAAGGAAGAGGGTTGATAAAGCTAAAATAGCTAGTTTCCACTCCAAAATATCTCTCGCGGTCTGTTCGAAAAACGCCATTACAGCAGGTTCGCATAAACTCACGAGTGTGTAGATGAATAAGGTACAAACGCGATATTTCATGACCCTAAAGAGGTTGTGTGACGGGAGCAATTAAGCGCGATCTATTTTGGTCACGACAACGGACGTGCTGCATAACTAATCAGCCCAATCACCATAGTGATATTTCGTATGACAAAAGATTTTTTAACGAATTTGAATAACAACTAACATTTATGATAATATTTTGTAGATTTGATACTGATTTGATATGTACTTGATTACACCTTCCCATTGAAGAGGAAGTTAGCTTCTGCTTCGACAACTTTTTCAAATGTTGGCTTGTATAAATCTTAAAACTACACTTGATCAGTTCACTGGCCATTTTTGGTTTTCCACAGCTTCGTAAGCAAACAATTCTGAGGAACTTTCACCAAAGCGAACTTAGGTTGTTTAAAAAACGTTTAAAAATTTTTTTTATTGGTCTGTATTTAATACCTTAGCCGATAAATATATGATGTTTTACTATTCTGGCCACAAGAAATTAGTGAAATGCTGCACTGTAGCTTGTAGCAATAGACCCACCCACTAATGCACGAGAGTATTGAAGTCATGTTCGAGACGCGGGTCAGGAAAAGTGGTAAGCAAAACATCTACGGGATGTAAGTCACTTATCGGCATCATTTTTTCATTTCCAAAAAATCGAAAAATGCTGCATAACTGATCAACCTTAACACTATAACAGTACATTTTGTGTGACCAGGTCACATTTTGACTACTTTGAATGACCAAACGTTTGACGTGTTAAGATTTTAAGCTAATAAAAATAACTTGATTGTAAAAAAAAAAAACAATGAAGTTGTCATAATATATGAAATTGATCGTACATGTCAATTACTGGGGTGGAGAAATAAATGAAAACTGAAGCTTCTTTTGCTGTGGCGAAACAATTTAAGCAGCTGTAAGGAAAAATTCCCGGACAAGAATATTCCAATGTTTTGTGAGATGTAATACACTAATTTCATATATTCATAATTTCATCTTCATCTTTCCCGGGTATATTACGAACCAATTTAATGACCAGCTCCCAGTTGGCTTGCTAGCTCAATTGGTTAGAGCGCTGCACCGGTATCGCAGAGGTCAGGGTTCGAATCCCGGCAAGCCTGATGATTTCAGGCTTTCTTTTCGCAACTGCATAAGTTGCGTTAATAACTGCGAGGATCTTCTTAACATTTAATTCTTCATTCCGCAGTTCAAATATATGAATTTCATATATTCATAATTTCATCTTCATCTTTCCCGGGTATATTACGAACCAATTTAATGACCAGCTCCCAGTTGGCTTGTTAGCTCAATTGGTTAAAGCGCTGCACCGGTATCGCAGAGGTCAGGGTTCGAATCCCGGCAAGCCTGATTTTTTCAGGCTTTCTTTTCGCAACTGCATAAGTTGCGTTAATAACTGCGAGGATCTTCTTTACATTTAACACTACTCATTGTTATCCCTCTCTCCGAATGATAAAAACAAAAGCGTCACGAATTCATGTGTCCCATCGTCGCCTGTGAACTGGATCGTAACCAAGCTCCCTATCTGAACAGGCACTCTCACACTTAGTAATGGCGGCATTCGAAGTGATCGTAAGGCACCTTTGTGAATGGAAACTAGCTATTTTAGCTGTGCCAAGTTTCTGTCTTGCTTGGTTGATTTGCAAGTTTTGTTTTTGGAAGAGTTCATGTCGCCGCTACGAAATCTTCCTGGCCCCTCTCGATCGCTGTTCCTCGGTAATTTGCTGGTACGTACTTTTGTTTGTTGCTAAGAAAACCAGACCGGTGACGGTAAAGTAAATCTTTTTTGCAGTAACTCGCGTCTTACAATATTTGAATAGGACTTAGCTCCGTTAATTAACTAGTTAAGTTAGCAAAACTTGAAACCGAAAGAAAGGTTTGTCCACATCCGAATAAATTGGAAATTTTTTGTTTGTGTCTACCTGAAGTTCTAAATCACCTGTTTCAATGCCAGATACCGCACTCAGGCTTCTTTATGAGTTTATCCAAGACATGGCTCAGCGGCGCATTATGTTCTGTCACGGCATACAAGGTTCAGTGAATTCAAGCATGAAGTCAACAAAAAGCTAGATAAAAGCGCTGTGAAAGACTCTCCGATATACAGACGTCCCGGCTAGTAAATAACCATTTAACCTAGAAAAACAGTGCAAAGTAAATGTAAACAATGTCATAAAAAAATTGGAAACTGACCAAGCTGAAAGTCCGCTTTGAATGTCTATGCGAATTTGTTTCAGATTTACCAACACTGTACCTGACCGATCCAGAGCTTGCCAAACAGGTATTGGTGACGCACTACTACAAGTATGTAAAGCCAGGAGTTCTTGAATTTCTTATTCCACCTCTTGGAACAAGCTTGCTGGCAACGTAAGATTCTGAACCCAGCTTTTGGTTATGGTCATCTTAAAGCAATGGTGCCTTTCATGAAAACAGCTGCAGATGATTTGGTGCAGGTACGTTAAGTCATAAACTAAGATAACTGTCCATTTCTTTGCCCGCAGATCCTTCCTCCACGTTTGCAGGCGACACATCATTTTTTCTGTTGCTTATATAGAGTTGGAACTCGCTTACTGTGGAACACAAAGTTGTTCTGGACGTATCATAACTATCAACCAGTTGATACTTCCGAGGCATGATGCCCATACTGTGCACCTGTAATCTTGAGTTTATCCGAATGCGTAGGATCAGTTTATTTATCCTCCCCCTTCACTTGTCGGCGAAGAACGTTAATAAAGTTGTAATGTTACCCGTCTTTAGTTCTGGGATAGCTAGCTTGAGGAATCACAGAAGGACTATGCGGATGTTATGGTGCACATGGATCTTAAGCGTTTGGCGCTGGATATCATTGGAGAAAGTGCTTTTGGTTACCAGTTCAAGTCAGTTCTAGGAGGAGACACAGAGGTAATAATAATAAATAATAATAATAATAATAACTTTATTAACGTGTCAAAACTGTAGTAGCTGAGGGGAAAAGTCCCCTCTACTAACTGTGGACACCTAACCTGCCTAACTAAAAACGTAATTAAAATATATAAAATGGAAAATATTTATATACATTTTCAACTATATTAAAATATAAAAACAAAAATTATGTTAAAAATAAAAATTATGTTATGTAATGTTGGCGGCCAGTCATTCTTGGCATAGGTTGCAGCCTCGACAATCACTGACATTTGCAGCCAGCGCAGTGAGGTCCCGATCACGTATAACGTTCTTAAATTGCTTCAAAGAGGGTAGATTTCTTAGTCTAGGAGTGAGATCATTCCAAAGTTTGGGCCCTAGGTAACGAAGTGAGTGTTTTCCATATGTTACCGAAGAGAATCGAGGTTGAACAAATTCTCGTTTTCTTAAATTATATAAGCCACTGTCTAATTGGAAAAGATTACAGAGTCTCTCTGACAATTTCCAAGGCCTTTGAACATCTCTTAACTGGCATTAGCTTCGACACTGGAACTTGGATGTTATTACCATTTTACAAATACCTACCAACCGAGACCAACAGAACGAAGAAAAGCGCGACTACGATGATGTTGTCATGAAGGTGAGTGGAATTATAATGGAAAGAACGTTTGTGCCATGAACAAAACTGCAATTCATTTTGACACGAGCATGGGAAAAAATCCCTGATGGGAGTAGAACCCGTTGGCTGATCTATCTACTGAGGTACAGGGTGACTGTTGGCGAGCTAGGACATTCCTGACACGTGCACGTCCTGTGTACAGCTAGGATCAGAAAAGTGGAAAGTATACATCTAGTTTGAAAGATTGTTCGACTTGTTGTTATTGTTAGAGACTCTTGTTACAGTACCCAGCAGGTCCCGTTGTCCACAAAACCGCAGCTGTTATGTGCTCTACTAGGCCTTTTTTTAAAACACTTACTCTTGACCAGCTTATTGATGGGATCACACCAGGTAGATACTGAAAACCTTCTTCCTAAAGAAACAGAACGAGCAGGACATCTTTTTATTCAAGTATAGTCTAGCGAGAACTGCGAGAAGCCCCATCACCTAGGCAGCAAAAGATCGCCCTCCGCGCGAACAAACGACGGACGCAGCGTCACGCTCGACTATCCACGACAAAAAGAGGGAATGACACCCAAGGATAAGCTCATTTTTGCTACCATTAGAGAAAGGCATGAGAAGAAGAAAAGGTTCAAATCCTCTGCCCGCCGGGATCTGTTAGACATAGCAATGGACATGCACCGGACGATCGAATAGGCCTCACAATGGATGACAAACAGCTGCGTGCGCAAGTGTTTACGTTTTTGTTTGCTGGCCACGAGACCACAAGTGTGACAATGGCTTGGACATTGTACGAGTTGGCAAAATATCCCGAGATGCAGGAGAAGATCAGAAAAGAAGTTAGTGAGGTTCTAGGTGATGATAGGTAGCCAATCGCGTTAGTTTTGTTGACAATTAATGAAGAGTGTGATTACATAAGAAAGTGTTACCCTGTAAAGAAAGCTTCAGGTGCATGGTGTTAGTATAAATTGACCTACCTTAGCGGAGTCTCCGGTCAATGCGTTAAAATAGTGGAACAGTCAGGTCATTTGCCGACGTCAACCTTCCTGTAGGGATGAAGAACAAAGCGGGAGGTATAAGGTTGTCCGCAAATAAAGAGACGAAATTCTGAGAGGAAACGCAGCTGCTCTGTTGCTCTCAGATGACTTCAAGCCCTCAGTGAATTGCTGTTTCCAGCGTAATCAGGCGTTTTACTGAGTTGTTAAACAGTTTTGCTTCTATAATTCGAACACCAAAAGAACAGCAGGTGTCCGCAGAACAGAGTGGACTTTAAACGAGTCAGTTTAAACTCGCTGGGACGAAGACAGCTGTCCGTAGTAAGGCTGTTGTTGTTTCACCGTTCGGTGATAAGGTTCTGCCTCTCTGAATTCAGGGCCTGACGTCACATGGGGGAAACTTGACAAGCTGCAATACCTGGGTAATGGGATCAAGGAATCTATGAGACTACACCCAGCTGTCGGAGCACTTGGCAGAGAAGCCGCACAGGACGACATTCTGGGTGGCTACCACATTCAGCCCAAAACCGGTGTTATTTGTGGCATTCTAGATCTATATTTCTTGAAATGCGCCATTTCCACTCACAATTTCCTCAAACCCGAATGAATCAATAGTCGAAAAACAACCATACGCCGGAAAAGTTCCATCTTTCCCAACATTTGTCACCATAAACGGCAATATTTTGAGCTTCTTGTACCTGAAGTCTGCGGTCTGCAGTCTGCAGTCTGCGTTTTCACCCGACCGGCTGAGATGGGGCTGCTACTGGCTTATCTTCTTCAGAATTTCACCTTCTCACTTGTTCCTGGTTTTCCAGAAGTCACACCGAAAATTGAGCTCACAACAAAACCTCACCCTTCGCTGCAACTGCGAATAAAAGCATTGAAAACTGAAGAAAAATGGTCTGTTTTGGATGGAAAATAGTTGATAACTCCCTTGTATAAATGACACAAATACTACGACATTTCGTTTTTATTGATGGCAACATCCAAACCAACACCGACCTCTCATGTAAACCAACAATTGTTTGCTGTTGTCGTTGTTGTTCAAAAATTAGCCTGTTGGCAATCTTTTCGGTCGAACAACAGTTTACGTTTTACTTTGGATGCAACTCTCTTTTTCGTGGCACTGAAAACGAAACAAAACAAAATGTTAATCAACAAACAAGCGAGGGGTTAGATTCTAAAGAAACTGTGGTGCTGCGTCGGTGGGGACACGAAACACAAAACTTTGGATTTATCAACTGACGAAGGCCTAACGCTCGAAACGTCAGCTTTCAATCTCTTTACGGTGGCCAATTTATACCTTATCAACTCAGTTGATAAATCCAAAATTTAAAATGTTAATCGGGCATCAGGCATATCATCCACATTGTTTTAGAACAATTACATTTTTAGGCGGCAAGATATCTAAGAACAAGAAATTCTAGGGAATTTTCAGGCGGCGCAGAGTCTGTCAGCTTCCTTTCCCTGGGCTGTTATGTATAAATAGTTCTCTATCTTGATATCGAACTTGATTCGGGCTCGAATGTGACTCGTGCTATGGTGCTGAAAACATCAACAGTCTAATATACGTAACTTACCTAGAATGGTAAGTAAACTTTTTATCGTCAAAGCTTCTGAAGAGTCTCTTTCGCTAGCGTCTCCAATGGATAGCTAAATCTATCTGCTTACGTCATAGCTACAAATGAAAAATTCACCTTCAAACTCTTCAACAAAGCTAATCTGACGAAAGAAATGTCGCGTATATGATAGATTTGCTTTGAGAACTTTCTCGCTTAATGACCTCTCAATGAACTCTATCGACACAGTGAAATTAAATGATATTACCCTTCCTATACTTTACATCATCACAAAACTCAAGAATGGAGTTTGTCATCGCCTTCGCAACCGGTTGAGTTCGAAGCACTATGTAACCACAACTAACAATACTCCGAGACGATCTCGCACGCTAAACAAAATGGCATTTCAATCTCCCTCTCTATGTCATTTATAATGGCAGTAAAAGACAACCAACTTGTGGATACTATAATTGTTTTGCTTCCGTTAAAAAACGCATCAACTACTTGTCTTGCTTTATTTCAAACAGTACCCATACTTCACACACAAGGTTTTTCTTTTCCACTCTCCAATCTGCCAGCTTCCACTACATTCTCAGAAATACGCCAGAAACTTGTTATCGAGCACTCAAAACAACACCAAAAACAAACCTATTTCTATCCGAAAACACTAACCACTGCTAACGACTCGAAAGTAAACACTACCCTTAATAAACACCGCCCTTCTCAACCAAATGTCCTTAAAAACAGCGAATAAACATTACAACACCTACCTTTAATTATCCTCGATAATCCGCAAAACTCAAAACAACAACATTAAGCTCCTTTGTACGATTACTTTTTTCGTAACGAGAACTACTTCAAAGAACTAAAACAGACTTATAGGCCTTCGCTAACCTCCTTTACGCAATCACCCGCACACATCCTCTATCTAATCAATGTCATCATCTTACAAAACAAATCAATCATCTTTACCTCCACAACACCTCTTACAAATGACAGTCAGTTCTCCCATGAATCACTAAATCTATCCGCTTCATCATAGCTAAAAATGAAAAATTCACCTTAAAACTTTTCAAAAGAGCTACTGTGACCAAAGAAATGTCGCGTATATGACACATTTCCTTTGAGAACTTTCTCGCTTAACGAATTGTATCCACACACTTCAATTAAATAAATGTAAGCATACTACCCAAGAATGTCCAGAATTTAAGGCATTGATTAACTGATGAAATGGGAAACCTTAAAGGATTTTCAAACTGACTTTCCACTCAATCATTGATTTTTGGATATGACCCCAACCTGTCAAGCTGGAAGTACCGTCGAACCACTGTTAACAATAGTCTCCATAAGTCATCGACAATCTCCCAGGCTAAGAACTCAGTAAAGCAACACCACATACAAAACTATTTCTATGCCCACATACTGACAACGTGCACAAAGCAAAGTTCTCACTAGCCTTTGTAAACACTCCCCTTAGAAACGAAATCTCCTAAAAAACAGCGAAATAAACAATTCAACAATTACCTTTAGTCAACTTCAATACACCGCGAAACTCAAAACAACAAAATTACACTTCACACTTTCAATCTTGTAAAATACACGTCATTATAACGAGCCTGATTATTTAGAGCCCGCGTGGAGACTTTGTCTACTGACTACCGCCAATTCAGGAATGTGCTACTTTTATAAGAAACGGTGCACACCGAAACGACAGCGACGTTCCGCCCGGAGACTAAGGGCGCGTTTTTTTATCCACAATTCTGGAATAAGAATGGTTGGTACGGAATGCTAGGAATAATTCGGATTGTCTGCATAAAAAAACGCCCGTCGAGATGCGCAGTCCTGGTCCTGCCTTTTTCTTGTACGAAACATCACTTAAAAATACCTCATACTTTTGGTACAATGAAATTAGAAGCAGTGTTTCATTGTGTCCAAAAGTGTAACCTGATTTTTTCTCCGGTAGAGACGTATTTGAATCCGCAGCGCTTATTTCGCCGTCCGCTGTTCATTCTGCCCCTGGCAGCAGAATGGACGGAATGGCGTTCTGTCCATTCCGGAATAGGAATGCGGAACAGAAAAACGCGCGTATTTTACATTCTGGCCATTCTCATTCCAGAATTGTGAATAAAAAAACGCGCCCTAAGTCTACTGACTACCGCCAATTCAGGAATGTGCTACCCATTTTATGAGACGGCAGCGACGTTTGAGACGTCGCGCCGCCTAATAACGACCTCGTTGAGTTCAGTAGTTAAAATTGTTTTAAAACGTGCCATTGCAAGGTCCTCCGACAGACCGTGCGGAACACATCGGTAGGTAGAAGCGTTGTGAGCGACTTCTGGGGCGACTTTTGTTTATTGCAGTGGTCGATTCTATTCTATAGGGATTAACTCACACTTGTGTATCAAACGAGCTGTAAAACTACATGTACAGCAAAGTATGGAGCCGGAGCGAAATGCCACGAAAGAAAGATTGCCCGAAGAGTCCCTTGTGATGCTTGAATTTGACGTTGGACAGTTAGGGTATCAAAAATTAGTTTTCGTTTGCTCACTTGAATCTCTGGTTTAATCATATTTATGGACGATTCGTTATTCACAATACCGCCGTCACAATAACCGTTCGTAACGGTACTTCCAAATACTATTCTCTTAAAAAAGAGCAGCCTTTTTAGACGTTCTGCTTCTTTCAAGAATGTTCCAGTGGAATGAACTAAAACAGCCTGTTCCGTTCACACAGCTCAGATTTCTAGAATGTTTTGGTAATAAGGGTACCAGGTGCCCTTTCTGACGCCCTCTAGAAAATTCGCTAATCTCACGCGTTAAAAGTCCTTCAGATTTTGCTCAATTATGACTCGTGCAGATTCGTCAAAGGGAACAGATTTTCGTAGCATCTGCAGTTTTAGGTACTTTTTTAAAACTATTACCCATCGTCAAGGCAGTAGGTCTAACTCCGCGAATATTTGAAATCGAAGCTGGTGTCATTTTTGTGTTCTGTAGATGTTGCTCAAAGAAACGGTGTCTACGATTGCAGATGAGTTTTCTTGTCTACTAAATTTCATAGAAAGAAGGCGATACCTAACCCGTTTAGCCCCAATAGTGACCAGCATCAAATTTCTCCTCATCAAATTAGTGCATCAAAACACACACAGGTCATGAGAATTTGGGAAATGATCGCCAAAGATGAATTGCCTTGATGTATCAATAAGTTCTCCTACCTAGTACTCAACGAAGTATATATGAAGACAGATGAAGACCACTAAAGAGAATTTTAATAATGATGCTGTAAAGGGTTAAATGGTAAACAAGCTCAGTCTTAGGTCTCTCAGGGGCCGATTATATGAGTCGGGCTGGCTAGGTAGCAGGGCTGGCTAGGTCTACCGAGACGACTGCGCAGCGCGGTATTTTATGAGGCGGGCCAGCCCGCCTGCGGTTAAATTTAGAGGCTGTCGTTGCAGAGAGCATGAATCGAGTGCTTTTACTTTCGCTAATCCATTATTTTGGTGTATTATTGTCGGTTTTACGTAGCTTTATGGTCTGATAAACCTTTATGTGTTATATAGAAAGAGAACTATCGATCTTCTGGTGAGCCTTTTTTCTTTTAAGCGAAATTTAGTGACGGGAAAGTGTTGGCCCGGCAACCGTGATTCCATGGTAAATTTTCAGCCCGGCTCCCAGCTCGGCGGGCTGACATTTTTCCATGTAATCGCGAAGTTGATTTTTAGTGTGTTTCACAGACGTGCCGAGATCCCGGCAAACCGAGCCAGCCCGGCTAACCGGGCCAACCCGCCTCGTGTAATCGGCCCCTTAGACGCTTCGAGGTCGCTTGATATCTTCCTCTCCTCTCCTTGAGTGTAATGATTGGCTATCTGTCCTGGTTGTTGGTGCGCGTCATCCGAGCGAGCCTAAGCTTGTTGGAGGTTTGTCACGCTATTTATAGCTTGTCATCCATTTGATACGTTGTTGAGGTGATCTCTTACGGTAGGATTTAGTGACGAAAGATATGTAACCAAAGATCAAATAAATAGAGCACGCTGAGAAAATCCGCAACTCGGCTTATGACGCTTCAGTTTAAGACAAGACTGAAACTACATCTTCACTACACTGAGGAATCGCAAAGCACAGTTTGAAATGCCTTCATCTGTTGGTATGTCGGAGGAGACAGAAAAGGCTCAGACTAAAGCAAGACGCAGACTGATGCTGGGCGTTGTAGTCTTGTTGGCTGCGGCTGTTGTTATTTTGATCGCTGGTGTGGTTTTGATGCAAGAAGAAATCAAAGGCCTGAGAAGCACTCTTGAAAAATTGAAGCCACTTGAAGGTAAAGTTACCATTTTACCTCCTTAAAAGTCTTACTAAAATAAAATTCAGCTTAATTTATGAGCAACGAGTACCAAGGATCCCGGCTGGTGACATTTTATAGCCCAGTTTTATCAGCTGCAGTCAGGCAATACATTTATAGGCGACTGAAATCAGCGACACATCATGATCTTTCTACAGCACAACATGAAAATTTCGAACAGAAGTGTAAAGAAACAGGTTATCGTTCAAAGAAACTCTCAGTTAAATGGTAAAATTTAAGATTTCTCGCAGACTCTTGAAATCTTTTGTATTCCACTCTATGAAGTAGATCCGTCGGATGTAGTCGGGGGAGCGTCGCAGCCGGGGAAGCCCAAGGGTGTTAAAATGATTGCGTAATAGAAGTCATGTATCATCGCCGATGCAATATTAAAGTTGCGCTTTGCTTTATTCAGAGTTATTTTAAAAAACTGAGTCAAAGAAATTTAGAAAAAGATCGTATTCTATTTTGCGACAAGGCATAAAAACGGAAATGGCTTAATGACGCAGTTTTCGCCTCGGGCACATCTCCCGTTGGCAACTCGTCACCTAAGGTATTTATTGACCGTGTAAACAAGCCACTAATCGGATGTTGATAATAAACCCGGGTAAAAAGATATATATACGTGAAAACCTATAAAAAATTTGCCAAAATTGTTCGTCAAGTGAGGTAGAAAATGAAAAATTCACTTTCTTTTTTACTGCAATTCATATAAGTGTGTAAGGAAAAACGTTCTTCAATGATATAATTTTGAAATATCCCGACTTTAACACTCTTAGTGAACGTGACAGAATATTATTTCTTTTTAATAACATAGACCCTTTTTATGTGTGAGAAACTAGGATATTTTATTTTCGAGGCTTTACAGAAAAGAAAACAAAGATCATGATTGTAATTTAATTACTATTAATTATTTTATAAATCATTGTTGTATAATTACTTCTATCATTCTTTTCATTTTTCTTTATGCAATACCATCGATGTCTATGGGAATACAAATAAATTGTTGTTGTTGTTGTTGTTGTTGTTGTTGTTATATATATAAAAGATATTATCAAGGTTTTTTGTGGACAACAGATGGTGTTGCTGAGAGTCAACACGAAGGACAGCTTTCCGTACTGGCGAAGCGCGGAATTGCGCTTAGGACCAAAGGAAAACGCGTGCAACTTGCAAGATCTCAACCAGGTAAGAATATCTACTGTTTAAAAACTTTAACCGCGAATCACATTAAAGCACAGATTGAAATAAGTTTTCTTGCACAATCAGTGGCTTTACGCAAACGTCTCTTCTCCTGTCTGTGCTAATGTCAAACATCCATTTAATCTCGTTCCCAGATCTCGCGGGTGGGCGAAGATCTGGTCAAGTAAGAAAATTCGATTTTTTTGATTGGCTGTTTCAAAACATGGCTGTCACAGCGCTAGAATTTGAATGTGCGTTGCGAGGCTTCTCAGGGCCTCAAGGGAATTCAATGTCTGTTTTTATGCAAATTATACATTGTGCACGCAATCATAATTTATGCATTCTTGGGACATTTCGTTGTTTACAGTCGGCCTCAAAAGTCAAGAAGATTTCTTCTCAGTTCTTCATAGCATTATAAAGCTATTTCTAATGAAAAACGATGTTCCGCCTTAAGAATCCACCGTAAGAATATTTACGTGACCCGATCAAATTTGCATAAAACCTAGACATGTCTAGTCATTGCCTGTAGCCGCCGAATGAACACTTAATCAAATAAAATATTATTTACCCGAACTGAGCTTTGATGATTGCCTTCTGCTTTATTCTTTAGTACAATACTTTGCTAGATATCATTCCGGGAAAGACGAGACTGGATAAGCATTCGTTATTCATTTGCTTAAGCGTTGGTTATTCATTTGATTGCCATTTTCTTAGAATTGTCTCGGGCATGCGCTATTGACTTGCCTGCCACATTCCTGACAGGCAATCACGTGGTACAAATCGGATTTGACCAGATCTTCGCCCACCCGAGAGATCTGGGAACGAGATTAACATCCATTCATAGCGCGGTTCAAAAATCCTTGAGATCAACGTAGGCGACCCTCACCAACTCAGGGAGACTGATTTTCAATCGATCCAAGATCACTCGTTCTCAGTCAGGAGGAAGAGACAGCGAACGACCTTGGACGACCTCGGAGAATTAAGCTAGCGATCAGTATACCTCACCAAACGCGTTTGGAAGGCGAGCAACGCGGGAGCGATTCCTGATCTCACGCTCACTTTGCATCGCTAAATCGTCTGTGGTGAAGGTTAAGCAATCATCAGTGACTGCAGCGGCGTCGGCTCCGATGTCTGAGAGATCCATGAAACTCAAGAAAACTAAACGACTCAAAGATTTCACGAGGCTGGGGTTTATTGTCCAACTCTTACAGTAATCCTGAGTGATAGGACGTGTTTGGGCGAACGCTCTAGTAGGTTCTGAGTTAAACAACAATAATTGATTCCCGTTCGTCTTTTGTGAGCCTCATGGAAAATTACACACGTTTTCGCGATGTAAAGGCTAAGGCCACGTGATCACTAGCGGAAAATAGTCGTGTGACATAATTGCGGTTAAAGCTAAAAATATACAAGAAAAAGCTAATAAAAACTAAAAGGCACACGGGTGCCGTTACAGTGACAGTTATTTAGTTATTTTGCTATAACCGGTTTAATATTGTTTAATTGGCAGGCAAGTCGAACTGTGAACCAATTACAATTCCATTCTGTCAAAACATGCCATATACCGTGGGTCAGTTTCCAAACCTCCTCAATCACCAAACACAACACGAAGCTAAGGCCGCAATAGATGCCAGCAAGATTGTGAGGCTTTTGAAGAGTGGATGCTCCCCTGATATATTAACTTTACTGTGTTCCGTTCTTGCACCTCCCTGTAATGAGACCCAGACGCCCGTACTTCCTTGTAAAGGGCTCTGCAAGCGTGCTATGAAGGGCTGTAGAGATCAACTGAAGAAACTTGGAATCACTTTAAATTCCGCCATGAGATGTCGGAGTCTGCCCAAACAGGGTGTATCAAAGTGTTTTAGTGGATCATGGCCAAAGAACACACCAGGTGAGCTTTCTCACTTTTCTCGCTTTCCCTTCAGCCTTTGACTTCTGTTGGCACGAGACACCAGAGGCCAAAGGGTATCACTAGGAAGAACGACAAAATATTTTACCAAATAACTACCATACACTGCGTTGAGAACCGAGTGGCCACACTTAAGGATCTTAAACACAGTCGTAGCCACCTGTTACAGCTTTATGTGAAACAGGAAACAACGACTTAAAGCATTTGAGAGATAGCTCCATAATTTTAGCCACTAATGTATTCTGTAGTTACAAAAAGGATTGGGTCCGATTAAGAATCAATTGAGCCAATCAACCAAGGTTTTTTAAATGGCGTAGACATTTCCTGACACCTGGCAGGGACCTCGCGGGCTATGTTAAAGTGGGGGAGGCTAACTCGTGACTAACACTATAGTGACTAACAATGCATCTAGGGCACCCAAGTGTGTCAGTAAAAGTTATCGGTTAATACCCATCATATAGAACATGTGCAGTATAATTTGGAACTGGAAACACATGGACCATGCACAATATAAATTGATTGAAGTATATAGACCTACTAGTGCCACGCTTTAACACTAATTACGGTAAAAACGCCATCGCTCATAGAGGCCCTATACTGTGGAAGAATGCTATTATTGCCCAGGACAAGGACTTCGCGGATACGAACTATACTGAGGACCTGACAGAAAATCCGCTCGATCGATATTATCAAGGAGTTTTAAACTTTTAAGGAGACTTCAGTAACAACGGCCAATTTTAGATGTACGGATTTTAATTATTTATAGGGGATTTTGAAATAGGACGAAGGATTTTACTGTGTACATATTTTGTATAAAGTTTAATTTTAGTTTTTATCAGTTTTTATTATTTTGCACGACCCCACATGCTGCAGAGCTTTAATTTTAATCGTGTTGAAATAAAGGCTGTCTGTCTGTCTGTCTGTCTGTCTGTCTGTCTGTCTGTCTGTCTGTCTGTCTGTCTAGTAAATGATCGAAGCTAAACTACTGAAACTAAGGGTATCAAACTCTTCGAACTAACCAGTGATTAATAATGTTGATACTTAGGGCACGTTTTGGTGGTCTAATCCAGAATAGAAGACAGTATACAGTTAGTGTTTTCTCAGTATGGACTCTAATCCCTTCCCTCATTAATGTACTCTGAAAGATAACAAAATGAACGGAATGCGGTCGGAATGTTTTGGTTAATCAGAATAGAAAAATTGCGTTCTTTTAAGGATTCAGTGTCCTGGATATTCTGTTATTCCTCAACCGGATCAGGAATAGCCAGGATAGTTCCAAAATAATGCGCCTGAGCCTGTTCTTGCAGCTCTACACACATTTTAAGTCGTATCCGGCAAGGTGCAAATCTTGACTATTCAACTTTAAGATCTCAAACTCAAATGCATTTTTCTTAAGAATTGTACAAGCAAACCTGTCGTCATATCACAGAAGAAGGCCATCTAAGAAAGCTGAGCTGAGTATCATGAACTCATTTATTTCGCCAAAGTCAGTGTGTCGGTATGTCCTGGCTGCTGCATGAATGCCTTATTTCTCATCATTAGGAGCGACAGAGATCTTTCGGCAAAACTTTCGGCAGTTATCCTAGTTGCAAAGTTTACATGCATATAGAGAAGCTTGAAGAAGTAACGTTGATTTTCAGCAAATATCAAAGCACGCTGTTGCCGATAATCCTATCTGGAGATAGACTGCATGTTCGTAATGCCAGGCCACACAAAAACGGGAGTTGGCAAAAATTCATACTGTTTAAGAGCAGAAGGGAGTCAATGAGAGTTCACGAGAGTTAGAGGCCAAACGATAGCGAAAATGTCAACTTCAGTCGATTGCAATTAAAATCTGAGCAGGTTCAAACTCTTCAAGATACAAAAATGAAAATGATGTGAACTGCGGGAAACAAATGAAAATACAACTGCGAAGTCATATCTTCATTTCATTTCTTCAAGGTGCAGTTCCCTAGAGCGCACATGAGTTTCAACTAAATAAGCCAAATGGGAGCAAGGCGATTTGAACTTTTGTGGGCGGAGTACTCCGTTTCTATTCCGTTACTGTTTGGTCCATATGAAAATTAGATCTAACTGGGGAAAACCAAGTAATGGTTAATCCTGAAACTAACCACTGACCAATGAATTAATTTAATTTTTATTTATTTTATTTAATTTCTTTTGGCACCAAAAAGTGGGGGAGGGGGGGGGGGCTAAGGCCCCTTCAGCCCACCCCTCGCGCGATCCCTGCCTGGTTATCTTTTGGCGGATGATTATCACAATTGTTAAAAGAAATGATGGTTAAAAGCGGTGTCATCGCAAAAGGCAATGAAACACGAAAAGAACAAAGAAGATGCTTATACGGGCACCTCTTCGTAGTTTCATTGAGTTGCTTGACGTGTTTATAACCCATCGCTATGTCAGCCAGCTGCATAAGGTTCTATAACTTATATGTTTTCACCTCTTTTTGTTTCCACAGCAACAGGATGCAAGACAATGACCTTACCCCCACTATGCATTAGAATCACCAAAACCCTCCGTCCATGGAGCGCTCAGTTTCCCAATTACTTTGGACACATGAACGTGAAGGACGTACAAGATAGCCTTGCTATGTTTAATGGCATTTTGCGAATCGCTCGCGAGGAATGTACGTCCATGTTGGCCCATTTCCTGTGCCCCATGTACGCACCTTCTTGTACGAGCTCGAAGACCCGCCTGCCGCCCTGCAGAGAATTCTGTCTGCAGGCCAGATCAAAGTGTAAACGCGACATTAAACAGCTGAGTAAAGAAAACCGCTTTCGATGGCCTACAAATCTCAAATGCAAGAACTTTCCCAGGAAAGGCAGTTCTCCGTGTTACATGGGGCCAGAAGTGACTGTAACCAGTTCGCCACCATTAGGTACGTTCTAAATAGAAATTGTCTTTACAGTTGTGCAATATTTTCAGTTTGCGTTAAAGGTCGAGCTTTGTCAACTATTCTTAGTATGACTTTTAAAAGCTGAGTGACGTTTTGGAATCAAAGATACCCAGCCATTAATAGTTTTTCACGCTGCTATTTTTCTTAAACTATAAATGGGTATCATTTGCTAAGGGTAGCCAAGGCGGAAATAGGTCCCAACAAAAATCGGGCCAATTTTTTCAAGTTATTTCACTGTGTCTTGGCAACATTTCTAAAAACGTGTAATGGTTGTGCTTCCTCCGAGAAAACCGCTTAACCTTTTAAGCCCCAACATCATTATACAAATTCTCCTTACTGGTCTTCATAGATTTTGTTGATTACTAATTCATGAGAATTCATGTTTGGTGATCATTTGCCAAATTCCCATGATCTGTATGTGTTAAAATACATTGATATGATGAGGAGAAATTTGGTGCTGATCACTTGTAGGGCGTAAACGGTTAATACATTTCTCCTTGTACTCTAGGAACATTTCGTGCGCGAGAAAAGTTGCCCAGTCTTAATTTCAGTACAGCCCCTTATAGCAACGTGATGATTCATCTGGATAGGTGTCATTATTGTTGTCGTTTTGACCTTGTCACTCATCCCTTGACATTGTGTTGTTATTATGGCAAAATAAGTGGAAGATGAAGTAAATGAAATGAAATTCGTGGCACTTACGTGGGAAAGCAACAACACCCGCAATCTTACAGCATGCAATTATTGTAATTAGTGACATCATAAAAAAGCTACCTCTGCTGTTCCTTTCCCCCAAAATAGTGCAAACGATACGCCGACAAAATTATCGTGTTGGCCGGTAAGACACGTGCAAAAAGTAAGCAAGGTACAAATCTTTCAGTCCAACAAAGAGTATTACACTGTATTGTCAATAACACGCGCAATAATTTACGGAAACTCTGGTTGCTGAAGCCATGTTCGCCGCTCACTTAAACTTGGGACGAAACACATGCAATCTTACTTTAACTTGTGAGGAAACGCAAAACCTTTTATCGGGCGCTGGAATACTACTTTTGACTATTTGGACCACATCAGTTTGTCATCACATTGGATTGGGAGCTTATTATCAGCATGAAGGCGACTTTCTCTACACGAAAGTAAAAGGTATTAAGGTAGTTCGTTAGCCTCTTTTCATCTTGCTTTCATCTTTCCACCAACGTTTATCCGCAAAACATGTGACTATATTCATAAGAGTCATAAGAGACAACGGTCTTTAAGTCTCAATTTTCATATTTTCAGGCAAATGCCAGATCTTGAGGATTCCAATATGCAAAAGTGTACCGTACAATATGACGGTGTTTCCAAACTTTTTTCGGCACAACACTCAGGAGGAGGCAGCACTTGAAGTTCATCAGTTTTGGCCGCTTGTGCGGGTAAACTGTTCAGCGGAATTGCCGTTTTTTCTGTGTTCCCTTTACGCACCTGTGTGCACGGTTCTGGATTCGCCGCCGCCTCCGTGCAGAAGTCTTTGTTCTCGAGTGAGGCGTGGATGTGAACCTATATTACTAAAGTTTGGATTTACTTGGCCTGAAAGCATGGCATGTGAGAAGTTTCCCTATCTAGGTGATGGAGTGTGCCTTGAAGCGTCACGTCACGCAGTCACGGCTCAACCGCCACTCCCTAAAACAAGTAATGTTAAGGGTGAGTACCTTTTTCTTTTTCACTGAAGAGGTACTAAGGATTGCGGAAGTTTTACTCGGGAATTTCCATTTGGGAAGAACGTTTTCCGTTTGAAGCTGGCGCCCAGACGAACCCGTTTATTTTGCTTGAGGCGAAAGAGGTGAAGGAACTGGGATAATAATGATGATGATGATGATGGTGATGATGATGATGATGATGATGATGATGATGATGATGATGATGATAATAATAATAATAATGATAATAATGGGCTTTATTTATAAAGGGTAAGCACTTGACAGTAGGAAAAACACTGACAACTCCGTGGCCCTCACTACAGCACAAAATATTAGATAGCACCCCCCCCCCAAAAAAAATAATTAATATATACGCTAAAGAATCAAAGATAAGAAACGTTGGATGGAACATAAATTTCCTTTGGGAGAGTTTCAGCCGGCAAAACATGACTAGCTTTTCAGACGTTTCACTCACGGTTTCCAGTAGAACGAGCTAAAACAGCATGTCCTATTTACTTCCCATCAGAAATTTCTGGGATTTTTTGGTAAATGGGAATCATCGCTGTCTCTTTGTTCGTCTGAGTGACTGGTGAATTGCGGATTAAATGACAGGCTAGAGTTTTCCCCCGCTCTAATTGGTTACTTAATCTCGGGATATAGTATTTACTACTCACTACCGAGCGAAGCAGTGGTCGCCTCGCAAGAATCTTCGCACACTTACAAGTAAACAAAACAAACATTTCACTCACTCACTCACTCACTCACTCACTCACTCACTCACTCATACTCTTCGTGTTGAGTGGCACATAAGGCCTCACATAACTTTTGACTTGTAAGTTATTATTCCATTTGTTTTGTTCTGTAGAGAGTTGTGATGCTATCACCATTCCACTCTGCACTGGTCTTTCCTATAACACCACGCGGTTTCCAAACTTAGTGAAACACCGAACACAGGACGAAGCCGCTTTAGAGGTTCATCAGTTTTTTCCACTTGTGAAATGGGGTTGTTCACCTGACTTGGCCACACTTCTGTGTTCTGTATACGCCCCTCCGTGCAGCGGACCACGCAAGCCGTGCAGAGAGCTCTGCAACCGAGCTCGAAGTGGCTGCCTTTCGCTCATGAAGAGATTCGGGTTCCCTTGGCCTAAGAGCCTGGCATGCGAAAAGTTTCCCGCGGGAGGAAGTGGTAAATTGTGCTTTGATAGGCCCAATATAAATGCAGTAATGACTCAACCGCCACTTCCGACAACAAGTGAGGTTAACGGTGAGTACCTGTCTCTATGTTCGACGACTACAATGTACTTTCCTCCAAATAGTTGGTAGTGATAGCAAACTTTGTACAATAATTGCGCCCAACCTCGTTCCTAGAGCCTTATCCTCGTTAAAAACGGCGGATCAGAAAAACCCTGGCCAAGGCTACTGTCACGTGACACATGATGAAATGACTTTTTCGGAGATTGTTTCCAGCGTCTTGCGGTCCTGTTTTGTTTTCTTGCAATCTGAAACTATCGTTTCAACGCAACAAAGACATTTCATCGTATTATACGTGTCAAAATCCTCACGAACTTTTGGAGCCATTTTGGCAGTCTTGGTCAGGGGTTGCTCCTATCCTACATTTTGAACGAGGAGAAGTGCGCCCTACGCCCTGAAATCAAACAGGTGGAATTGAGGAGATGACCCTGGGACCCTTCAAATTCTGATTGTTTAAAATTGCTCCCTGGGACTTGTGCCCTTTAGACTGTGGTCTGAGAACACAGCCTTGCACCAAATTCCCGTAAATAGCTAGTCCCATCCAGTGGCCACTACAAGAGACTAGTCCGTTGCGTCTGTAACCTCCTTAACAGTTCAATTTTTTCTGCTGTAGGGAAATGCGAACCGCTGAACATTCCACTCTGCGCTGGTCTTTCCTATAACACCACGCGGTTTCCAAACTTGGTGAAACACCGAACGCAGAACGAAGCTGCTTTAGAGGTTCATCAGTTTTTTCCACTTGTGACAGCTGGTTGTTCGCCTGACTTGGCCACACTTCTGTGTTCTGTATACGCCCCTCCGTGCAGCGGACCACGCAAGCCGTGCAGAGAGCTTTGCAACCGAGCTCGAAGTGGCTGCCTTCCTATCATGAAGAGATATGGGTTCAATTGGCCTGAGAGCCTAGCATGCGAAACGTTTCCCGCGGGAGGAAGTGGTAAATTGTGCTTTGATAGGCCCAATGTAAATGCAGTAATGACTCAACCGCCACTTCCGACAACAAGTGAGGCTAACGGTGAGTACCTGTCTCTATGTTCGACGACTACAATGTACTTTCCTCCAAATAGTTGGTAGTGATAGCAAACTTTGTACAATAATTGCGCCCAACCTCGTTCCTAGGGCCTTATCCTCGTTAAAAACGGCGGATCAGAAAAACCCTGGCCAAGGCTACTGTCACGTGACACATGATGAAATGGCTTTTTCGGAGATTGTTTCCAGCGTCTTGCGGTCCTGTTTTGTTTTCTTGCAATCTGAAACTATCGTTTAAACTAAACGAAGACTTTTCATCGTATTATACGTGTCAAAATCCTCACGAATAATTGGAGCCATTTTGGCAGTCTTGGTCAGGGTTTCTCCTATCCTACATTTTGAACGAGGAAAAGTGCGCCCTACGCCCTGAAATCAAACAGGTGGAATTGAGGAGATGACCCTGGGACCCTTCAAATTCTGATTGTTTAAATATTGCTCCCTGGGACTTGTCCCCTTAAGACTGTGGTCTGACAACACAGTCTTGCACCAACTTCCCGTAAATAGCTAGTCCCACCCAGTGGCCACTACAAGAGACTAGTCCGTTGCGTCTGTAACCTCCTTAACAGTTCAATTTTTTCTGCTGTAGGGAAATGCGAACCGCTGAACATTCCACTCTGCGCTGGTCTTTCCTATAACGCCACGTGGTTTCCAAACTTGATGAAACACCGAACACAGGACGAAGCCGCTTTAGAGGTTCATCAGTTTTTTCCACTTGTGACAGCTGGTTGTTCGCCTGAATTGGCCACACTTCTGTGTTCTGTATACGCCCCTCCATGCAGCGGACCACGCAAGCCGTGCAGAGAGCTCTGCAACCGAGCTCGAAGTGGCTGCCTTCCTATCATGAAGAGATATGGGTTCAATTGGCCTGAGAGCCTAGCATGCGAGAAGTTTCCCGCGGGAGGAAGTGGTAAATTGTGCTTTGATAGGCCCAATGTAAATGCAGTAACGACTCAACCGCCACTTCCGACAACAAGTGAGGCTAACGGTGAGTACCTGTCTCTATGTTCGACGACTACAATGTACTTTCCTCCAAATAGTTGGTAGTGATAGCAGACTTTGAATAATAATTGCGCCCAACCTCGTTCCTAGGGCCTTATCCTCATTAAAAATGGCGGATCGGAGAAACCCTGGCCAAGGCTACTGTCACGTGACACATGATGAAATGGCTTTTTCGGAGATTGTTTCCAGCGTCTTGCGGTCCTGTTATGTTTTCTTGCAATCTGAAACTATCGTTTCAACGCAGCGAAGACATTTCATCGTATTATACGTGTCAAAATCCTCACGAATTTTTGGAGCCATTTTGGCAGTCTTGGTCAGGGGTTGCTCCTATCCTCCATTTTGAACGAGGAGAAGTGCGCCCTACGCCCTGAAATCAAACATGTGAAATTGAGGAGATGACCCTGGGACCCTTCAAATTCTGATTGTTTAAAATTGCTCCCTGGGACTTGTCCCCTTTAGACTGTGGTCTGAGAACACAGTCTTGCACCAAATTCCCGTAAATAGCTAGTCCCACCCAGTGGCCACTACAAGAGACTAGTCCGTTGCGTCTGTAACCTCCTTAACAGTTCAATTTTTTCTGCTGTAGGGAAATGCGAAGCGCTGAACATTCCACTCTGCGCTGGTCTTTCCTATAACACCACGCGGTTTCCAAACTTGGTGAAACACCGAACGCAGGACGAAGCCGCTTTAGAGGTTCATCAGTTTTTTCCACTTGTGAAAGTTGGTTGTTCGCCTGACTTGGCCACACTTCTGTGTTCTGTATACGCCCCTCCATGCAGCGGACCACGCAAGCCGTGCAGAGAGCTCTGCAACCGAGCTCGAAGTGGCTGCCTTCCTATCATGAAGAGATATGGGTTCAATTGGCCTGAGAGCCTAGCATGCGAAAAGTTTCCCGCGGGAGGAAGTGGTAAATTGTGCTTTGATAGGCCCAATGTAAATGCAGTAATGACTCAACCGCCACTTCCGACAACAAGTGAGGCTAACGGTGAGTACCTGTCTCTATGTTCGACGACTACAATGTACTTTCCTCCAAATAGTTGGTAGTGATAGCAGACTTTGAATAATAATTGCGCCCAACCTCGTTCCTAGGGCCTTATCCTCATTAAAAATGGCGGATCGGAGAAACCCTGGCCAAGGCTACTGTCACGTGACACATGATGAAATGGCTTTTCGGAGATTGTTTCCAGCGTCTTGCGGTCCTGTTATGTTTTCTTGCAATCTGAAACTATCGTTTCAACGCAGCGAAGACATTTCATCGTATTATACGTGTCAAAATCCTCACGAATTTTTGGAGCCATTTTGGCAGTCTTGGTCAGGGGTTGCTCCTATCCTCCATTTTGAACGAGGAGAAGTGCGCCCTACGCCCTGAAATCAAACAGGTGGAATTGAGGAGATGACCCTGGGACCCTTCAAATTCTGATTGTTTAAAATTGCTCCCTGGGACTTGTGCCCTTTAGACTGTGGTCTGAGAACACAGCCTTGCACCAAATTCCCGTAAATAGCTAGTCCCACCCAGTGGCCACTACAAGAGACTAGTCCGTTGCGTCTGTAACCTCCTTAACAGTTCAATTTTTTCTGCTGTAGGGAAATGCGAACCGCTGAACATTCCACTCTGCACTGGTCTTTCCTATAACACCACGCGGTTTCCAAACTTGGTGAAACACCGAACGCAGAACGAAGCTGCTTTAGAGGTTCATCAGTTTTTTCCACTTGTGACAGCTGGTTGTTCGCCTGACTTGGCCACACTTCTGTGTTCTGTATACGCCCCTCCGTGCAGCGGACCACGCAAGCCGTGCAGAGAGCTTTGCAACCGAGCTCGAAGTGGCTGCCTTCCTATCATGAAGAGATATGGGTTCAATTGGCCTGAGAGCCTAGCATGCGAAACGTTTCCCGCGGGAGGAAGTGGTAAATTGTGCTTTGATAGGCCCAATGTAAATGCAGTAATGACTCAACCGCCACTTCCGACAACAAGTGAGGCTAACGGTGAGTACCTGTCTCTATGTTCGACGACTACAATGTACTTTCCTCCAAATAGTTGGTAGTGATAGCAAACTTTGTACAATAATTGCGCCCAACCTCGTTCCTAGGGCCTTATCCTCGTTAAAAACGGCGGATCAGAAAAACCCTGGCCAAGGCTACTGTCACGTGACACATGATGAAATGGCTTTTTCGGAGATTGTTTCCAGCGTCTTGCGGTCCTGTTTTGTTTTCTTGCAATCTGAAACTATCGTTTAAACTAAACGAAGACTTTTCATCGTATTATACGTGTCAAAATCCTCACGAATAATTGGAGCCATTTTGGCAGTCTTGGTCAGGGTTTCTCCTATCCTACATTTTGAACGAGGAAAAGTGCGCCCTACGCCCTGAAATCAAACAGGTGGAATTGAGGAGATGACCCTGGGACCCTTCAAATTCTGATTGTTTAAATATTGCTCCCTGGGACTTGTCCTCTTAAGACTGTGGTCTGACAACACAGTCTTGCACCAACTTCCCGTAAATAGCTAGTCCCACCCAGTGGCCACTACAAGAGACTAGTCCGTTGCGTCTGTAACCTCCTTAACAGTTCAATTTTTTCTGCTGTAGGGGAATGCGAACCGCTGAACATTCCACTCTGCGCTGGTCTTTCCTATAACGCCACGTGGTTTCCAAACTTGATGAAACACCGAACACAGGACGAAGCCGCTTTAGAGGTTCATCAGTTTTTTCCACTTGTGACAGCTGGTTGTTCGCCTGAATTGGCCACACTTCTGTGTTCTGTATACGCCCCTCCATGCAGCGGACCACGCAAGCCGTGCAGAGAGCTCTGCAACCGAGCTCGAAGTGGCTGCCTTCCTATCATGAAGAGATATGGGTTCAATTGGCCAAAGAGCCTAGCATGCGAGAAGTTTCCCGCGGGAGGAAGTGGTAAATTGTGCTTTGATAGGCCCAATGTAAATGCAGTAACGACTCAACCGCCACTTCCGACAACAAGTGAGGCTAACGGTGAGTACCTGTCTCTATGTTCGACGACTACAATGTACTTTCCTCCAAATAGTTGGTAGTGATAGCAGACTTTGAATAATAATTGCGCCCAACCTCGTTCCTAGGGCCTTATCCTCATTAAAAATGGCGGATCGGAGAAACCCTGGCCAAGGCTACTGTCACGTGACACATGATGAAATGGCTTTTCGGAGATTGTTTCCAGCGTCTTGCGGTCCTGTTATGTTTTCTTGCAATCTGAAACTATCGTTTCAACGCAGCGAAGACATTTCATCGTATTATACGTGTCAAAATCCTCACGAATTTTTGGAGCCATTTTGGCAGTCTTGGTCAGGGGTTGCTCCTATCCTCCATTTTGAACGAGGAGAAGTGCGCCCTACGCCCTGAAATCAAACATGTGAAATTGAGGAGATGACCCTGGGACCCTTCAAATTCTGATTGTTTAAAATTGCTCCCTGGGACTTGTCCCCTTTAGACTGTGGTCTGAGAACACAGTCTTGCACCAAATTCCCGTAAATAGCTAGTCCCACCCAGTGGCCACTACAAGAGACTAGTCCGTTGCGTCTGTAACCTCCTTAACAGTTCAATTTTTTCTGCTGTAGGGGAATGCGAAGCGCTGAACATTCCACTCTGCGCTGGTCTTTCCTATAACACCACGCGGTTTCCAAACTTGGTGAAACACCGAACGCAGGACGAAGCCGCTTTAGAGGTTCATCAGTTTTTTCCACTTGTGAAAGTTGGTTGTTCGCCTGACTTGGCCACACTTCTGTGTTCTGTATACGCCCCTCCATGCAGCGGACCACGCAAGCCGTGCAGAGAGCTCTGCAACCGAGCTCGAAGTGGCTGCCTTCCTATCATGAAGAGATATGGGTTCAATTGGCCTGAGACCCTAGCATGCGAAAAATTTCCCGCGGGAGGAAGTGGTAAATTGTGCTTTGATAGGCCCAATGTAAATGCAGTAATGACTCAACCGCCACTTCCGACAACAAGTGAGGCTGACGGTGAGTACCTGTCTCTATGTTCGACGACTACAATGTACTTTCCTCCAAATAGTTGGTAGTGATAGCAAACTTTGTATAATAATTGCGCCCAACCTCGTTCCTAGAGCCTTCTCCTCGTTAAAAATGGCGGATCGGAGGAACCCTGGCCAAGGCTACTGTCACGTGACACATGATGAAATGGCTTTTTCGGAGATTGTTTCCTGCGTCTTACGGCCCTGTTTTGTTTTCTTGCAATCTGAAACTATCGTTTAAACGCAACGAAGACATTTCATCGTATTATACGTGTCAAAATCCTCACGAATTTTGGAGCCATTTTGACAGTCTTGGTCAGGGGTTGCTCTTATCCTCCATTATGAACGATTAGAAGTGCGCCCTACGCCCTGAAATCAAACAGGTGGAATTGAGGAGATGACCCTGGGACCCTTCAACTATTGATTGTTTAAATATTGCCCCGTGGGACTTGTCCCCTTAAGACTGTGGTCTGACAACACAGTCTTGCACCAACTTCCCGTAAATAGCTAGTCCCACCCAGTGGCCACTACAAGAGACTAGTCCGTTGCGTCTGTAACCTCCTTAACAGTTCAATTTTTTCTGCTGTAGGGAAATGCGAAGCGCTGAACATTCCACTCTGTGCTGGTCTTTCCTATAACACCACGCGGTTTCCAAACTTGGTGAAACACCGAACGCAGGACGAAGCCGCTTTAGCGGTTCATCAGTTTTTTCCACTTGTGAAAGTTGGTTGTTCGCCTGACTTGGCCACACTTCTGTGTTCTGTATACGCCCCTCCATGCAGCGGACCACGCAAGCCGTGCAGAGAGCTTTGCAACCGAGCTCGAAGTGGCTGCCTTTCGCTCATGAAGAGATTCGGCTTCACTTGGCCAAAGAGCTTGGCATGCGATAGATTCCCCACTTCAGGAAGTGGTGCAAAGTGCTTTGATACAGTCACACCAACCACGATTGGTGAATAATAAATGCCGTATATGCTGAGTGTGCTCGTTATCGTATTTTCTCGAATAAACGCCGGGTATGAAAATGGAATGGTAAATTAGTCCCTCAGACGTTTATTTGTTGTTACAATTTGAGGGCAAGATACACGCCTGCCACGAAAAACGAATAATAACCCTTTCTTTAAAAAATGGCGGGCCCAAGGAACTGCTGATTCAAATAAACGCCTAGCCTGCGCGCAGACGTGTCCTTTTTCCTTTGCTCCACGCGGAAAAGCAAAGGAAAGCAAAGGAAATAGGAGACGTCTGCACGCAGGCTAAAAAACGCCGGGTTTGAAATAAACGCCGGGGGCGTTTAATTAAGAAAATACGGCAACACCAGCCCGCGTTGACCCTATATCTTATAGGTTTCATACTGTTTCTGTTATTTTAGGAGGGCGTATATTAATTAAACAACTGGGGTTCATTAGATCACTGATGGTGTATTGACAAGGATTTCCTTTGCGTTTTGGAAGCAGAACGGAAATGTATATCTATCTGTCTAAATTCAATTTGAGCAGACTTTTTTTCCCTTCGTAAAAGCGAAACATTTGTTCTGAATCGTAGCAAGACAATAACTCCGAGATTTGACGGTAAACAACAATACGCGCAATACTTAATACACCTCTGCCGGAATAAAGTGTGAATATAAGAAATAGTCTCTCCCCGGCTCTCTCTTCTCCGTCCTGTTTTTTGTCGATGTCGGTATTTCGTATTTTGTAAAATGATTTTCATTTTAAAGTACAATAAAGATTTTACTTTATACTTAGCTTACAACTTTTGTTGGCGTGATAGAGCTGCTTTTTGATTGGCGCACTGAAAAAATCATATTCTTTCCTTCTGAATCCTTGTCACAGACCCAACACGGAAACTGAACGAGTAGACTCGTTGCCTCTCCCTCTCACATTGTTACCTTAGAACCAGAAAATTCTAAGCACATTTTCTTGTGAAAACGAAAAAAAAACTTGCAAGTTTGCCCTCTTCAAAATTCATAAGAAGGCAACTTTGCTGTGAAATTTTTGGTCTTATAAAGACAAAGTTTACACAATGATGAAGTATGCATTTTTCATAGTTTGTCTCGTTCTTGAAGGGCTACTGACCGAAAAGTCTCAGTAATAGTTACGTTTTTAAGATTCGATGAAACGACAATTATTGTTACATAGTAGCCATTTCTTTACCCCGAACCACTTATGGGTAACGAGCGATAAAAGATTTAGCATAAATCTTCATATGTCCGGAGCATTAGATTCTAGAGTACGACGAAAAGTTGAGAAAATGTGAAACAAGCCAGCAATGATTGACGAAAGCCTTTGGAATAAAGGCATTGGATACATTTCTTACAAATGGTTTCGAAGTTTCAAAGTACTTACGAATTTCGAAGCGGTTTTAAAACTGGTGAAGGTTTCAAATATAATGTACTTGTATGCCGGGAGCAGGGTAGTTGACCGGAGCGTTACCACGAAGGCTTTTTGTGTCCAAAGGAAAGGAAAGCATCCGAGAACGACTAGACAGCAAATCGAGTTCGCGAGGCTAGAATTTTAAAGTTAAGGTTATTAAGACAACACGAAGAAGCTCCTCGATGTGAAAGGAACGCCTGGCCCAGCCTAGCGAGACTTTTCTACGAAGCTGTCCGAGCTGGAGATGAAAATGAACTGAGGGACGTTCTCAGTCGGAGCAACAGAAAGGCAGCATTAGAAACAAAAAACAATGCGACCAGTTCACATCCGGTTCTGATAATTGCTGCCTACAATGGGAAGAAGGATGTGGTTGTTGTCATCGGAAGACGCGCTTAGGAAGGCCTCTAGCCACGCGGGATAACTTTGTAGTACAACATAACGCGCGACTGCTATTAATGTACCACTTCGTGTATCATGTCACGGAGCTGCAAGAAAAAAACTCAGACGTCTCGTCCGCATTATTTGCATGGCTTTACCTCTCGTATGTTGGTTCGCTCGAAAGATCGATATATATTCCAGCTTTGGACCGGCCATTTTGAATAGCACGGCGAGCGAGGACTGGGATGAGCACCAAAACTACCCAACCGATTGAGGGCTGGATAAGGTAGCTCTGACGCCTCAGGGTATTTCTTTAGGTCGCCCAGATTTTGCTCTCCCAAGCTTATTTTAGCGCTCTCACACAGGCAATCGAATAGGAGCCCAGATAACAATCAACAAACATGAGCTTAGCCCTTCAGTTGTTCAGTGGGGAGGAGCGCAAAAGGAATATAGGTCGCCCTAACCAGTCTCCTTGTCTTTTCTCTCGTGATAACTGAACAGCAAACCATCACCGCGATATAGTTGATGTTTTGGTATATCATGAACAGCAATGGACTTAATAAACCAAAACTGACCAAAAAGCTAAAAATTTGGGCTAAATTAAATAACAACTTCACAAGTAAAAAACACCGGAGGCAAGGGTCACGTTTGTCCTGTATTATATTATCAAGAATGGGCGGCATACTCCCATACCACTCACCACCCACCCACCACCTAGCCTGCGTAGCAAAGGTTTCGGTAGGCTTTTCCGCAGGTTTTGCTCTTGCCCCAATTTTCCGGCCCACGGCCTAAAACGAAAAATGCCTCGAATGGGCGGAAATGTCTAGGAAACGCTTGCCACACAAGTTACCCACCACCTCACGTGTTGTTTGTAAGCAGCAGCACTTGAGAGGTAGTTGTGACACGCCTGAAACCTGAGCTTTTCCATCGAACCATCTTGTGCCATTTTAGGGAAAATATGTTTTAAGTGCTGCAAATGAAACATAATTTAGCGAAGCAGGGAGAAGGGGCCCAACGTAGGAAAACTATTAGGGAGCTAACCAAACACGACGGCGACGGCTAACGAGAATGTCTCAAAACAAAAGTGTTAACAAACTAATGACTCCGTGCTGGCACATGCGTTATACTTTTTGGTACATTTTTTTGTCGTCCCGTACTCAACTATAACGGGAAGTGACCAATTTCAAAGTTTTGTTAGAACGTGAACACTCGACGTTGAATTTTCGTTTTTCTCCCTGTGCCGTTCTTACAAATTCAGCTCCTAGATAGTTCGGCTACATTAGACAGATAAAACGAGTCGGAACAATCGCGAAATAGTTTAAAGATTGTGAAGTCATTTTAAGAGGACGTTGCCGTCGTGTTTAACCGGACGAGCCACAAGCTCTCGTGTGGCTGCGCAGCAGTGATTATTTAAGAAAAATATTTCTAACTGAATAGAAACAATAACGCTAGGCTGGGGGAGTGGGGTCAGTGAAATCAGAAACACATGAGGGGCTATTCACAAATAAGTTGTTTACAGGAGACAGGAGCTGTATAATGAGCTCTTGCCGTACGTCGTTTTCGTCGAAAGAGGGGAAATCACTTATATAAGTTAGTAAAATTAGGCGACCAATAACTAAAGTGAAGATGCAAAAAACAAGAAAACAAGACGAGAGAAAGGGAGTTCTCAAGGATATTCCTTCTGAAAAATAATCTTCTATATTAAAACATTAAGCTTTTTTCTGGTTCCACCCTTAAAAACCAGACCAAAGGTTTACAAATTGTGACAGTCTCAGCTAATTTATGAGAACCGTCGAGTCTATGTTTTTGCGTTGAGTTTATTTTATTGGGCCCTGGGACCAATTCTCGGTTTCCTTGGTATTCCCAGGGCCCCTCTGCCAGGACCTCGTGCTTTTCATTTTCATCACGGAGTTTGGAGTCTCGGAGTTTAGTACACCTTTTCTTGTCATTTCATCGTGTTTTTCAGGGATCATCCATGTGAGTTTTCGTTTCTTATCGCTTTAATTTCTTGTATAAGTCCTTTCAGTTTTTTCTTTCGGTCAACCGCCTTTTTGTATTGTTTTTGTCATTATAGTTTTCACCGAACGACACTTGAACGTAGACATCATGGGTAACAATAAACAGCTGGTTAAATTTCATCAGAAGTGTCTTGGTTGACGCTACGCTGCTAACGCGATACAAATCTCAAAAGATATGGCTGAGAAAAACCAGCCAGGATTGTCACAGAAAATAAAAACGCTAAGTAATATTGAAGTTTACTTCTAGTTCCATGATTTTAAATGATAGCAACACGAAAACGTTTGTCTCTTACGTTAGTCAAAATATGCGCAAAGCTTCAATTGACCACCAACATTTACTTCTTAACTCGAACAGAAAACTTTGTTTCTATACCCTTTTTAAAACAGACACCACAAAAACTGACTCTTTAGATGCTATTAAAAACCCCTTCCATAGAACTGCTATTAATAAATTTCTTTTAGGGAATCATCAACTCCATATTGAAACTGGAAGACACACTGTTCCTAAGACTCCTGAAAAGTTAAGAATTTGTACTTTATGCCAGTCTAATGATTTTGAGAATGAATCTCATGTTCTGTTCTCTTGCGCACTTTACAATGATTTCCGATCAAAATTTTTTTGCCGAAATTACTGGAAAATATAAATTCTTCAATTCAAAAATTTTGTTTCTTTTTAATGACATCGATCCATTTATTTGTAGATCAGTTGCTGCTTTTGTCTTCGTTGTAATGAACTATAGATATCAAACATTATATTAAAAATGAACTTGTATTAGAAATTTTATAATTACCTATAGTTATTAGGTAATGCCATGCATAGATATGGAAATACCTTAATAAATTGTTGTTTGTTGTTGTTGTTAAATCAAATAAAAAAATGTCCCCCATACCCACACCGCCCTTTGTTCAAGATCTGTACTCGATCAGAACGCAAATGTCTGCGAGCGTAAATAAAATTGAAGCATAAAAAAGATCAAATGATGCGAAATTTTGAAAGCAATGATCTGTATTTCTCCTTTGATGGTAAACGACTTCCATTCAGGAAGCAATAAATACATTAACAGTTTAAGGTATATAAATAATATAAACACAAAGCCAAAAATAAATCAGTCAACGGTACATAAAAATATAAACACCCTGGTAAAAAAAACCTAGCTGGTTCTGCTAGTGTAACACCCAGACATTTTTTCTCTTGACGTGGGAAAAGGTCTTCTTGAGCGGCAGATAAGGAATCCAGTCTCTTAGAGAGCGAAAATCTAAGCCATAATCCAAAGTTATAGCGTTATTTTCCAAGACAAATTTCAATTCAGTTGGGTCGTTCAGACATACAAGATAGTCAAGGGGTTGAGGCTAAAGTTCAGTTATTTATTTAAATTTGGCTCGCTGTTTTCTTTACATTCTGAATGTTGCATTCATGATGTTCGCAGCTTTCGGCGCGCAGTTTCTGTGTCACTCTTTTCACGTGGTCGTTTCAAACAGTTTTCTATGTAAGTCCGTTTTTCTGTTGTTGACAGGCTAACAACTGTTTTTAGAAACTGGTTTCATGTTCTGCACGGTCAGGCAGCGTGGCTTTCAGCACTTTGTTGCTCCGTGCAAGTTTGAACAACAAGTCCTTTATTCCGCTCAGCTCTTGATTCGGGACGCTCGCAGATCACAGCGCTGACAAATCTCGATAGCCTTGCCATAAAGCGAACTGATTTTGCCACACATCCTTCTTGAAGACTGGACGTGTTTATGTGGGTACAAAACCACTGCAACAGACACCATGCTTGAGCAGTCTTGCAGCAAATGAGACGGCTACAAAACAGGCCAAAACCAGGACTACAAAACTTGTCTCCAATAAGAGTTCTTGAGAGGAATACAGTCTTCTCAAACGAGACTCAATCGGAGACTCCGATGGATAAGAAAATGAACTTCTTCGTTCAATCTGCGTGTGAATCATCTTCTTGCCTTACGACTGTACGTGAAAACTTCGAATTCTATCTTGTGATCTTGCTCGCGTACTAACTCTTATGCTCCTTGAAAACTTTCTGGTGGGTTTCTGTTGCAAAGTCGTTTATATAGGATTTCTGAATTAGCACCCCGGACTGTCAATTAGTGTTTCTAAAACAGGAACCTTTGTTATTTCACAGCAGCATTCCAGCCCAAAATAGAATCACCAAGATCAATTTCCAGGCAATATCAGGCCTGAGGCAATATTGATACAAACAGAAATTATTATCGAATACACGAAATGTTATGTCTACCATATGAGGTCAAAAAGAAATCTATTAAGGTACGATGGGCGCTTTTGTGTTGCAGTGCGCCTTTTTGCTTGCTTGTTCTTGACGAATTTCGCCCTGATACCTGGTCATTCTTGGACGTTCAGGATGTCACAGGATCTTTCTGGAAGCGTTTATTTTGATAAGCTAGTTTCCTGCGGTTTTCCGGTGACGGAAAATCTGTGGCATGTCACTCTGCAATGGTGTGCAGTATTAGGGGCCGACCATTTAACTCTTGAGGGGGGGGGGGGTGATTTCGAAAAAAAATTTCCTGCAAGCCCTTGTCGGAAGAAAAAAATTGCATGCAGCACAAATGAAATAGAAAAAAAATTCTTGCACTGCTGCAAGCAGGAAAAAAAATGTTGCAAAGCTATTTCATCATTCCAGGGGGACTTTACAAAATTCCAGCAAAACTGCAACCATTCTTCCCTTGCTCCCTTTAAACTCTGGAGTTGGTTATGCTTCAGAATGTGCAATGCATTCTTAGCTTTATAGGGTCCGACAATCTGTGAGCCAGCGAGCCACTCCAGTTAGCCTAAATCACACTCTGGTTTAGCCAAAACAACATTCCGGTTAGCCTACCGACTTGCATATTTGCTTGTAGTGTTCTTCAAGTGCTGTTTGTTTTTATTGCTTATCAATACGAAAAAAAGTGTTCTACCAAGAATTCTTTCGAATTCTCCGATTAAAAATCACAGACATGATTGCTTAAAATCTCCGATTAAGGTCTTGAAATAGCTGATTTTAAAATAAAAAATTCCCCTTCAATCTATGCGTCCAAAACGCCCAAATTGAACACTACTAAAAAGAATAAATCCCCCCCAAAAAAACATGTTTTTGTATAGCATGATTTTGTATAGCTTACAACATTTTAAGGCTTTGCAGCTCCATATTGAACTATTACAACAATAACCACAATGTAAATGTAAATACATTCTGTAAATGTAAACACATGACACTTTTTTGAGGAAAAAAAAATCCTGCAGAGAAATGAAGAGGAAAAAAAAATATCCTGCAGAGCATTTAGAAGGAAAAAAAATATCCTGCCCACCAGGTTGCTAGAAAAAAGAGCTTGCTGACCAGAAATCACTCAGGTATATTAAGGACTGGGTCTGCAAGTATCTGATCCAGAAAGTAATGGGGGTGGTCTATCTTCGAAAGGAAACATGTTATAAGTATGAGACTTGGCCATGGCCTTTATCCTGTTGATATGGTATTTTTGACGTTGACGTTTCCATGGCAACGCATTGCGTGACCAATTAAGGTCTTACTTCCGGTTTTGTTCTTTAGGGCTTCCGCACACTAGGAAAAAATACGTTTACCTGGCATTTCCAGTGATTGCGTTTCTACCTTTATGAGGTACTTTCCAAATGTAACTGGAAAGGTGGTCTCCCTACCCTGGATGAGGGTCTTATGGCTATTGCGTGACAGCAAAATCATGACATTGCAATGACCACGTGACCTGGACACGCCTTCCAGTTAATTTCGTGTAGAACTTAATTCAAGGAAAACTATTAAGACGTCATTTTGTAAGTTAGGTTTGCATAAGTTCTCCTGCATCTCGCCTAAAGAATAATATCGAAATTCAATACCTTAATTAGTCACGTGATCCTTATTGTGACAGCTGTTTATCAAAATGAGCCTTCGTAACAAGTTTTATCTTTTCGCTTAATTTCGTGTCAATAGGTTGCATACTTACTGAGATAGACCACTCCCTTCATTTTTGATGTACCGCAAATGTACCTCAAATGACCCAGTCCTTAATATACCTGAGCATCCGCCCCCACCCCCCCCAAGAGTTAAATGGTCGGCCCCTAAGGCAGTTTTTCAACACAAAACTTGAAATGAAAACAATTATTTTTTTTTTCACAGAAAATACTCCAGCGCTTTATATGAGCTAATGGTATCGATATACAGACCGTTTCTCGTCAGTTCATTTGATGCTGTTTCAGATAATATAAGGGGATATTTTGCCCATTTTGCCCATTGTCAGGATCTCTCAGCCATGTTGCGGAGAAGGGAGGGGAGAGGGGAGGAATTCCTTCCTTATAGTTGCTCACGTTTTTTCCTGGATTGCGACGGAAATTCTGTATCATGTCAAATCGTCAGCTGTTCGTAAGGAATTCAATACAAAAACGTGAATCGCTTCCCAGTGTTTTGGAACGTAGAATGCTCCAGTGCTCTATAAGACAGGACTATTTACCCGTATTTAGACCGTTTCTCATTAATTTGGCATATTAAATGCAGCTTTGCAAGAGCAAGCTGCTCATTTCAGAGTCATGTCGCGAAGAGGGAAGGGCAGAGAGCTTACTCCTTAAAGTGCACCTAACCTCTAAAATTTTTTTTCGGCTAAATAAATTCTGTTATCATCTGGAACATTTCTTCGCAAAAATTTTTTGATTTGGTTAAATTCTCGGTTTTCTGTGTCCTGTTAAAGCGGCTGTGTCACGCTATTTTAGTAGTTTTTTTAAAAAGCTAAAAGTATCTTCGCGTCAATTGAATTCCAAAAATAATGGTCTAGCTTTGCTATTTAAGCCTATCTTACGGCACTGAAACTGTTTCCTGTCGTCTGTTGCTACCGATGGCAAGGATGGAAATGGATTGAAACTTGAAAAAATTGGGCCAATTTTTTTCAAGTTTTGATGCTATGTTCTTAATTAAAAATCACCAAAAAATTATTATGGTTAGCTGTCGCTGATAAAGTTAATTTGATATCTTCTTCGTGGTATTACAGGAGCACTTTGTGTTTGAGTAAAGGCACTAGGTAGTGATTTTAGCACAGAATTGACCTATAATAGCAAAATCCTCGTGACGTAACGTGACGTGGTTCAAGTCCGAGTAAGAGGAACCTGGGGTGAGCCGTAGTTGTGACGTCAGATCAAGAACCAAGAATTCCACGCCGCTTTTTTTAATTAGTTTTTAGCTGTCACTTCTCTGACTTTATTTGTTGATCGAAGCCTTCTGACCTTCTAGCTAATTCGAACAAAGTCATAGTATGACTAAAATTCCAATGTTGTAATCCAAAGCAGATACTGAGACGAGCTACGCGGATTCTGCTGATTTGTAGATGAATTTTAGCTCTGAATACGAGATAGATGCGGAACACGAAGTCGGCAATACACCGACAAAGGATGAAGAAAGTGCCGTCCTGCCCATATTTGCTTAAAAGCCGCTAACCAACCAAAAAAGAATTGCTCAATGCAAAAAGGAAATAAAGGTAAACTAAGAACTGGAACAGCAAATAAAGCAACTTACGATTGGCCTTGGAGGGCTGCGAAGAAGCCGGAATGCTGAGCTTCGCCCGTGGGTGTTTACATTTTATTTCGCACGTTCGGTCTTCACGCTTGGTCTTGGTTTTCCTGCTCTCCGCTTCTCGCATTTGAGATTTATATTCAAGCTGAGGGAACCTCTTATGGAAATGGATATTTTAATAAAGCATTCCTTTCTTCATTTATTTATTTTACATAGAAGTAACTGTGGAAACTGCGATATTACTTACGTCTTGTCCATTTCTGTAACCAGCATTAACAATAACAACAATTTATAACACTAGTGAATCAGGAAGGCAATTATTTTCTAAAGGACATTGACGAGAATTATAAGCACAAGAGTTTGTTAGTATCGGTTCAACTGAGATTATCTTATCAATCATTTTTCTCGCGTCAACGTGCGAGCAGTTTCTTCAGATCCCAGCGCGAGCGGAAATGTACAAATTATGTAAATCAACCGGCCCTCGCTTAACTCGCGACTCGAGGCTTCGCAGCTCATCGCTCACACTTCGATCTTCTTGTGGCCTTTTTTCGCACAAAAAATGGTAGTAAAAGAATTAAGAAAGAGACTGCTTGCCGTCTACTTCAACAGAGGATATAAACAAGGGATCTCTGCACAGTAATGTTTTGTTATGTTCGAGTGATTTGATATAACTCAAGATAAAATTCTCATAGCGAGGTACGTTCATAGACTAGAATAAGGAGTAATGGCAATGGTTTGTTATTGTGGAGAAAGCGCGTTCGGTTCTGCTGAAGGAGGACTTCCTATAAACACGGTCTTTAATTTTAAACCCTTCACTGTTTTGGGCACCGCTTACATGTAATTATTTAGCGCTTGCCGTGTAGCCAACTTGAATAATTCGTAGACTGCGAGTAGTCTCTAATTTTGGCGATGGCAATTGTGGGGCGGGCGAAATACACGCGCGCGCGCGAAATTTCGAGGCGACGCGACGCGAAGGGAGCGCCGAAAATTCCCTTCGCGTCGCGTCGCGTCGCCTCGAAATTTCGCGTACGCGCGTGCGTGTATTTCGCCCGCCCCACAATCGCCATCGCCAAAATCAGAGACTACTCGCAGCCTAAATAATTCGCAAAGGTAATAATTTTCTGCGTACCGCGTATCGCGGGTATTCTGTGGTTAATCGGCCGTTGAATCATTGGAAATACACAAAAAGCTATCGTTTGATCGGATACTAAAGTTGTTTATTCATTCATACCTTCTTCTGCGACAAACAAATCTTTGCTTAAAATGCATCGAGCATAGTATCGAGTGCTTGGAAGGCTGCCGCTTTGCTCGCTATTGCTTTACAAAATCCAGTCATTTCGTCCCTTCGCCTCTGGTCACTCGTCGTCAAAAAATGCTGTATTTTTGTAGTGATACGTCTTGTGATTCGTTTCTTTGGTTACTATGTCTAGGAGCAATACGAACGGTCGACAGTTTTCTGTACATCTTCGAGAGCTCAAGTGAAATATAGCTCCGATAGAGATAGCGCGAGACTGCGGGTTCTTGATTTGACGTCACAAGGTGACTAGTCCCATGCCCTCACTGCTCGACCCTGAACCAAAATGGTGTCCATTTTCGGCCGATTTTCCGTACTTCAACCGCGCACAGAAAATCAGGGATCAAACCAAATCAAAAACTTTTTGTGACGAAATGCTCCAAATGATAATAGGATTTATTTGACGGGGAAAAACTTTTTAGGGTTAGGTGCACTTTAAGCTATCTCTCCAGGTATGTGCGGCTTTATTAAAGGGTATGACTTTTTCTGCCTTTTTTGTGTAAATTTTAACTGTCGTTGTCAGAGAAAACCAGGCAATGCCAAAAGATGGGGGTCGGCCGATTTCCCTCATTTTTTCAGCATTTAATACCTATCAGATAAGATTAAGAATTACGCTATTTAAATTATTTTCTGGCTTTTTTATTCCGAGATTGACCACCCCCCCCCCCCAAGTTTTGGCACAGAAAGAGCCAAAATTTCACATAAAAAAGGACATCTTCTCGGTTCTTAAAACAAATCTTCCTTTAACATTGAGCTCACATATTTTTTCTCAAGCTAAATTAGCCATTGCCAAATGTTATGGATGTTTTGAAACACATTTTGGATTTAACTGTAATTTTTGACATATTTTTTAATCTGGGTAGTTAGCTTGTGCCTGCATCATAGTGAATTTCGGGGGATTTTTAAATTTCATTTTTTCAAAAGTGCGGTGGTTTATTTTCTATTTAATAACATTTTAGAACAGTCCAAACCCTTCTTAATCGAAAACAAAAATTTATTGATTGGCACAAGAAACTCTTTTTCCACGAACTTGGTTCAAAAATGACTAAAACGCTCTTATGGCTATTTTCGCGCGAAAATTCGATCACGCAGTTATACTGCATAATGTCAATGAAATTACATTTCAAGTGAATTAGACTTGAAATGAATTTTTTGTAGTTTAATGCAGTTCTAGTATTGTAGAAATTTAGGAATTATTGCCCATTCAGTTATTTCGAAATTGTTATGCACAATGTAAAGAAACGGAAACTGCAGACCCTGGCATGAACTCATTGTTTTTTCCCGCGAAATTTTAGTCGTTTTATGCATGAGCAAATACCGCTTGGATTATCACGGCATTTCAGATAACGACTTTTCTTTTCTTTAATAAAGTGAGAAAAAACCCAATTATTTTAGTTAATTTAATATGGTCTTATCGGCAGTTGATTTAACTTAATTACCAAATGTCAGACAAAGCGACTTTATTTTTTTTTCGGCCCGACACGGAAGTTTTGTCAGTTCTCGGTAATGTGACTGTATCATAAGTGACTCTCGCGTTCAGTTCATTTTATAACAATCTAAGAGTCCTGTGATATGAATTGCTCATTTGTCTCACAACAATCACCGTGTAGTTCCGTCGGGTCAAGCACAATATTGCCTTTAAATGCTTGTAAACAAGATGTCACAACCCACTTGGTTGGTCTAGGTGTAAGCTCCAAGCGAGGTTGGCGGTCTGAAAATCAAGTAATCACGGAAAAGGAGCTTATCTTGAACAGAGCAGGGTATTTTGATTTGCCCGAAGATAGGGTGGCTGCTATGGTTATCTGTCCCAAACACAGAAAAGAACTAATAACTGACTGGCGAGGTCGAAAAAAAGCGACATGTTGCTATCCATTGCACGAGGGTCAACGCAAACAGATGAAGGACCCACGCCGCGTCAATTTCACGCTGTCAAAAGAAATCTTTGTTTTACACAATTCTGCAGTACCAATAGGATCTGGTAAGTTCCATTCAATATTTAAAATTTTTGTTAGCGACTTATATGCCCCTTAAGAAGTGCGACTGTTTGTCATTTGTAATTTGAGCGCACCCTTCACGAATTCGACTACATTCTTCTACTCCAAAACGATAACATATTTTCACAAGACATTAGTACACACAGGAAGGAGTTCAAATAAAAAAAAAATATTGTAAGGTCTAAAGCAATTTGGCCCAAAAAATACGTTTTTCAATCATATTTTTGGAGTAACGCAACTGATATCGTGACGCTCCCGATGTAAACAACTTTGTACTATTTATCTAATGCACTCTAATTTCGCCAATAAGAGCGCAATACATCCATGATTTGATCTTTGTTGTGGGATTTTTGTTTCGTTTTTATTACTAAAAACAACTGAAATATGTCCCAACTTGTGTACGACGAATTTGCATACAACCACAAAGTTTACCAAAGATCTTTTTTTTACACCAACTTAAACAAACGTCTGACCAAAAGACTTGGTTGTCGAAAATAAAACTGGTATAAAGATTCTCGTGACTTTGAAACAAACATTTTGTTTGTCTGAAATCTTGAGTTGTCTTTCTCTATTTAATTAATGTACAATATTTGAATTTTTTCCGTGGCGAAACTGAAAAGGAACTCCGAGACGGATAATTTTTCTTATAGTGTTCAAAAAAGCTTCAAGCATCTTTTTTACACCAACTTAAACAAACGTCTGACCAAACGACTTGGTTGTCGAAAATAAAACTGGTATAAAGATTCTCGTGACTTTGAAACAAACAGTTTTTGTCTCGTTTTTTAATCTGTATGATCTATGTACATGCTTGAAGCTTTTTTGAACACTATAAGAAAAATTATCCGTCTCGGAGTTCCTTTTCAGTTTCGCCACGGAAAACATAGGCACGCTAAGCGTGCAGGAGTTATTTTTTTCAATTTATAGGGTGGCTTGAGGTGAAACTGGGTGATTGTCCTGTTGGGATGGTTTATGCCATGGGTTGAGCTATTTGTGTATGGCGGCCCACGGAGTCACTTTTTTGCACAAAACGTGCTTGCAAACAAAATAATTTTTACGTACATTTTGATACATCAGAACTGTTTTTTTCAATACGTAAATTTTCATCATTTAATTGAAAAACAAAAACTAATTCAATTATCAAAATGTCACAAAATGGCACGTTCTTATTCCGTTTAAAGCGGTTATTTTGTTGCTAGCTTTGTAGCAACAGTAACGTGTTACTTTTGTTTGTTACCGAATACTTTTGGCTTTTTGCCAAACACTGTAACATGATACTGTTGTTTTTCTCACTTTTGTAACATGATACCTTTTTTTTTTAAACGAACGTAACACGATACCCTTGTTTTTCTCGAAAAAGCCACGTCTCCATATAGACATTGAACGAAAAGTACTGTAATAAACGAAGTAATAAACGAATCAAATCAAAAACCACTCTCTTCGGGAAAGTTCTTTAAAGCGCAATACACCTGGAGTATTTGTTTCCTGTCAGAACTGTTCAACAAAGATTTTCGTTCATTCACAACGTAAATTCTATTCAACAAACAAGAACTAATTGAGTTATCGAATTGTCACGGAATGGCACGCTCTTATTCTGTTTTTGCTATCGATCGTAGTTGCTTTTAACGGCAAAGTTAATGTACCGGTTCATGAAATGTTTGAACGAGATGTTTTACAGTTGATTTCAGTTTACTTTGGCCGCCCGCTTTGCGAAGTTTGTTGGGAAATTGGAAACTGTCATGAAGTTGCCAATTACGTTGCGAGTTTGCGAATCAAATTGCGAACTTCGATACAAAGTTCCCAACTTCGGCCCGACTGAACTTTCCAAGTTTGGTAGTTGAGGAGAAACAAGACATGTTGCTCGAAAGTCATGGCGATTTCTGAACTCGAAGATTTTAGAACTTGTCAAGTAAAGTTGAAGTAGCTTGAAGTGCAAGACAACGTTTCGCATCAGCGATCACGCAAGTGATTTGCCGATAAATAAATTTTATGCATGTAGAAATTTGAACAAATTTTAATTTTTTTGTCTGAAAACACATATTAAACGATTTCTGTGAGGCATAATCTTCACTGTCTTCAATTTCAAGTCTTCTGCGTTTGTAAACCTGATGAAATTGGGAAGACTAATTTGTTCGAGACAACATGTTTACGGCTCGCTGAACATAAAAGTTTTTTCTTTTTATGACATTTGTTTCCAACAGTTTAGCGTAGCAAAGCCCTTTTTGATAGCATAATTTTTACTACGGTCAGGAAAGCTAGCCTTTCCAAACGTAAGCTCGAATAAAACGAATAACAAGTTAGTGTTGGGCCTTTTGCTCACGGCGTGTGCGTTGTAAGCAGGCGAGCGTTACGAAAAACGTTTTTAATCCAGGGTTAATTCACAACTCACCGATTCCTCCTCCTTCTAATCTAAAAACTTCGAACGAAATCGCTCACTACAACTGTGTCAGATTGCTTCCACTTTATAAACTACAATTTGATTGGTTCCGATAGTACCTGAAATCTGATTGGTGTGACAAACAAACATACTTCACTGACCCACTGACCCACTGACTGACTACACGGCCCATCACGCCGACTAAGAGCTATTTTTGAAAAAATAACTCAAAAATTCAAATATTGTACATAAATTAAATTGAGAAAGACAACTCAAGATTTCAGACAAACAAAATGTTTGTTTCAAAGTCACGAGAATCTCTTCGCCCGTTTGAATTTTGACAACCAATCTTTTGGTCAGATGTTTGTTCAAGTTAGTGTGAAAGGGGTATGCTTAAAGCTCTTTTAGCTTCTTTTGGTCACTATAGGAAAAATTATTCGTCTCAGGGTTCCTTCCACCGAAATAGTTCAAATATTTTACATTAATTTAATTAAGAAAGACGCAAAGTCAAGAACTGTGTGGCCATGGCTTATGTATAACCTCGAGGGAGATTTCCACAGTAAAAAGCAATCTTCTGTATTTTGTTTCACTTCCTATTTGACACAACGATCACAAATGTTTGCGTTGGTCATTTCACCCCCACCTGTTTCGCGTTATTTTTTCGTAGTCTAAACAGTTTGCGATGATGCCAGTCCATAAACCCGTTAATAAATATCATGGATCTTGGAGTCCCGGGGGGGATACTCCCTATAATGGCCTATACGGGGAGGCTCCGCACGAAAGGGGTACCTAGTTCAGGCTTCAGGTATATAAAAGGGTAGGGATTTCACAAGTTTAGGTATATGAAAGGGTATGAAAATCTGTCATTTAGGTATTTAAAAGGGCCTTGAATTAAAATATTTCGAACAGACGCAATTTACCGCTGTATTATTTCAATTTATAAAGCGCTGCATGAAAATGACAAGAAAACGTCCTGTTCTAAGTCTATGCCATGTCTTTTAGTTACATGAAAGGGGTACCTTTTTTCAGTAAAAGGTATACGAAAGGGGTACAATTTCTGACAAAATGGTATATAAAAGGGTAAGGGGTAAGAGCTCGGGGCGGAACCTCCCCGTACAAAACTTTCTTGAGTGCCCCCCTCCCCGGGCTTGGGGTATCGATCTATGGGGAGCTGAACCGGCTTTTGTTTACAACAGCACAGTTACAGCATTGCTGTAAGGAACCGTACCTGTAAGAAAACTATATACTTACATTTTTTTCTACTGCTGCAGACAGCCAAATCATATTTGACAGCCATTTTTATTTTATTTTGTTTTAATTTCATTATCAACCATGTTTCACTTTCGAAATTCATAGCTAACTGAACTTTGTGGTCTGGATTTCTTTTCTTATCCACTGAAATCCATTTTTATGTATTCCATTTTTTTCCCAGCTAGTTGTGGAAAATGTCGCACAGAGCATTACAGACTACGCAGTGGGGAGGGCCCTGACAGGGCAAGCGGCTTTCAACAGGTTTCATGTCCATATTCCTTCTAACTGCACCGTATAATGTTTTAAGGTCTTATAATACTGCTTTATTCACAGTCATAATATAAGAGCCACACCTTCCTCCTGGAAATCGAGGAAACTTATGTAAACATACCTCCTCTCTCAAGCCATTCCACATTCCTACATGTTGGACACAATGATATCAAGTGATCATGCATGGGACAAAACGAATACTTTTAGGGAAGCACCACAGTAATAATAATGCGATTTACACTATCAATAAGTATTTTTTGGAACATTGAACAAAACGACTGGTATGGTCCTGTCAAAATATTTCCACTGCGATTCTTGAAAAACAGCCAATTATCGTCACGCGCAATAATTCATTTTCGTAGCGTCAGGGGGTCCTTCTTAACTACCAATTTGTTGCTAAAAAAATTTCTGACCGTCATTTTCTGAAAACTTAACCTCCTACGGATAAGGTTTTTGCATAACTTTGTTTCTTTGAAGAGCTCTTCAAGTGTTTTAAATCATGGCCATATTTGAAAAGTCACGTGACCGAAATAGAAAAAACCCTAAAACTGACAAGGCATATAAACTGAAAATTAAAATCAGTGCCAACCGATAAAGAATGTCCACGTGCTTAATGCTAGATATGGTTTTTATGAAACTTGCATTATTATGAAAGTTATAGCGTTATAACATCCGCATTTTCAGACTTTTTTTAGTGGCGTAGAAAATCGGAAGACTGCCTTCTTTCCCCCAAGTTTTAGGTATTTTAAATTAAAGCGCGCGGTTTGGGACTGGCACTAGTTACGCGCGCGCAATATCAATTTTTTCAATGCAGTTGTTATCACCATTAAGCATTACCATTACGTCTTCGGCAAATCCTTAGCAACTGTTATAGATCTGTTGTTAAGAGGCCCCCTTTAAAAACCGCACAGTAACTAGGCTGTCAATGTCGATATCTTGTGACACTGTTTATTCCCACTGATTAAGCTTATTGGGATATGACTATAATCGTAGCCTTCTGAGAACAAACTTGTATCTAGTCGTTGTTTATATTTCAGAAAGAGAGAAAACTACGTAAAGATTCCTGCGATGGCAAAGTGCAAACGCACGGACAAGTGAAGGAAAGAAAAATCGCACAGGCCATGTTCGGAAGATAAGAAGGGAAAATAGCAGCGCAATTTTTCTTACTTCCCTTCTCGATTACAAATCATCCGTTTCTTATCTTATCGGTACCCTGCTATCCTTTTCTAAATTCTAAATGGGACTGGGTAAAATACAGGTTCGAAAGCGAGACTTTTTTAAAGAACTTGTTTTTTTGGTCCTATATTCCAGAATGGACCCTCCGTCTTATTACGTCCACATTTACTGTGTCACTAAAACAAACAATATAAATGCAGTCAATCCCTTTTGTTTAAATTTTAGTCTTTGGTGCCTGATGAAGAAGATACCTTTGAACAGCCGCAAGAGGTTGAACCGCCTGATGAAGAACAAGAGCCACAAGAGGTTGAGCCGCCTGATGAAGAACAACAGCCACAAGAGGTTGAACCGCCTGATGAAGAACAAAAGCCACAAGAGGTTGAACCGCCTGATGAAGGACAACAGCCGCAAGAGGTTGAACCGCCTGATGAAGGACAACAGCCGCAAGAGGTTGAACCGCCTGATGAAGGACAACAGCCGCAAGAGGTTGAACTTTTTGGCGAAACAGATGTCAGTGAACAACCACAACACGTGATACCACCTGATGAAGGAGACGCCTTTGAACAGCCACTATGGGGAGAAGAGAGGCGCGCTCTGGCATCATCAGATGATGCAGAAGAAGAGCCTTATACAACGTCATCGCAATCATCCCAACAAAGTGTTCCTGAAGAGGAAATCAGCATCTGGTCCGACGAAATAGAAGAACAACAAAAGAAACGACAGCTGTTAAACAACGCCGTCAGTGGTTTATCCGGAGGAAGAGTCAGCCCCATTCTTTCAACTTTGAATACGTCTTGGGATGACATATCTACAACTCAGCAAAAATACTACCTGCGAAAGGCTAAAGAAACCTTCAACGCAGTACTGACAGTCCTCAGTCCAGGCCAGGAAGAAGAACTTTGGACTGCTGTTCGACAGAAAAGATCAGTTAAAACAAGTTCTGCTGGTGCACCAAGACGAAGAAGTTTTGATCCAAGTTCTGGGTTGATAGATGTCCTGATCAAGTCATACAACCAGGCCGAGTCGTGGCAAACTAAACGACAAATACTCTCTCTTTTTGCCAATGATTTTAGCAAGCAGGAGTTAATGGCAATGATACCAACACTGACAAAATGGCGAATAGACGAAGCACGGCAGCATGCTACAAAGGTCGGTAAAGGTCAGCCAGTCCAAAACGACCCGATTTTTCGATCCCGGATCTCTTCTGCTCAAATTGATCATTTTGTCGATTATCTAGCAAGACCTGACATGGTGCAAGACGTAGCATTTGGTACAAAAGTTCTTAGGCTCGATACAGGAGAGAGTATCATTATCCCGGCAGTTGTGAGAACTATGATACCATCCAGAATAATTGAGCAGTACTCAGCCTATTGCAAAGAGCAGAATTTTGAGCCAGCAGGACAGCGCTCATTGTACAGAATAATTGAGGTATGTGGTGCGTCAATGCAGAAATCATTGCAAGGGCTCGACAACACTACGGCAGAGGGGACAGAGGCCATAGACACTATTCTTGACGTCATTAAGACGCTAGGTGACCACGGATCAGAGGCTCCTTGGTTGAAATCTTCAGAGCAAAAAATCAAGGAGGCAAAGAGATACCTCAAGACTGAGTTTAAGTCCCATGGTGGCCGAGAGGAAAGCTGTGCTGATCACTGCACTACACATGCACTGAGTGATCCCAGTAACGCCAACCTGAAAGGCACATGTCAGAACGAACATAGTATCGTTTGCGAGACATGTGAGTCTCTTGAAACAGTTTTCAAGGAAATTGAATCTGAAATCAACCATGCTGAAATGTCCGAAGAGCAGAGATGGCAATTAAGCTACGAATTCAAACTGAGTGTGGCATCTATCAAGGATTGGAAAGCGCATTTACTTCGCACGGTAAATCAAGATGAGGGGAAACAATATGCTCTTGCACAGCTTGATTCAGTATCATGCTTAGTCGTCATGGACTGGGCCATGAAATACCTCCCACAACGATACAGGGAACGGATGAGCGATTTTTTCGGGAAACGAGGCCGAAGTTGGCATGTGAGTGCTGTGATCACCAAGGAGGCTCCTGAGAAGTTTCAAGTGGAATGTTTTGTCCACCTACTTGATAACTGCACACAGGACAGCTTCGCTGTAGCCTCTATCATAGAGCATCTCCTGGAAACCATCAAGAAAGAGTCACCCGATATAACAAATGTTTATCTGAGATCTGATAACGCAGGGTGCTACCATAGTGGTCCCCTGTTGCTAAGCCTTCCGTCAATTGGTCAGAGAACCCGCATCAAAGTACTGCGTTATGACTTCTCAGAGCCGCAGTCAGGCAAAGATATCTGCGATCGCAAGACTGCACCAATGAAGGCACATATACGACGATGGGTTAATGAGAAACATGACGTAATAACTGCAGAAGACATGAAGACGGCATTGGAGTCGCATGGAGGGCTAAAGGGAGTCAGGGCAGCAGTTGTGAAAGTAGACACAAGCAGAGAGATATCCGCCAACAAGATACCGGGAATCAGCATCCTAAACAATTTTTCCTTTGAAGAGGACGGAGTGCGTGTTTGGCGTGCATTCAGCATTGGGCCTGGCAATTTGTTATCGTACAAAGAGTTAGAAGTTGCACAGCACGCAGAAACTGGCGTGACAGTGCTACAGCAGTTTGGCCCACGTAGCAACACCCTTGGAACAGTTAGCCAAGAGTCCACCCCAAGAGGAGAAATCTTTTCCTGCAATGAAAGTACCTGTGTGCTTACGTTCAAGACGCGAGAGGAAGCAGAGGCACACATGGATGCAGGCAAACATGTGCGTGAGTCAGATGGCGAGTCAGTTTACGACATGGCCAGAAAGAAGTGGGCCAACATAGTTACAGAGATGCATGTGTCGAGCGGCGAAGCACAGCGTATTGCATTCGGAGAATCAGGTCCTTCAAGTACCACAGAATGCCGCAGTGAAGGATGGGCCCTTAAAACGATTAAGAGGAGTCCCAGGATAGGAGAGAAAGTAAAGGCGTTTCTCATCCAAAAATTTAACCAGGGCGCTGCTGGGGGACAAAAGGCTGATCCAGTGCAGGTGGCTAGAGAGATGAAGTGTGCCAGAGATGGAAGTGGGAAGCTCCAATTCAAACCAGAGGAATGGAGGACCGCCAAACAGATAAGTAGCTTTTTCTCACGAATGTCAGCGATACAGCGTCAAAGGCAAGCTGGCGAAATTGAGAGCCAAGAAGATGAAGAAATTGCGGAGGAAGACCTTGAAGCCCTTGAATCAGAAGACTGCATTCAAGCCATACGTCAGAAAGTATACAGAGACATCGAAGCTCCCAATCACCCTATTCAAGTCAAAGAAGTGAACGTTTGTGAACTTGCGCGTGCTGGAAAGCTCGACACACTTAAATTAGCACAGTTGAGAGATGTGTGCACTGCATTACAGCTGCAGTCAAATGGAAGCTACTCACGAAAACGTACTTATACCGAGCCACTTATGGCCTACTCAAAGTCTTGCTCGTGTCAGAAATAGGTCAAAATTTGTTTTTATACCTCTCCACCTGAAACGCAAGTTCTTACCGAACGAAAACGTATCACGTAACGCGCATCAAAACTGTAAAGCCCCCCTCGGGCAAAAGCTTCAACCTTGGATTTGCACAGGATAACAACTTACGTCTTGAAAGCGCGCCAAATGAAATGCGAAGCGGTGCGAAGTTGAGGAAAAACTTAAATGTTTTTTACGTTTTTGGAAGGAAAGAGTTGAAATACAAAATTAAAAAAAGAATCGCACAGTGTTTAAATTTCAATAAATGAGCATCTTTCTATAACATTTCCGTATTTAGTCAGCTGTAAATTAGTGGCGAAAAGAAAAATACAAACCATGGTTCCAGTTGGGAGGTATAACCAAATTTTTGTACTTCTATTATTGTTCATTAATGTTGAAGTGCTACCATTTGTTATTTGATGTCAAAACCTCCCGGGTAAAACCTCAGTCATTGAGGATCACGGGGCCAGCTCGCCGTTTTCCACTGCTCGTTAATGGCAGTACGCAATTTTGTTTCAAGTATTTGACAATGTAACATGATTATCTTTTTCTCCGTAGAACAACACTTTCACTTAAGCCAGTGGAATTCTGTTAACAAAAGAAATACCTTTCGTCAACTGTTGAAAAAATTAAATCAACGGTCAAAAACGTAGTCGATATTTTTGTGATTTTTTATATTTTGCTGTTGTGTTTATAATAGCGAGGACCTAAATTTTAAAGCAGGAACTATGAACACTCTACACCAACGTATATGGCGCTGTGGCTCAGTTTTGTTATGATACTTAGCTTAGCTGTTGAAAAAGAAGTAAATATTCTTTTTTGTTGTTGTTGGAAAATGTTAAACAAGGCTAATTCCGGAATAGAGTGTATTATTTGGAAGACATGACTCTTAGCTTTAGATTTTCTTTATTGTTTGTTTTGACGTTTGTAATACCAACTGTTACTGGTATTTTGTGGTAACTTTAAGCTCTCAATTCCTGTATAATTGTCAAGATTTCTGCAGAGGCATTCCCTATGACAAAAGACTAAACTTTTACAATAAATAGGAATCAAACAACGCCTTTGAAAATTTAATTTTGTCGGTGGTATGTCACATGACCGAATTATAGTTTTGGCGCGAAAATAGCCATTAACGCATTTTTAGCCATTTTTGAACGAAATTCTTGGAAAAAGGGTTTCTTGTGCCAATCAATAAAGTTTTGTTTTCGATTAAGAAGGGGATGGACTGTTCTAAAATGTTATTAAACAGAAAATAAACCACCGCACTTTTGAAAAAATGAAATTTAAAAATCCCCCGAAATTCACTATGATGCAGGCACAAGCTAACTACCCAGATTAAAAAATATGTCAAAAATTACAGTTAAATCCAAAATGTATTTTAAAACATCCATAACATTTGGCAATGGCTAATTTAGCTTGAGAAAAAAATATGTGAGCTTAATGTTAAAGGAAGATTTGTTTTAAGAACCGAGAAGATGTCCTTTTTTATGTGAAATTTTGGCTCTTTCTGTGCCAAAACTTGGGTGGGTGGTCAATCTCGGGGGGTGGTCAATTAAAAAGCCAGAAAATAATTTAAATAGCGTAATTCTTAATCTTATCTGATAGGTATTAAATGCTGAAAAAATTAGGGGAATCGGCTGACCCCCATCTTTTGACATTGCCTGGTTTTCTCTGACAACGACACTTAACTACGTTGGTCTAAAATCGACTACTGATCTGAAATACGGTAAAGCAAATGGAAGATTTCAAGGCTTAATTTCGTACCTCCAGCATCCCCCGGAACTCAAGTCTTCAGTCACGTGTACTAAGGGCAGCTGAAACCTGGTGCACGTTTTTTAACTTGAAAGCGCACTCACTAGCTAGACAGACCCTGGATCATACGGAGTTCAGCAAACGGGATTTGTTTCGAAATAATGAACATTGTAATTTTTCGACTAGATATGGACTGACGGAAACTCTTTCTGTTTGGACCCAAAACAGAAAACTGATGTTTTCTGGCTGGACACAGCTAAAAATAGGGTGTTGTATCCAAGAAAAGAAAATATGCGGTAGCTGTTTTATTTTAGTAAGCTTAACTTCTTGTCCAAAAATAGCTAAAATAACTATAGTAGTCGTAAACAGGTCAATTAGAGGAATTGAATTGAGTGATGGTAGCCACTGCCGTCTAAAATTTCCAGAAACAGATACTATTTCCAGTCATTCTCTCTTTTTACTTTGTCCTTTGAAAACACGAGAATAAACTTTAACCCTTTCCCTGGCCCGTGGTCAGGGGAACTGAGACAAGTACACTACGCATGATGCTTTCATTATATTCGGTACTCATTAAACAACTCTCCACTGAATAACTAAAGCACTTCTTTACGCTTATGGCATGAATGTTTGCGGGAGATTATTTATCTATCTGGCATGTGTGTTTGTGTAGCTGCAGGAACTTTTTTTTCGGATACCGATTTGAGAAGGGTACTAACTTTTGCGATACCCTGCAAGTTGAATTGAAAAAAAATTGAAATACATCAACAAAAATGAAATATAGTATTCAGACTGATCATGATACCGATGTGGTAGAAAAATTACAGACATAATTTTTCGAGGGAACTTTTGAAATTAGAACCCGCGAAAATTTAATGCCCTCCGTATAGGCTTAGATAAATTCGTAAAATGGCTTATTCTGCTTGCCGGCAGTGCTCGTAAAAATCGCTTATTCTGCTCGAAATTCTGCTCGGACACCCTTATTCTGCTCGAATTCTGCTCAGTACCCGAAATATTTTCAGCCCGTCGGGCCCTTACGTGTTTTCGCAAATGTGGAAGTGAGCCTGGGCCTAACCCCTACAGGGGTTTCAATAGTAGCCGGGTAGCGGGTAGATCTACCCGCTTGCAACGGGCCGATTACCCGCTTGGAGCCTTCACACTAACGTCAAGTAAGACCAGATAATTTCATCTCAGCTTCGAATTCTTGCCAAAAAATTTGGCAAAATAGGTTTTATTTTATAGGAAAACAAAAGGAAATGAAAAAGAAAAGACATTCTGGCATCTTCCAAGCCTTCTGGCCCATGAAAGTTGAAGCAAAGTCTGCAAAACATGTAATAAACATCGCTTCGGAAGCTACGTCAAAAAAAATGTGCAAGGCATCTCAGCTGAAATCGACGGGAACTGGGACAGAGTGTGAATACTAATGGCGGCCAAAAGGCAATCGTTGTTTGCATATTTCACGCCAGTGTCAAAACAAAAGAGGTCAAACGAGACTGACTCCTCCCAAGGTTAGTTGAGGATATTGAAAGGAAAACCTTCGGTGATTATATCGTTCAAATGTTAATATTATGCTTCGTTTTTGCGCCAATATATTGTGTATCGTTCGTCGATGGAATTGAATAAAATGTATCATGTTCAGTTACTTGCCTTGTGTTGTGTCTTACTTCGGCCAACTGATCTCTTTTTCCGCAGAAAGTGGTTCATTAGATAGTGAAATCAGTCAGTCACTTACCTCAGCGAAGGAAAAGCCCCTTCCATCTTCAAAGTCTGGTGAGAGTGTAGCAGATGTTGTAAAACTCGCTACATCCTACGCAAGAAGCGAGACGAGCATCGATTTCTGTGATCATGATTCTGTGTTGAAGCTGTTCGGGCCTTCGGAAATCGTCCACAGTTATTACACTTGTAATAAAAATAATTGTTTCAGCCTAACTGAAAGGGAGCAGAAAAAAAATTCCGCCCTAAAACGAGACCGTTTCAAGCACCAGTGGATAAGAGATGATAACTTGGCATTTGATTCATGTACTGGCATGTGGTGGGTGATTTACAAGGAGGAATCAGATGATGAGAAAGGGGGGATGTTTTGTTTGTTGTGTAAGAACAATGTTTTGTTTGTTGTTTGTTGTGTTTTGTTTGTTGTGTAAAGAAACCTTCAGGTGCATGGTGTTAGTATAAATTGACCTACCATAGCGGAGTCTCCGGTCAATACGTTAAAATAGTAGAACAGTCAGGTCATTTGCCGACGTCAACCTTCGTGTAGGGATGAAGAACAAAACGGGAAGTATAAGGTTGTCCGCAGATAAAGAGACGAAATTCTGAGAGGAAACGCAGCTGCTCTGTTGCTCTAAGATGACTTCAAGCCCTCAGTGAATTGCTGTTTCCAGCGTAATCAGGCATTTTACTGAGTTGTTAAACAGTTTTGCTTCTATAATTCGAACACCAAAAGAACAGCAGGTGTCCGCAGAACAAAGTGGACTTTAAACGAGTCAGTTTAAACTCGCTGGGACAAAGACAGCTGTCCGTAGTAAGGCTGTTGTTGTTTCACCGTTCGGTGATAAGCTTCTGCCTCTCTGAATTCAGGGTCTGACGTCACATGGGGGAAACTTGACGAGCTGCAATACCTGGGTAATGGGATCAAGGAATCTATGAGCTTCTTGTACCTGAAATCAAATGTCGGTATTCGACCACCGACCTCTGCGCACAAATATATGCAAATATGCTAAATAAATCGGACAAGACAAAATCTACTGTCTTGGGGAGGCGTGCACGGTGAGCAAGAACAAATAGCCACACTTCAAGCATGAAACGTCGCACCCCAACACAGTAGCTTTTGCCATGTTCACGTTATTGTGTGAATTGTCCAATGAGACGAGAACAGCGGGATGAAATTAGCATATTTGCATATATTTGTGCGCAGAGGTCGGCGAAGGAATATAGATCAGAGGTCGAAGAAATATAGATCATTTAAATGCTTGGTGCGCCAGGTGAATTGTGTATCACCTTTCATAATTATAACTAATTAGGAGCAAAAATTAAAAAGACGGTTATTCTCGCTCGGAGAGCGAATTTTTCAGATTTTTGCCCTAGATAGCACGTACGTAAGATACAAACAAAGAAACACTGTTTATTTCATAAAATTTTATTAATTTTCAGTCATAACTAAAGCTTTGGCTACCTGTGCACAAACAAACGAACGTCCACCATATTTGTTTTGGATTGGTTAAGTGCTGACTACATAAACAGTGGGCTCAAATGAAAAAAACTTAACTTATCGCAAAAAGTGTTCTGCAGTCTGCGGTCTGCGGTCTGCAGTCTGCGGTCTGCAGTTTGCAGTCTGCAGTCTGCAGTCTGCAGTCTGCGTTTTCACCCGACCGACTGAGATGGGGCTGGTACTGGCTTATCTTCTTCAGAATTTCACCTTCTCACTTGTTCCTGGTTTTCCAGAAGTCACACCAAAAATTGAGCTCACAACAAAACCTCACCCTTCGCTGCAACTGCGAATAAAAGCATTGAAAACTGAAGAAAAATAGTCTGTTTTGGATGGAAAATAGTTGATAACTCCCTTGAATAAATGACACAAATACCACGACATTTCGTTTTTATTGATGGCAACATCCAAACCAACACCGACCTCTCATGTAAACCAACAATTGTTTGCTGTTGTCGTTGTTGTTCAAAAATGAGCCTGTTGGCAATCTTTTCGGTCGAACAACAGTTTACGTTTTACTTTGGATGCAACTTCTTTTTCGTGGCACTGAAAACGAAACAAGACAAAATGTTAATCAAGAAACAAGCAAGGGGTTAGATTCTAAAGAAACTGTGGTGCTGCGTCGGTGGGGACATGAAACACAAAACTTTGGATTTATCAACTGACGAAGGGCTAACGCTCGAAACGTCAGCTTTCAATCTCTTTACGGTGGCCAATTTTAACCTTATCAACTCAGTTGATAAATCCAAAATTTAAAATGTTAATCGGGCATCAGGCATATCATTCACATTGTTTTAGAACAATTACATTTTTAGGCGGCAAGATATCTAAGAACAAGAAATTCTAGGGAATTTTCAGGCGGCGCAGAGTCTGTCAGCTTCCTTTCCCTGGGCTGTTATGTATAAAGAGTTCTCTACCTTGATATCGAACTTGATTCGGGCTCCAATGTGACTCGTGCTATGGCGCTGAAAACATCAACAGTCTAATATACGTAACTTACCTAGAATGGTAAGTAAACTTTTTATCGTCAAAGCTTCCGAAGAGTCTCTTTCGCTAGCGTCTCCAATAGATAACTAAATCTCTCTGCTTACGTCATAGCTACAAATGAAAAATTCACCTTCAAACTCTTCAACAAAGCTAATCTGACGAAAGAAATGTCGCATATATGACAGATTTGCTTTGAGAACTTTCTCGCTCAATGACCTCTCAATGAACTCTATCGACACAGTGAAATTAAATGATATTACCCAAGAATGTCAAATATTTCAGAAATTGATTAACTGATAAAATCAGTGACTTTACCTCAAGAAATAAAGAGGCTACTTGCAATCTAAAACCTCTAAACCTGTGTTCATAAAGATCGGTGTTTACTGTTCACAGCTATTTAACCAGTAGACTCAACAATATCTTCCTTCCTATGCTTTACATCATCACAAAACTCAAGAATGGAGTTTGTGGTCGCCTTCGCAACCGGTTGAGTTCGAAGCACTATGTAACCACAACTAACAATACTCACCATGACTCATAGACGATCTCGCACGCTAAACAAAATGGCATTTCAATCTCCCTTTCTATGTCATTTATAATGGTAGTAAAAGACATCCAACTTGTGGATACTATAATTGTTTTGCTTCCGTTAAAAAACGCATCAACTACATAAACAATAATACATTTTTGCAATATGTTACTTGTCTTGCTTTATTTCAAACAGTACCCATACTTCACACACAAGGTTTTTCTTTTACACTCTCCAATCTGCCAGCTTCCACTACATTCTCAGAAATAAGCCAGAAACTTGTTATCGAGCACTCAAAACAACACCAAAAACAAAACTATTTCTATCCGAAAACACTAACCACTGCTAACGACTCGAAAGTAAACACTACCCTTAATAAACACCGCCCTTCTCAACCAAATGTCCTTAAAAACAGCGAATAAACATTACAACACCTACCTTTAATTATCCTCGATAATCCACAAAACTCAAAACAACAACATTAAGCTCTTTGGATACGATTACTTTCTCGTAACGAGAACTACTTCAAAGGACTAAAACAGACTTGTAGGCCTTCGCTAACCTCCTTTACGCAATCACCCGCGCACATCCTCTATCTAATCAATGTCATCATCTTACAAAACAAATCAATCATCTTTACCTCCACAACACCTCTTACAAATGACAGTCAGTTCTCCCATGAATCACTAAATCTATCCGCTTCATCATAGCTACAAATGAAAAATTCACCTTAAAACTCTTCAACAGAGCTACTGTGACCAAAGAAATGTCGCGTATATGACACATTTCCTTTGAGAACTTTCTCGCTTAATGACCTCTGAACGAATTGTACCCACACACTTCAATTAAATGAATGTAAGCATATTACCCAAGAATGTCCAGAATTTAAGGCATTGATTAACTGATGAAATGGGAAACCTTAGAGGATTTTCAAACTGACATTCCACTCAATCATTGATTTTTGGATATGACCCCAACCTGTCAAGTTGGAAGCACTGTCGAACCACTGTTAACAATAGTCTCCATAAGCCATCGACAATCTCCCAGGCTAAAAACTCAGTAAAGCAACACCGCATGCAAAACTGTTTCTATGCCCACATACTGACAACATGCACAAAGCAACACAATATACAAAACTATTTTTATGCCGACATACTGACAACCTGCACAACTCCAAAGTTCTCACTAGCCTTTGTAAACACTCCCCTTAGGAACGAAATCTCCTAAAACACAGCGAAATAAACAATTCAACAATTACCTTTACTCAACTTCAATACACCGCGAAACTCAAAACAACAAAATTACACTTCACACTTTCAATCTCGTAAAATACACGTCATTATAACGAGCCTGACTATTTAGAGCCCGCGCGGAGACTAAGTCTACTGACTACCGCCAATTCAGGAATGTGCTACTTTTATAAGAAACGGTGCACACCGAAATGACAGCGACGTTCCGCGCGGAGACTAAGTCTACTGACTACCGCCAATTCAGGAATGTGCTACCCATTTTATGAGACGGCAGCGACGTTTGAGACGTCGCACAGCCTAATGACGACCTCGTTGAGTTCAGTAGTTAAAATTGTTTTAAAACGTGCCATTGCAAGGTCCTCTGACAGACCGTGCGGAATACATCGCTAAGTAGAAGCGTTGTGAGCGACTTCTGGGGCGACTTTTGTTTATTGCAGTGGTCGATTCTATTCTATAGGGATTAACTCACACTTTTGTATCAAACGAGCTGTAAAACTACATGTACAGCAAAGTATGGAGCCGGAGCGAAATGCCACGAAAGAAAGATTGCCCGAAGAGTCCCTTGTGATGCTTGAATTTGACGTTGGACAGTTAGGGTATCAAAAATTATTTTTCGTTTGCTCACTTGAATCTCTGGTTTAATCATATTTATGGACGATTCGTTATTCACAATACCGCCGTCACAATAACCGTTCGTAACGGTACTTCCAAATACTTTTCTCTTAAAAAAGAGAAGCCTTTTTAGACGTTCTGCTTCTTTCAAGAATGTTCCAGTGGAATGAACTAAAACAGCCTGTTCCGTTCACACAGCTCAGATTTCTAGAATGTTTTGGTAATAAGGGTACTAGGTGCCCTTTCTGACGCCCTCTAGAAAATTCGCTAATTTCACGCGTTAAAAGTCCTTCAGATTTTGCTCAATTATGACTCGTGCAGATTCGTCAAAAGGAACAGGTTTTCGTAGCATCTGCAGTTTTAGGTACTTTTTTAAAACTATTACCCATCGTCATGGCAGTAGGTCTAACTCCGCGAATATTTGAAATCGAAGCTGATGTCATTTTTGTGTTCTGTAGATGTTGCTCAAAGAAACGGTGTCTGCGATTGCAAATGAGTTTTCTTGTCTACTAAATTTCATAGAAATAACGCGATACCTAACCCGTTTAGCCCCAATAGTGACCAGCATCAAATTTCTCCTCATCAAATTAGTGCATCAAAACACACACAGGTCATGAGAATTAGGGAAATGATCACCAAAGATGAATTGCCTTGATGTATCAATAAGTTCTCCTACCTAGTACTCAACGAAGTGTATATGAAGACCAGGAGGGAGGGGATGACTCTATTGTTCTCAATTTATTTGCCGCGACCGACTCATCAGTACCAGTGTGACGTCACATAGCAACAAGTCAAGGCTCTTGTTCGGCTTCTCCAGATAAGCGTTCGGACGCCATTGAAGTGAAACACAAAGAAGGCTAATACGAGTTATTATTCAGCTATTACTCACTAATTGATCGTAAGTGTGCAAGCTCTGTTGTAACTATTGCATGTTTATTGAAATTGTTGATCTTTTTGTGGCCACGTTTGTTTGTAATTTTGTTAAATTGGAGTCGGGACAAGTGGCGGGGCGGGCGACCCTAAAACGCAGAATGGCGGAATGACGGAACGGCGGAAAATCACCCTAAATCCTAAAACGAGGAACGCGGAAAATCACCCTAAATCCTAAAACGCGGAACGGCGGAAAATCACCCTAAATCCTAAAACGCGGAACGGCGGAAAATCACCCCATATCCTAAAACGCGGAAGGGCGGAAAATCACCATAAATCTTAAAACGTGGAACGTTAAAAATTGGAGGAAGCTAATAAATCCCTGAAAGTAACGAAAGTAACGATGCCCCCGATAGTAGCGACCCATTCAATGCTTATCATCGACAGATAGATAGAAAATTGGGTTGGACCCAAAGGATATAGACGGCAATGGCGTCATGTGAAGACATTGATAAACAGAAATTCACGGTTCTTATGTACTGGCATTATTTTCATTATGTTGTCTGAAAAGTTGACAGTTTTTGACCCCCTAAAATAACGACCCTCTAGTAAAGCAGAGTATATAACGTATGAATTGCATTCCGCAGTCATAATTATGCCATTACTTTTACACCGAGTGATACAGTGATACAAGACACGAAATACAATTTGATCGCACTGTCAACGACGCAACAGAATTGACAGCTAGCCAGTCACTTTCCGGTAAGGTATAAATACCTTTTTATCTCGGATAGTGGCCTTGTTTTCGGATCGATCTGAGTAGGTTTTAATTACTTTTTGTCATAAATCACGTTAAATTTGAGTGGTCACTTTAATTTGCACATTGTGGATGATACAAAATGTTTCTTGCCATTAGTTGCTTTGAGCTGCCGAAAAGCGCCTTTTTTTTTGTTACGCAACAAAACAAAGGCACAAATTTGAGAACTGATGTCTGTTGACGAGATCGCAATGCTGGACTCACACATACATACACATAACCTGCTTATACACGGTCCTGTGAAGACCCACCCTCAAGAAATAGAACATAACGCATTCTATAATACTATATCTCGTGCATGATATTGTTATTTTCCTAGGTTATCTTCGTCATCTTAATATTTGGGTAAATATATTTTGATTTATTTGCTTTAAAAAGGGGGTTCACTTAAGTTTAAATTGCTAAAGAGGGGATCACTTTAGTTTACTTGCAGAAAGCAATTTCCTTTAGTTCTTATCAATTTTAATTATTTTTATCATATTTTAGTAAACCGTCTTGTGACAGTATTTTAAAACGAAGAGACCTGCGCGGCTTTTGGCGCCAAATCGACTCTCTTAGTCTTGTAGTATACCACTCTAGGGTGGCGAATGGTAAATTCCATGACTCATCCGATGTCGGGCAAAACGTTTTCAACTCCGACCAAACGGAAAGAAACACACTAAAACGAGACCTAGCGACCCATTAAAAACACTTCCGAGATTTGGATATCGTATGACAATTTTTTGATACCCGTTCTTACAGTACCATTCAGCACCCCTTATTGTATTCTCAGTTCTATTAGCTTATCGGTATAGGGAATGTCGATAACAAAGGCAATCCTGTTAGATTTTTTTATTCATTTTTTCCAAACTAAATAGTTAAAGTATAGTTTTGTTACTTTTTAGCCCATCGTTCGATTCAATCACTCGATTTTTTCCTTTCACATTAATTGAATTTCCAAAATTAATCCATTGCTTTTTTAGGCTTAGGTTACGAAACACAAAGCAGTGCATGTATGGACAGTTGCTGTTACATGTAATAGTAATTCCTGCTAAAGTTAGTGTTACGTTAATATTAGCTCAGTATGATTTTTATGACTTTTTAAATGTTTTTTTATGATTTATTATTGTAATTTGGACTTTGTTTAAGTAGACGAAGTTAGTCACGGCTAATGGAACTGTATAAAATATCAAAATATATTTCTGATTTTAGTATAAGTATTTAGCATTTTACTGAGTATAAGAATAACATATCTTGATTAATGAATCGACTGATAAACGATTGAGTGACTACAGAAAAAAAACAGAAAATTCAGTCCAAATTATCGTTTCATTATTTTATTTTTGACTCTGTGACTTTGAAAATTAAAAGAGAATCACGAAGAGAAGTGCAAGATCCGCAGGTGTCTTCTGTTGTGTTTTACGGTAGTAAACTGCTGAAGGCGGCGGTGAGGTATGGGAATATGAAGCTAGTTACAATTCGCGCTGTACAGGTGAGGGGTCGCGGGACACCTTGCAGATGAACATTAGCGCCATTTGGCTAAGCGTGACTGTTTTTCGTCACAACGAATCACGTGAATCAGTGCCATCTATTTTTGTTTTCCGCGTTTTAGGATTATGGGTGATTTTCCGCCGTTCCGCGTTTTAGGATATGGGGTGATTTTCCGCCGTTCCGCGTTTTAGGATATGGGGTGATTTTCCACCGTTCCGCGTTTTAGGATTTAGGGTGATTTTCCGCCGTTCCGTCATTCCGTCATTCCGTCATTCCGCCATTCCTCGTTTTAGGGTCGCCCGGCGGGGCCGCCATCTTGACTTCGTGACTGGCGAAGTCCACAAAAAACATTCGCCGTTTTCTCCTTAAGTTTTCAACTGATCAACCTCATAAAAGGACGTTTTATTCCTTGATAATAAAGGTTTATAGCTATTGGTTGTTTAAGCCAATCGAATCAGCCATATTGCTCATCAATCCACTCGAGTGCGAAGGTACTTTTTGCTTGCATCGGTTCCAATGTTAGTCCGGCTGGCTTATTATAAAGAGCCTCGATAGTCTGTTTTCACAAATTTGTTGCCTTGTTGAGTTCCTGTGGGTAAATTTGTTGGTTTATTGACTTCCTGTGTGTAATGTATTAGGTTGTAGACTGCCTGTATGTAAATTTTGTTTGCTTGTTGAATGCCTGTGTGTAAATTTGCTAGGTTGTTGACTGTCTGTGTGTAAATTTTGTTGGCCTGTTCACCCAGTGCCTGTGTGTAAATTTATTGTGTTGTCGACTACCTGTGTGCAAATTTCTTGGGTTTTTGACTACCTGTGTGTGAAGTTTATAGGTTGTTTACTGCCTTTATGTTAATTTGTTGGCTTGTGACTGCCTGTGTGTAATCCTTTTGGGTTGTTGACTACCTGTATGCAAACGTTTTGGGTTGCTGACTGCCTGTGGGTATGTCTTTTTTGGTTGTTGACTGTCTGTGTGTAAATTTATTGGGTTTTTGACTGCTGTGTGTAACTTTTGATGGCTTGTTTAATACCTGTGTGTAAATTTTGTTTGCTTGTTGAATGCCTGTGTAAATTTTGTTGGCTTGTTCATTGCCTGTGTCAATTTATTGGGTTGCTGACTGCCTGTGTGTAATGCATCAATCATTTCCACAGTGCATATCCCCACTCCCCCTCTCAAGGTTGAGCCCCAGGTGTAAGGATTTTTGCTAAAACAAACCGGCAAATGCCCCATGGCAGGGACAAACAACCCGACCAGATGCCCCGCGGTACGGGTACAAAAATAAGTTGATTTCTTTGTTTTCAGGCTTACCTTTATTCTAATGAAAGCTGTATTACTTCACTAATCATCCGTTCTGTGGATATACCCTCTATTTTGTCCTACTTATACAAAGTTTATCAGAAATTTAACGTCCTTGCCTGATGAACCTGTCGCTGAAAGGAATTGACAGTGCTGTGACGTAGGCTAATGTCCGGCCCGGACAGTGAGAAAAAATGCCCCACTAATGCCTGGGAGGGGGTTGGGCACTGCTGGAATTGACTGGTGCATAAGTTCACTGGGTTGTTTACTGCCCATGTGTTAATTTGTTGGCTTGTGACTACCTGTGTGTCAATTTTTTGGATTGTTAATTGCTTGTATGTAACTTTTTGGCCAGTTGTTGACTACCTTTATGCAAATGTTGTTTTATGTTGTCGACTGCCTGTGTGCAAATTAATTGGCTTGTTGACTGCCTTTGTGTAAATGTTTTGGCTTGTTGACTGCTTTTATGTAAATGTTTTTGCTTATTGACTGCTTGTAAATGTTTTGGCTTGTTGACTGCTTGTGTGTGAATGTTTTTGCTCGTTGACTGCTTGTGTGTAAATGTTTTGGCTTGTCGACTGCTTGTGTGTAAATGTTTTTGCTTGTTGTCTGCTTGTATGGCTTGTCGACTGCTTGTGTGTAAATGTTTTTGCTTGTTCACTGCTTGTATGTAAATGTTTTTGGTTATTGACTGCTTGTAAATGTTTTGGCTTGTTGACTGCTTGTGTGTGAATGTTTTTGCTCGTTGACTGCTTGTGTGTAAATGTTTTGGCTTGTTGACTGCTTGTGTGTAAATGTTTTTCCTTGTTGTCTGCTTGTATGGCTTGTTGACTGCTTGTGTGTAAATGTTTTTGCTTGTTGACTGTTTGTGTGTAAATGTTTTGGCTTTTTGACTGCTTGTGTGTAAATGTTTTGGCTTGTTGACTGCTTGTGTGTAAATGATTTGGCTTGTTGACTGCTTGTGTGTAAATTGGTTGGCTTGTTGACTGCTTGTGTAAATTTGTTTGCTTGTTGACTGCCTGTGTTTTGTCTGGTTGGGTACCTGTGATGGCTTTTTGGGGACATTTGAATAATAATTTTACTGTGTGAAGCAGTAACAATTATGCGTGAGATAACTGAAATCATAAATAGCAACACATAAGAGAAAAAAAATCCTTTAACAGGAAAAAAAGAAGTGTAGTGAAAAAGTTATAGCATACCATGTATAGTAAAAAAAATTATAAAGACAGGTGGATGATAATGGAAAAAAATTATTACAAGTGACAAAAAAATAAATAAGAAAAAACTGTGTTGTGAAAAATTGTGTAATATTTAGAGTAAAGTAGAAAGGAAAATATAATGATGAATAAAAACATGGTATGGTGTATTGTGCATCTTGTGATGGCTGTCCTGTGCACTCACATTGTATTTGCAATCATTTCATTAACTTTGCCAAGGATTTGAAAACTCCCATGTTCTCTTTGTGTCCCTTTACCATCTTATGAAAAGCAAGTAACTTAACTCCCTTGGGGCATTAGTAATACACGATGTGTTCTAAAGTCAAATAATGCCAAATTTGGATGTTGGACTTCTGTTGTGGCCAGTCCTTTTTTTGATATTGTTCAAAAGTAAGACTTTTTCAAAACATCGGCCTGTCAAACCTTTTTGTTTCTATTGTAACCATCTGTCATTATTACACTTACTGTATTTTCCTATTTTGCAGTGTGCAGGATTTGTTTAAGGCAAATGTTGAAATACCGTACATCTGAAGATACTATCATAAACTGCTATTATTATTTTGAGATTATTGTTATCTTCCCTTTCAAAAGTTTTGTTACATATACCACCACAATATTCATATTTGCACTGGTATAACACCAAAGTTTTTCTTTCTATTCTAATGACAATATACCTTTTGGTTTCTTATGGCATGTTGTTAAACCTTGGCACAATCCATAATTTGCTATTGGACTGTGGGCTTCATTCTGCTCCTTTTTACTTAGTAACTGCTGCTTCTATTTTGACCATATCAGCCCTATGGTTCATATGTGGTGACTGTGATAACAATAAGGGAAAACTTTGATTCTAGTTCCAGACACTGTCTAGAAATGCAACTGTTTTTCCTATTTTGTATCTTTGCTTTGGTGTACTGCTAAGTTATCCTTGTGCAAAAATGGTTACTGAATTGCACCATTCAGGTTTTCTATTTAGCATGGTGATAAGATTAAAAAGGTTTGTAACAACCCTTCCAGCTATAGACATAACAGCCCGGCAAATCACATGTGTTTACTTTTGCATGGTATGTTACTGTAAGAGATTCGAGATCTCAATAAAATGCCAAATTCAGTATAACAAGTGATTTGTATTGGCTGTCATGCTGTGGCAAGCCTTTACATGATGATTTTGCACCTTTGAAGGAAATAGCTGGAGCAGGACAAATGGTTGCTACACTCCTGGGATGGCAGAATTGAATGCTGTTTGAAGGGCTGTGGAAATGAGGAGGGTCTCATGAATTTGATAGCACGATTGGGCAGTGTGAAATAAAATGTACCCGTAAGGACACAACATCTGATTTTGAAAAATCTCAATAATGTCAGAGAATGTGATAACAATATGGCAGTTCATCACCCTGAAGGGAAAATCTGCAAAGGGTAAAAGCTCCACAAGATCATGCAGTGATGCCCAGCGAGGTATACTGAAGACAACACCGTCCACAGTGACATGTTTACAATGCAACAATAAGGTTTTCCTAACCAGTGATGTTCCCTGTAAGAAACAGTGGCCCCATTAATGTTGCATTAATAGTCTAATATACAGTCTAGAGTACATGTGAATGTCTTGTCAGCCTTTCTTTTCAAAATCCCTTAAATAATTGAGAATGAGTACAAAAAAGCTCAAAAATGTTTCAAGGAAAACAACACTTTACAGTGTTTAACCTCTGCAACTCAGTTGCATCCAAAAAACGCTCCAAAGAAAGATTCACCAAAAGTTATTAAGCTGGACACTAGTTTTTTGTAAGCAACACAGCTACATGTTACCAAACCTAAATATGATTTATAGTGTAGACCTGAAGACAACTGAACCGTCAGATTTTCGACTCGGGGATTTTTCGCTGACGGTAGTGTACAAAAAAAAATCTTATCTATAGCATCTGCTGTTACATGTAAGTAAGCTTACACTTTAGCAAAATCCTTTACAATTACCGCTGTGGCTCAGGTGTGTGTAGCGGTTTCTTCTCTATTTGCCACTCCATCGACTTTGAGGGGATTGATGAGACGAACCATAAGCACTGAGCGACTGAAACTCGGCACACAGAAAGCTTGGTATACCATATGCCAAACCTCCTATTCTGGGATCAGAAGATCTACGCATAACTGTATGAGCTGCCCGTAAAGGTTCACTGGCGAGCAAATTCTGCCTACGTGATAACCACTTGGTAGTATGTTTAAATTCCAAATGTAAGGCTTTTAAGCATTTCTACCAACCGAAAACTATCGCAAAGAAGTCTTTCACTTTTGTTGAGTCCTAAGTAACATCGACTACAGTAACTGAATCATCCAAATCGTGGGAAAATAGTACGACGAATTCGCCCGCCATATTGAAACTCACCGATGTGTGACGTGACGTACACTGGTACTGATGACTAAACCAATGTTTTCCTTGAAGACAGATGAAGACCACTAAAGAGAATTTTAATAATGATGCTGTAAAGGGTTAAATGGTAAACAAGCTCAGTCTTAGGTCTCTCAGGGGCCGATTACATGAGTCGGGCTGGCTAGGTAGCAGGGCTGGCTAGGTCTACCGAGACGACTGCTCAGCGCGGTATTACATGAGGCGGGCCAGCCCGCCTGCGGCTAAATTTAGAGGCTGTCGTTGCAGAGAGCATGAATCGAGTGCTTTTACTTTCGCTAATCCATTATTTTGGTGTATTATTTTCGGCTTTACGTAGCTTTATGGTCTGATAAGCCTTTATGTGTTATATAGAAAGAGAACTATCGATCTTCTGGTGAGTCTTTTTTCTTTGAAGCGAAATTTAGTGACGGGAAAGTGTTGGCCCGGCAATCGTGAATCCATGGTAAATTTTCAGCCCGGCTCCCAGCTCGGCGGGCTGACATTTTTCCATGTAATCGCGAAGTTGATTTTTAGTGTGTTTCACAGACGTGCCGAGATCCCGGCAAACCGAGCCAGCCCGGCTAACCGGGCCAGCCCGCCTCGTGTAATCGGCCCCTTAGATGCTTCGAGGTCGCTTGATATCTTCCTCTCCTCTCCTTGAGTGTAATGATTGGCTGCTTGTTGGTGCACGTCATCCGGGCGAGCCTAAGCTTGTTGGGGGTTTGTCACGCTATTTATAGCTTGTCATCCATTTGATAGGCTGTTGAGGTGATCTCCTTGAGTGTAATGATTGGCTATCTGTCTAGCCTCCCACGCAGTCGAGAGGCTACTATCTGTCCTGCTTGTTGGTGCACGTCATCCGGGCGAGCCTAAGCTTGTTGGGGGTTTGTCACACTATTTATAGCTTGTCATCCATTTGATAGGCTGTTGAGGTGATCTCCTTGAGTGTAATGATTGGCTATCTGTCTAGCCTCCCACGCAGTCGAGAGGCTACTATCTGTCCTGCTTGTTGGTGCACGTCATCCGGGCGAGCCTAAGCTTGTTGGGGGTTTGTCACGCTATTTATAGCTTGTCATCCATTTGATAGGCTGTTGAGGTGATCTCTTACGGTAGGATTTAGTGACGAAAGATATGTAACCAAAGATCAAATAAATAGAGCACGCGGAGAAAACCCGCAACTCGGCTTATGTCGCTTCAGTTTAAGACAAGACTGAAACTACATCTTCACTACACTGAGGAATCGCAAAGCACAGTTTGAAATGCCTTCATCCGTTGGTATGTCGGAGGAGACAGACAAGGCTCAGACTAAAGCAAGACGCAGACTGATGCTGGGCGTTGTAGTCTTGTTGGCTGCGGCTGTTGTTATTTTGATCGCTGGTGTGGTTTTGATGCAAGAAGAAATCAAAAGCAAGAGAAGCACTCTTGAAAAATTGAAGCCACTTGAAGGTAAAGTTACCATTTTACCTCCTTAAAAGTCTTACTAAAATAAAATTCAGCTAAATTTATGATCAACGAGTACAAAGGATCCCGGCTGCAGTCAGCCAAAACATTTATAGGCGACTGATCACAGGCTCCAGGCTCCACTTCGCACGTCAAATCGGCGACACATCATCTTTCTACAGCACAACATGAAAATTTCGAACAGAAATGTAAAGAAACAGGTGATCGTTGAAAGAAACTCTCAGTTAAATGGTAAAATTTAAGATTTCTCGCAGACTCTTGAAATCTTTTGTACTCCACTCTATGAAGTAGATCCGTCGTAGGTAGTCGGGGAGCGTCGCAGCCGGGGAGGCCAAGGGTGTTAAAATGATTGCGTAATAGAAGTCATGTATCATCGCCTATGCAATATTAAAGTTGCGCTTTGCTTCATTCAGAGTTATTAAAACTGAGTCAAAGAAATTTAGAAAAAGATCGTATTCTATTTTACGACAAGGCATAAAACGGAAATGGCTTAAAGTGTATATGACACGAAATTTTTTTCTTCGGTTTTCGAGAGTCTGACGTGTATAAAAAACGATTCTAAACTTAAAACCTGTCTGAAATTTTTAAAAACCTCTTTTTTCGCGGGCAAAAGACCCTATTTTTCACTTAAAAACTGTCCCGGGGACTGGGACCGAATTTACCGCATCGTGACGTCAATTGACTTGATTGCGTTCCCACGAACGCAGTGTTTTTGTTACAAATCGCCTCAAAGAAAAAAAAATTTTCGAATATACACTTTAATGACGCAGTTTTCGCCTCGGGCACATCTCCCGTTGGCAACTCGTCACCTAAGGTATTTATTGACCATGTAAACAAGCCACTAATCGGATGTTGATAATAAACCCGGGTAAAAAGATATATATACGTGAAAACCTATAAAGAATTTACCAAAATTGTTCGTCAAGTGAGGTAGAAAATGAAATTCACTTTCTTTTTTACTGCAATTCATATAAGTGTGTAAGGAAAACGTTTTTTAATGATATAATTTTGAAATATCCCGACTTTAACACTCTTAGTGAACGTGACAGAATATTATTTCTTTTTAATAACATAGACCCTTTTTATTTGTAAGAAACTAGCATATTTTATTTTCGAGGCTTTTCAGGGAAGAAAACAAAGATCATGATTGTAATTTAATTACTATTAATTATTTATAAATCATTGTTGTATAATTACTTCTATCGTTCTTTTCATTTTTCTTTATGCAATACCATCGATGTCTATGGGAATGCAAATAAACTGTTGTTGTTGTTGTTGTTGTTGTTGTTCTATATATAAAAGATATTATCAAGGTTTTTTTGTGCACAACAGATGGTGTTGCTGAGAGTCAACACGAAGGACAGCTTTCGGTACTGGCGAAGCGCGCAATTACGCTTAGGACCAAAGGAAAACGCGTGCAACTTGCAAGATATCAACCAGGTAAGAATATCTACTGTGAAAAACTTTAACAACGAATCACATTAAAGCACAGATTGAAATAGGTTTTCTTGCACAATCAGTGGCTTTACGCAAACGTCTCTTCTCCTGTCTGTGCTAATGTCAAACATCCGATGCGTCTGTAACCTCCTTAACAGTTCAATTTTTTCTGCTGTAGGGAAATGCGAAGCGCTGAACATTCCACTCTGCACTGGTCTTTCCTATAACACCACGCGGTTTCCAAACTTGGTGAAACACCGAACGCAGGACGAAGCCGCTTTAGAGGTTCATCAGTTTTTTCCACTTGTGAAAGTTGGTTGTTCGCCTGACTTGGCCACACTTCTGTGTTCTGTATACGCCCCTCCATGCAGCGGGCCACGCAAGCCGTGCAGAGAGCTCTGCAACCGAGCTCGAAGTGGCTGCCTTCCTTTCATGAAGAGATATGGATTCAATTGGCCTGAGAGCCTAGCATGCGAAAAGTTTCCCGCGGGAGGAAGTGGTAAATTGTGCTTTGATAGGCCCAATGTACATGCAGAAACGACTCAACCGCCACTTCCGACAACAAGTGAGGCTAACGGTGAGTACTTGTCTCTATGCTCGGCGACTGCAATGTACTTTCCTCCAAATAGCTGGTAGTGATAGCAAACTTTGTATAATAATTGCGCCCAACCTCGTCCCTAGGGCCTTCTCCTCGTTAAAAATGGCGGATCGGAGAAACCCTGGCCAAGGCTACTTTCACGTGACACATGATGAAATGGCTTTTTCGGAGATTGTTTCCAGCGACTTGCGGCCCTGTTTTGTTTTCTTGCAATCTGAAACTATCGTTTAAACGCAACGAAGACATTTCATCGTATTATACGTGTCAAAATCCTCACGAATTTTTGGAGCCATTTTAGCAGTCTTGGCCAGGGGTTTCTCCTACCCTCCATTTTGAACGAGGAGAAGTGCGGCCTACTCCCTGAAATCAAACAGGTGGAATTGAGGAGATGACCCTGGGACCCTTCAAATTCTGTTTGTTTAAAATTGCTCCCTGGGACTTGTCCCCTTTAGACTGTGGTCTGACAAGACAGTCTTGCAACCAACTTCCCGTAAATAGCTAGTCCCACCCAGTGGCCACTTCAAGAGACTAGTCCGTTGCGTCTGTAACCTCCTTAACAGTTCAATTTTTTCTGCTGTAGGGAAATGCGAAGCGCTGAACATTCCACTCTGCACTGGTCTTTCCTATAACACCACGCGGTTTCCAAACTTGGTGAAACACCGAACGCAGGACGAAGCCGCTTTAGAGGTTCATCAGTTTTTACCACTTGTGAAAGTTGGTTGTTCGCCGGACTTGGCCACACTTCTGTGTTCTGTATACGCCCCTCCATGCAGCGGACCACGCAAGCCGTGTAGAGAGCTCTGCAACCGAGCTCGAAGTGGCTGCCTTCCTTTCATGAAGAGATATGGATTCAATTGGCCTGAGAGCCTAGCATGCGAAAAGTTTCCCGCGGGAGGAAGTGGTAAATTGTGCTTTGATAGGCCCAATGTACATGCAGAAACGACTCAACCGCCACTTCCGACAACAAGTGAGGCTAACGGTGAGTACTTGTCTCTATGTTCGGCGACTGCAATGTACTTTCCTCCAAATAGTTGGTAGTGATAGCAAACTTTGTATAATAATTGCGCCCAACCTCGTCCCTAGGGCCTTCTCCTCGTTAAAAATGGCGGATCGGAGAAACCCTGGCCAAGGCTACTGTCACGTGACACATGATGAAATGGCTTTTTCGGAGATTGTTTCCAGCGTTTTGCGGCCCTGTTTTGTTTTCTTGCAATCTGAAACTATCGTTTAAACGCAACGAAGACATTTCATCGTATTATACGTGTCAAAATCCTCACGAATTTTTGGAGCCATTTTAGCAGTCTTGGCCAGGGGTTTCTCCTACCCTCCATTTTGAACGAGGAGAAGTGCGGCCTACTCCCTGAAATCAAACTGGTGGAATTGAGGAGATGACCCTGGGACCCTTCAAATTCTGTTTGTTTAAAATTGCTCCCTGGGACTTGTCCCCTTTAGACTGTGGTCTGACAAGACAGTCTTGCAACCAACTTCCCGTAAATAGCTAGTCCCACCCAGTGGCCACTACAAGAGACTAGTCCGTTGCGTCTGTAACCTCCTTAACAGTTCAATTTTTTCTGCTGTAGGGAAATGCGAAGCGCTGAACATTCCACTCTGCACTGGTCTTTCCTATAACACCACGCGGTTTCCAAACTTGGTGAAACACCGAACGCAGGACGAAGCCGCTTTAGAGGTTCATCAGTTTTTTCCACTTGTGAAAGTTGGTTGTTCGCCTGACTTGGCCACACTTCTGTGTTCTGTATACGCCCCTCCATGCAGCGGACCACGCAAGCCGTGCAGAGAGCTCTGCAACCGAGCTCGAAGTGGCTGCCTTCCTTTCATGAAGAGATATGGATTCAATTGGCCTGAGAGCCTAGCATGCGAAAAGTTTCCCGCGGGAGGAAGTGGTAAATTGTGCTTTGATAGGTCCAATGTACATGCAGAAACGACTCAACCGCCACTTCCGACAACAAGTGAGGCTAACGGTGAGTACTTGTCTCTATGTTCGGTGACTGCAATGTACTTTCCTCCAAATAGTTGGTAGTGATAGCAAACTTTGTATAATAATTGCGCCCAACCTCGTCCCTAGAGCCTTCTCCTCGTTAAAAATGGCGGATCAGAGAAACCCTGGCCAAGGCTACTGTCACGTGACACATGATGAAATGGCTTTTTCGGAGATTGTTTCCAGCGTCTTGCGGCCCTGTTTTGTTTTCTTGCAATCTGAAACTATCGTTTAAACGCAACGAAGACATTTCATCGTATTATACGTGTCAAAATCCTCACGAATTTTTGGAGCCATTTTAGCAGTCTTGGCCAGGGGTTTCTCCTACCCTACATTTTGAACGAGGAGAAGTGCCGCCTACTCCCTGAAATCAAACAGGTGGAATTGAGGAGATGACCCTGGGACCCTTCAAATTCTGTTTGTTTAAAATTGCTCCCTGGGACTTGTCCCCTTTAGACTGTGGTCTGACAAGACAGTCTTGCAACCAACTTCCCGTAAATAGCTAGTCCCACCCAGTGGCCACTACAAGAGACTAGTCCGTTGCGTCTGTAACCTCCTTAACAGTTCAATTTTTTCTGCTGTAGGGAAATGCGAAGCGCTGAACATTCCACTCTGCACTGGTCTTTCCTATAACACCACGCGGTTTCCAAACTTGGTGAAACACCGAACGCAGGACGAAGCCGCTTTAGAGGTTCATCAGTTTTTTCCACTTGTGAAAGTTGGTTGTTCGCCTGACTTGGCCACACTTCTGTGTTCTGTATACGCCCCTCCATGCAGCGGGCCACGCAAGCCGTGCAGAGAGCTCTGCAACCGAGCTCGAAGTGGCTGCCTTCCTTTCATGAAGAGATATGGATTCAATTGGCCTGAGAGCCTAGCATGCGAAAAGTTTCCCGCGGGAGGAAGTGGTAAATTGTGCTTTGATAGGCCCAATGTACATGCAGAAACGACTCAACCGCCACTTCCGACAACAAGTGAGGCTAACGGTGAGTACTTGTCTCTATGTTCGGCGACTGCAATGTACTTTCCTCCAAATAGTTGGTAGTGATAGCAAACTTTGTATAATAATTGCGCCCAACCTCGTCCCTAGGGCCTTCTCCTCGTTAAAAATGGCGGATCGGAGAAACCCTGGCCAAGGCTACTGTCACGTGACACATGATGAAATGGCTTTTTCGGAGATTGTTTCCAGCGTTTTGCGGCCCTGTTTTGTTTTCTTGCAATCTGAAACTATCGTTTAAACGCAACGAAGACATTTCATCGTATTATACGTGTCAAAATCCTCACGATTTTTTGGAGCCATTTTAGCAGTCTTGGCCAGGGGTTTCTCCTACCCTCCATTTTGAACGAGGAGAAGTGCCGCCTACTCCCTGAAATCAAACAGGTGGAATTGAGGAGATGACCCTGGGACCCTTCAAATTCTGTTTGTTTAAAATTGCTCCCTGGGACTTGTCCCCTTTAGACTGTGGTCTGACAAGACAGTCTTGCAACCAACTTCCCGTAAATAGCTAGTCCCACCCAGTGGCCACTACAAGAGACTAGTCCGTTGCGTCTGTAACCTCCTTAACAGTTCAATTTTTTCTGCTGTAGGGAAATGCGAAGCGCTGAACATTCCACTCTGCACTGGTCTTTCCTATAACACCACGCGGTTTCCAAACTTGGTGAAACACCGAACGCAGGACGAAGCCGCTTTAGAGGTTCATCAGTTTTTTCCACTTGTGAAAGTTGGTTGTTCGCCGGACTTGGCCACACTTCTGTGTTCTGTATACGCCCCTCCATGCAGCGGACCACGCAAGCCGTGCAGAGAGCTCTGCAACCGAGCTCGAAGTGGCTGCCTTCCTTTCATGAAGAGATATGGATTCAATTGGCCTGAGAGCCTAGCATGCGAAAAGTTTCCCGCGGGAGGAAGTGGTAAATTGTGCTTTGATAGGCCCAATGTACATGCAGAAACGACTCAACCGCCACTTCCGACAACAAGTGAGGCTAACGGTGAGTACTTGTCTCTATGTTCGGCGACTGCAATGTACTTTCCTCCAAATAGTTGGTAGTGATAGCAAACTTTGTATAATAATTGCGCCCAACCTCGTCCCTAGAGCCTTCTCCTCGTTAAAAATGGCGGATCGGAGAAACCCTGGCCAAGGCTACTGTCACGTGACACATGATGAAATGGCTTTTTCGGAGATTGTTTCCAGCGTCTTGCGGCCCTGTTTTGTTTTCTTGCAATCTGAAACTATCGTTTAAACGCAACGAAGACATTTCATCGTATTATACGTGTCAAAATCCTCACGAATTTTTGGAGCCATTTTAGCAGTCTTGGCCAGGGGTTTCTCCTACCCTCCATTTTGAACGAGGAGAAGTGCGGCCTACTCCCTGAAATCAAACAGGTGGAATTGAGGAGATGACCCTGGGACCCTTCAAATTCTGTTTGTTTAAAATTGCTCCCTGGGATTTGTCCCCTTTAGACTGTGGTCTGACAAGACAGTCTTGCAACCAACTTCCCGTAAATAGCTAGTCCCACTCAGTGGCCACTACAAGAGACTAGTCCGTTGCGTCTGTAACCTCCTTAACAGTTCAATTTTTTCTGCTGTAGGGAAATGCGAAGCGCTGAACATTCCACTCTGCACTGGTCTTTCCTATAACACCACGCGGTTTCCAAACTTGGTGAAACACCGAACGCAGGACGAAGCCGCTTTAGAGGTTCATCAGTTTTTTCCACTTGTGAAAGTTGGTTGTTCGCCGGACTTGGCCACACTTCTGTGTTCTGTATACGCCCCTCCATGCAGCGGACCACGCAAGCCGTGCAGAGAGCTCTGCAACCGAGCTCGAAGTGGCTGCCTTCCTTTCATGAAGAGATATGGATTCAATTGGCCTGAGAGCCTAGCATGCGAAAAGTTTCCCGCGGGAGGAAGTGGTAAATTGTGCTTTGATAGGCCCAATGTACATGCAGAAACGACTCAACCGCCACTTCCGACAACAAGTGAGGCTAACGGTGAGTACTTGTCTCTATGTTCGGCGACTGCAATGTACTTTCCTCCAAATAGTTGGTAGTGATAGCAAACTTTGTATAATAATTGCGCCCAACCTCGTCCCTAGGGCCTTCTCCTCGTTAAAAATGGCGGATCGGAGAAACCCTGGCCAAGGCTACTGTCACGTGACACATGATGAAATGGCTTTTTCGGAGATTGTTTCCAGCGTTTTGCGGCCCTGTTTTGTTTTCTTGCAATCTGAAACTATCGTTTAAACGCAACGAAGACATTTCATCGTATTATACGTGTCAAAATCCTCACGAATTTTTGGAGCCATTTTAGCAGTCTTGGCCAGGGGTTTCTCCTACCCTCCATTTTGAACGAGGAGAAGTGCCGCCTACTCCCTGAAATCAAACAGGTGGAATTGAGGAGATGACCCTGGGACCCTTCAAATTCTGTTTGTTTAAAATTGCTCCCTGGGACTTGTCTCCTTTAGACTGTGGTCTGACAAGACAGTCTTGCAACCAACTTCCCGTAAATAGCTAGTCCCACCCAGTGGCCACTACAAGAGACTAGTCCGTTGCGTCTGTAACCTCCTTAACAGTTCAATTTTTTCTGCTGTAGGGAAATGCGAAGCGCTGAACATTCCACTCTGCACTGGTCTTTCCTATAACACCACGCGGTTTCCAAACTTGGTGAAACACCGAACGCAGGACGAAGCCGCTTTAGAGGTTCATCAGTTTTTTCCACTTGTGAAAGTTGGTTGTTCGCCGGACTTGGCCACACTTCTGTGTTCTGTATACGCCCCTCCATGCAGCGGACCACGCAAGCCGTGCAGAGAGCTCTGCAACCGAGCTCGAAGTGGCTGCCTTCCTTTCATGAAGAGATATGGATTCAATTGGCCTGAGAGCCTAGCATGCGAAAAGTTTCCCGCGGGAGGAAGTGGTAAATTGTGCTTTGATAGGCCCAATGTACATGCAGAAACGACTCAACCGCCACTTCCGACAACAAGTGAGGCTAACGGTGAGTACTTGTCTCTATGTTCGGCGACTGCAATGTACTTTCCTCCAAATAGTTGGTAGTGATAGCAAACTTTGTATAATAATTGCGCCCAACCTCGTCCCTAGAGCCTTCTCCTCGTTAAAAATGGCGGATCGGAGAAACCCTGGCCAAGGCTACTGTCACGTGACACATGATGAAATGGCTTTTTCGGAGATTGTTTCCAGCGCTTTGCGGCCCTGTTTTGTTTTCTTGCAATCTGAAACTATCGTTTAAACGCAACGAAGACATTTCATCGTATTATACGTGTCAAAATCCTCACGAATTTTTGGAGCCATTTTAGCAGTCTTGGCCAGGGGTTTCTCCTACCCTACATTTTGAACGAGGAGAAGTGCCGCCTACTCCCTGAAATCAAACAGGTGGAATTGAGGAGATGACCCTGGGACCCTTCAAATTCTGTTTGTTTAAAATTGCTCCCTGGGACTTGTCCCCTTTAGACTGTGGTCTGACAAGACAGTCTTGCAACCAACTTCCCGTAAATAGCTAGTCCCACTCAGTGGCCACTACAAGAGACTAGTCCGTTGCGTCTGTAACCTCCTTAACAGTTCAATTTTTTCTGCTGTAGGGAAATGCGAAGCGCTGAACATTCCACTCTGCACTGGTCTTTCCTATAACACCACGCGGTTTCCAAACTTGGTGAAACACCGAACGCAGGACGAAGCCGCTTTAGAGGTTCATCAGTTTTTTCCACTTGTGAAAGTTGGTTGTTCGCCGGACTTGGCCACACTTCTGTGTTCTGTATACGCCCCTCCATGCAGCGGACCACGCAAGCCGTGCAGAGAGCTCTGCAACCGAGCTCGAAGTGGCTGCCTTCCTTTCATGAAGAGATATGGATTCAATTGGCCTGAGAGCCTAGCATGCGAAAAGTTTCCCGCGGGAGGAAGTGGTAAATTGTGCTTTGATAGGCCCAATGTACATGCAGAAACGACTCAACCGCCACTTCCGACAACAAGTGAGGCTAACGGTGAGTACTTGTCTCTATGTTCGGCGACTGCAATGTACTTTCCTCCAAATAGTTGGTAGTGATAGCAAACTTTGTATAATAATTGCGCCCAACCTCGTCCCTAGGGCCTTCTCCTCGTTAAAAATGGCGGATCGGAGAAACCCTGGCCAAGGCTACTGTCACGTGACACATGATGAAATGGCTTTTTCGGAGATTGTTTCCAGCGTTTTGCGGCCCTGTTTTGTTTTCTTGCAATCTGAAACTATCGTTTAAACGCAACGAAGACATTTCATCGTATTATACGTGTCAAAATCCTCACGATTTTTTGGAGCCATTTTAGCAGTCTTGGCCAGGGGTTTCTCCTACCCTCCATTTTGAACGAGGAGAAGTGCCGCCTACTCCCTGAAATCAAACAGGTGGAATTGAGGAGATGACCCTGGGACCCTTCAAATTCTGTTTGTTTAAAATTGCTCCCTGGGACTTGTCCCCTTTAGACTGTGGTCTGACAAGACAGTCTTGCAACCAACTTCCCGTAAATAGCTAGTCCCACCCAGTGGCCACTACAAGAGACTAGTCCGTTGCGTCTGTAACCTCCTTAACAGTTCAATTTTTTCTGCTGTAGGGAAATGCGAAGCGCTGAACATTCCACTCTGCACTGGTCTTTCCTATAACACCACGCGGTTTCCAAACTTGGTGAAACACCGAACGCAGGACGAAGCCGCTTTAGAGGTTCATCAGTTTTTTCCACTTGTGAAAGTTGGTTGTTCGCCGGACTTGGCCACACTTCTGTGTTCTGTATACGCCCCTCCATGCAGCGGACCACGCAAGCCGTGCAGAGAGCTCTGCAACCGAGCTCGAAGTGGCTGCCTTCCTTTCATGAAGGGAGTCGGGATCCCTTGGCCTGAGAGCTTGGCATGTGATAGATTCCCCACTTCAGGAAGTGGTGTTAAGTGCTTTGATACAGTCACACCAACCACGATTGGTGAACAATAAATGCCGTATTTGTTGAGTGTGCTCGTTATTGTATTCTCTCGATTAAACGCCGGGTATGAAAAAGGAATGGTAAATTAGCCCCCCAGACGTTTATTTGTTGTTACAATTTAAGGGCAAGATACACGGCTGCCACGAAAAACGAATAATAACCCTTTCTTTAAAAAATGGCGGGCCCAAGGAACTGCTGATTCAAATAAACGCCTAGCCTGCGCGCAGACGTCTCCTTTTTCCTTTGCTCCCCGCGGAAAAGCAAAGGAAAGCAAAGGAAATAGGAGACGTCTGCACGCAGGCTAAAAAACGCCGGGTTTGAAATAAACGCCCGGGGCGTTTAATTAAGAAAATACGGCAACACCAGCCCGCGTTGACCCTATATCTTACAGGTTTCATACTGTTTCTGTTATTTTAGGAGGGCGTATATTAATTAAACAAGTGGGGTTCATTAGATCACTGTTGGTATATTGACAAGGATTTCCTTTGCGTTTTGGAAGCAGAACGGAAATGTATATCTATCTGTCTAAATTCAATTTGAGCAGACTTTCTTTCCCTTCGTAAAAGCGAAACATTTGTTCTGAATCGTAACAGACAATAACTACGAGATTTGACGGTAAACAAGAATACGCGCAATAATTAATTCACCTCTGCCGGAATAAAGTGTGAATATAATAAATAGTCTCTCCCCGGCCCTCTCTTCTCCGTCCTGTTTTCTGTCGATGTCGGTATTTCGTATTTTGTAAAAAGATTTTCATTTTAAAGTACAATTAAGATTTTACTTTATACTTAGCTAACAACTTCTGTTGGCGTGATAGAGCTGCTTTTTGATTGGCGCACTGAAAAAATCATATTCTTTCCTTCTGAATCCTTGTCACAGACCCAACCCGGAAACTGAACGAGTAGACTCCTTGCCTCTCCTTCTCACACTGTTACCTTAGAACCAGAAAATTCTAAGCACATTTTCTTGTGAAAACAAAACAAAAAACTTGCAAGTTTGCCCTCTTCAAAATTCATAAGAAGGCAACTTTGCTGTGAAATTATTGGTCTTGTAAAGACAAGGTTTACAAAATGATGAAGTATGCATTTTTCATAGTTTGTCTCGTTCTTCAAGGGCTACTGACCGACAAGTCTCAGTAATAGTCACGTTTTAAGTTTCGATGAAATTACAATTATTGTTACATAGTAGCCATTTATTTACCCCGAACCACTTATGGGTAAAGAGCGATAAAAGATTTAGCATAAATCTTCATATGTCCGGAGCATTAGATTCTAGAGTAAGACGAAAAGTTGAGAAAATTTGAAACAAGCCAGCAATGATTGACGAAAGCCTTTGGAATAAAGGCATTGGATACATTTCTTACAAATGGTTTCGAAATTTCAAAGTACTTACGAATTTCGAAGCGGTGTTAAAACTGGTGAAGGTTTCAAATATAATGTACTTGTGTGCCGGGAGCAGGGTAGATGACCTGAGCGTTACACGAAGGCTTTTTGTGTCCAAAGGAAAGGAAAGCATCCGAGAACGACTAGACAGCAAATCGAGTTCGCGAGGTTAGAATTTTAAAGTTAAGGTTATTAAGACAACACGAAGAAGCTCCTCGATGTGAAAGGAACGCCTGACCCAGCCTAGCGAGACGTTTCTACGAAGCTGTCCGAGCTGGAGATGAAAATGAACTGAGGGACGTTTTCAGTCGGAGCAACAGAAAGGCAGCATTAGAAACAAAAAACAATGCGACCAGTTCACATCCGGTTCTGATAATTGCTGCCTACAATGGGAAGAAGGATGTGGTTGTTGCCATCGGAAGACGCGCTTGGGCGAAACGTTAGGAAGGCCTCTAGCCACGCGGGATAACTTTGTAGTACAACATAACGCGCGACTGCTATTAATGTACCACTTCGTGTATCATATCACGGAGCTGCAAGAAAAAAACTCAGACGTCTCGTCCGCATTATTTGCATGGCTTTACCTCTCGTGTGTTGGTTCGCTCGAAAGATCGATATATATTCTAGCTTTGGACTGGCCATTTTGAATAGCACGGCGAGCGAGGACTGGGATGAGCACCAAAACTACCCAACCGATTGAGGGCTGGATAAGGTAGCTCTGACGCCTCAGGGTATTTCTTTAGGTCGCCCAGATTTTGCTCTCCTAAGCTTATTTTAGCGCTCTCACACAGGCAATCGAATAGGAGCCGAGATAACAATCAACAAACATGAGCTTAGCTCTTCGGTTGTTCAGTGGGGAGGGGCGCAAAAAGAATATAGGTCGCCCTAACCAGTCTCCTTGTCTTTTCTCTCTTGATAACTGAACAGCAAACCATCACCACGATATAGCTGATGTTTTGGTATATCATGAACAGCAATGGACTTAATAAACCAAAACTGACCAAAAAGCTAAAAATTTGGGCTAAATTAAATAACACACTTTCAATCGCTTGATCAACTTCACAAGTAAAAAACACCGGAGGCAAGGGTCACGTTTGTCCTGTATTATATTATCAAGAATGGGCGGCATACTCCCACACCACTCACCACCCACTCACCACCCACCCACCACCTCGCCTGCGTAGCAAAGGTTTCGGTAGGCTTTTCCGCAGGTTTTGCTCTTGCCGCAATTTTCCCACGGCCTAAAACGAAAAATGCCTCGAATGGGCGGAAATGTCTAGGAAACGCTTGCCACACAGGTTACCCATCACCTCACGTGTTGTTTGTAAGCGGCAGCACGTGAGAGGTAGTTGTGACACGCCTGAAACCTGAGCTTTTCCATCGAACCACCTTGTGCCATTTTAGGGAAAATATGTTTTAAGTGCTGCAAATGAAACATAATTTAGCGAGGCAGGGAGAAGGGGCCCAATGTAGGAAAACTATTAGGGAGCTAACCAAACACGACGGCGACGGCTAACGAGAATGTCTCAAAACAAAAGTGTTAATTCGCAAACTAATGACTCCGTACTGGCACATGCGTTATACTTTTTGGTACATTTTTTTGTCGTCCCGTACTCAACTATAACGCGAAGTGACCAATTTCAAAGTTTTGTTAGAACGTGAACACTCGACGTTGAATTTTCGTTTTTCTCCCTGTGCCGTTCTTACAAATTCAGCTCCTAGATAGTTCGGCTACATTAGACAGATTAAACGAGTCGAAACAATCGGAAATAGTTTAAAGATTGTGAAGTCATTTTAAGAGGACGTTGCCGTCGTGTTTAACCGGACGAGCCACAAGCTCTCGTGTGGCTGCGCAGCAGTGATTATTTAAGAAAAATATTTCTAACTGAATAGAAACAATAACGCTAGACTGGGGGAGTGGGGTCAGTGAAATCAGAAACACATGAGGGGCTATTCACAAATAAGTTGTTTACAGGAGACAGGAGCTGTATAATGAGCTCTTGTCGTACGTCGTTTTCGTCGAAAGAGGGGAAATCACTTATATAAGTTGGTAAATTAGGCGATCAATAACTAAAGTGAAGATGCAAAAAACAAGAAAACAAAACGAGAGAAAGGGAGTTCTCGAGGATATTCCTTCTGAAAAATAATCTTCTACATTAAAACATTAAGCTTTTCTCTGGTTCCACCCTTAAAAACCAGACCAAAGGTTTACAAATTGTGACAGTCTCAGCTAATTTATGAGAACCGTCGAGTCTATGTTTTTGTGTTGAGTTTATTTTATTGGGCCCTGGGACCAATTCTCGGTTTCCTTGATATTCCCAGGGCCCCTCTGCCAGGACCTCGTGCTTTTCATTTTCATCACGGAGCTTGGAGTCTCGGAGTTTAGTACACCTTTTCTTGTCATTTCATCGTGTTTTTCAGGGATCACCCATGTGAGTTTTCGTTTCTTATCGCTTTAATTTCTTGTATCAGTCCTTTCAGTTTTTTCTTTCGGTCAACCGCCTTTTTGTATTGTTTTTGTCATTATAGTTTTCACCGAACGACGCTTGAACGTAGACATCATCGGTAACAATAAACAGATGGTTAAATTTCATCAGAAGTGTCTTGGTTGACGCTACGCTACTAACGCGATACAAATCTCAAAAGATATGGCTGATAAAAACCAGCCAGGATTGTCACAGAAAATAAAAATGCTATGTAATATTGAAGTTTACTTCTAGTTCCATGATTTTAAATGATTGCAACACGAAAACGTTTGTCTCTTACGTTAGTCAAAATATGCGCAATGCGCTAGCTTCAATTGACCACCAACTTTTACTTCTTAACTCGAACATTTTTGCGGTCATTTTGGCAATTTTCTTTTGCGGAATTGAAGAAACCGGCAATTCATTTTTTTTTCCAAAATCTACATTTATTAAGTTTTGCAACGATATATAGTTTGTCGTGTTTTCCTTTAAAATGGCGCGCACACTAATTTTTTCCCGGAGGACACGGGAGGACACCCGCGAAGGTCAGGAGTAACCTTTAAACAGACACCACAAAAACTGACTCTTTAGATGCTAACTAAAAAAAACCCTTCCATAGAACTGCTATTAATAAATTTCTTTTAGGGAATCATCAACTCCATATTGAAACTGGAAGACATACTGTTCCTAAGACTCCTGAAAAGTTAAGAATTTGTACTTTATGACAGTCCAATGATTTTGAGAATGAATCTCATGTTCTGTTCTCTTGCGCACTTTATAATAATTTCCTATCAAAATTTTTTGACGAAATTACTGGAAAATATAAATTCTTCAATTCAAAAATTTTGTTTCTTTTTAATGACATCGATCCATTTATTTGTAGATCAGTTGCTGCTTTTGTCTTCGTTGTAATGAACTATAGATATCAAACATTATATCAAAAATGAACTTGTATTAGAAATTTTATAATTACCTATAGTTATTAGGTAATGCCATGCATAGATATGGAAATACCTTAATAAATTGTTGTTTGTTGTTGTTGTTAAATCAAATAAAAAAATGTCCCCCATACCCACACCGCCCTTTGTTCAAGATCTGTACTCGATCAGAACGCAAATGTCTGCGAGCGTAAATAAAATTGAAGCATAAAAAAGATCAAATGATGCGAAATTTTGAAAACAATAATCTGTATTTCTCCTTTGATGGTAAACGACTTCCATTCAGGAAGCAATAAATACATCAACAGTTTAAGGTATATAAATAATATAAACACAAAGCCAAAAATAAATCAGTCAACGGTACATAAAAATATAAACACCCTGGTAAAAAAAACCTATCTGGTTCTGCTAGTGTAACACCCAGACATTTTTTCTCTTGGCGTGGGAAAAGGTCTTCTTGAGCCGCAGATAAGGAATCCAGTCTCTTAGAGAGCGAAAATCTAAGCCATAATCCAAAGTTATAGCGTTATTTTCCAAGACAAATTTCAATTTAGTTGGGTCGTTCAGACATACAAGATAGTCAAGGGGTTGAAGCTAAAGTTCAGTTATTTTTTTAAATTTGGCTCACTGTTTTCTTTACATTCTGAATGTTGCAATCATGATGTTCGCAGCTTTCGGTGCACAGTTTCTGTGCCACTCTTTTCACGTGGTCGTTTCAAACAGTTTTCTATGTAAGTCCGTTTTTCTGTTGTTGACAGGCTAACAACTGTTTTTAGAAACTGGTTTCATGTTCTGCACGGTCAGGCAGCGTGGCTTTCAGCACTTTGTTGCTCCGTGCAAGTTTGAACAACAAGTCCTTTATTCCGCTCAGCTCTTGATTCGGGACGCTCGCAGATCACAGCGCTGACAAATCTCGATGGCCTTGCCATAAAGCGAACTGATTTTGCCACACATCCTTCTTGAAGACTGGACGTGTTTATGTGGGTACAAAACCACTACAACAGACACCATGCTTGAGCAGTCTTGCAGCAAATGAGACGGCTACAAAACAGGCCAAAACCAGGACTACAAAACTTGTCTCCAATAAGAGTTCTTGAGAGGAATACAGTCTTCTCAAACGAGACTCAATCGGAGACTCCGATGGATAAGAAAATGAACTTCTTCGTTCAATCTGCGTGTGAATCATCTTCTTGCCTTACGACTGTACGTGAAAACTTCGACTTCTATCTTGTGATCTTGCTCGTGTACTAACTCTTATGCTCCTTGAAATCTTTCTGGTGGGTTTCTATTGCAAAGTCGTTTATATAGGATTTCTGAATTAGCACCCGGACAGTCAATTAGTGTTTCTAAAACAGGAACCATTGTTATTTCACAGCAGCATTCCAGCCCAAAATAGAATCACCAAGATCAATTTCCAGGCAATATCAGGCCTGCGGCAATATTGATACAAACAGAAATTATTATCGAATACACGAAATGTTATGTCTACTATATGAGGTTAAAAAGAAATCTATTAAGGTACGATGGGCGCTTTTGCAGTGCGCCTTTTTGCTTGCTTGTTCTTGACGAATTTCGCCCTGATACCTGGTCATTCTTGGACGTTCAGGATGTAACAGGATCCTTCTGGAAGCGTTTATTTTGATAAGCTAGTTTCCTGCGGTTTTCCGGTGACGGAAAATCTGTGGCATGTCACTCTGCAATGGTGCGCAGTAAGGCAGTTTTTCAACACAAAACGTGAAATGAAAACAATTATTTTTTTTTTCACAGAAAATACTCCAGCGCTTTATATGAGCTAATAGTATCGATATACAGACCGTTTCTCGTCAGTTCATTTGGTGCTGTTTCAGATAATATAAGGGGATATAAATGTTCTCTTTCATTTTGCCCATTGTCAGGATCTCTCAACCATGTTGCGGAGAAGGGTGGGGAGAGGGGAGGAATTCCTTCCTTATAGTTGCTCACGTTTTTTCCTGGATTACGACGGAAATTCTGTATCATGTCAAATCGTCAGCTGTTCGTAAGGAATTCAATACAAAAACGTGAATCGCTTCCCAGTGTTTTGGAACGTAGAATGCTCCAGTGCTCTATAGGACAGGACTATTTACCCGTATTTAGACCGTTTCTCATTAATTTGGCATATTAAATGCAGCTTTGCAAGAGCAAGCTGCTCATTTCAGAGTCATGTCGCGAAGAGGGAAGGGCAGAGAGCTTACTCCTTAAAGTGCACCTAACCCCTAAAATTTTTTTCGGCTAAATAAATTCTGTTATCATCTGGAACATTTCTTCGCAAAAATTTTTTGATTTGGTTAAATTCTCGATTTTCTGTGTCCTGTTAAATTCAAGAAAACTTTGGTTCAAGTCCGAGTAAGAGGAACCTGGGGTGAGCCGTAGTTGTGACGTCAGATCAAGAACCAAGAATTCCACGCCGCTTTTTCTAATTAGTTTTTAGCTGTGTTTCTCTGACTTTATTTGTTGATCGAAGCCTTCTGACCTTCTAGCTAATTCGAACAAAGTCATAGTATGACTAAAATTCCAATGTAGTAATCCAAAGCAGATACTGAGACGAGCTACGCGGACTCTGCTGATTTGTAGATGAATTTTAGCTCTGAATACGACAGAGATGCGGAACACGAAGTCGGCAATACACCGACAAAGGATGAAGAAAGTGCCGTCCTGCCCATATCTGCTAATAAGCCGCTAACCAACGAACAATGAATTGCTCAATGCAAAAAAGAAATAAAGGCAAACTAAGAACTGGAACAGCAAATAAAGCAACTTACGATTGGCCTTGGAGGGCTGCGAAGAAGCCGGAATGCTGAGCTTCGCCCGTGAGTGTTTACATTTTATTTCGCACGTTCGGTCTTCACGCTTGGTCTTGGTTTTCCTGCTCTCCGCTTCTCGCATTTGAGATTTATATTCAAGCTGAGGGAACCTCTTATAGAAATGGAGATTTTAATAAAGCATTCCTTTCTTCATTTATTTATTTTACATAGAAGTAAATGTGGAAACTGCGATATTACTTACGTCTTGTCCATTTCTGTAACCAGCATTAACAATAACAACAATTTATAACACTAGTGAATCAGGAAGGCAATTATTTTCTAAAGGACATTGACCAGAATTATAAGCACGAGAGTTTGTTAGTATCGGTTCAACTGAGATTATCTTATCAATCATTTTTCTCGCGTCAACGTGGGAGCAGTTTCTTCAGATCCCAGCGCGAGCGGAAATGTACAACTTATGTAAATCAACCGGCCCTCGCTTAACTCGCGACTCGAGGCTTCGCCGCTCATCGCTCACACTTCGATCTTCTTGTGGCCTTTTTTCGCACAAAAAATGGTAATAAAAGAATTAAGAAAGAGACTGCTTGTCGTCTACTTCAACGGAGGATATGAACAAGGGATCTCTGCACAGTAATGTTTTGTTACAGGGTCTGGAAGGGGGGTCCTGATCCCGCATTCCCGCTCCTTTTTCACGAGAATCCCGCATCCCGCACTTTTTTTCATCGCTATCCCGAATTTCGTTTTTTCTTTCCCAAAAATACATTTAAAAAGACTAATTTCTGCAAAAGCTAATAAATTTAAGATGTAGATTGGCCCTTTTCATTGATGTTTTGTGCTCGCCTGGTTGTTTCGCTTTTGCCGCTATAACGTTTATTTGGGTTGTGACGATTTCCCGAATTTCCGACCGTCAGGCAACAAAATCCCGCATCCCGTGCCCAAATTTTGGCCAATCCCGCCTCCCTGGTAGCAGTCAAATCCCGAATCCCGTCAAGATATTTTTCGTTTTCCCGAATCCTGCACCGTATTTTGGTCAAATCCCGGATCCCGAGAATACCCTTCCAGACCCTGTTGTTATGCTCGAGTGATTTGATATAACTCAAGATAAAATTCTCATAGCGAGGTACGTTCATAGACTAGAATAAGGAATAATGGAAATGGTTTGTTATTGTGGAGAAAGCGCGTTCGGTTCTGCTGAAGGAGGACTTCCTATAAATACGGTCTTTAATTTTAAACCCTTCGCTGTTTTGGCACCGCTTACATGTAATTATTTAGCGCTTGCCGTGTAGCCAACTTGAATAATTCGTAGACTGCGAGTAGTCTCTAATTTTGGCGATGGCAATTGTGGGGCGGGCGAAATACACGCGCGCGCGCGCGCGAAATTTCGAGGCGACGCGACGCGAAGGGAGCGCCGAAAATTCCCTTCGGGTCGCGTCGCCTCGAAATTTCGCGTGCGCGCGTGTGTGTATTTCGCCCGCCCCACAATCGCCATCGCCAAAATTAGAGACTACTCGCAGCCTAAATAATTCGCAAAGGTAATAATTTTCTGCGTACCGCGTATCGCGGGTATTCTGTGGTTAATCGGCCGTTGAATCATTGGAAATACACAAAAAGCTATCGTTTGATCGGATACTAAAGTTGTTTATTCATTCATACCTTCTTCTGCGACCCGGGGGGGGGGTACTCGGAAAAATTTTGATGGGAGTGTGCCGCACCCTATACCAGACCACGTTCATGTCGTTTTTGCAACCCTATTCTAGACTAGATGCCAAAAATCCCTACCCTATCCCAGACTAGCTATTTTCGAGCTATCCATCAGAAATATAACCACACAGTGCTTTTAATGGAAAACCATCTCTCGATCAACAATATCGTCGCGATTTCATTTATATTTTATATTTCCGAGTTTTTCAAACCCATTAATTAATTGGATTAAATTTTCACACCACCCATTAGTTTCCCGGTAATTGATACCCTATCCTAGACCAAGACTCCCTGATTTCTATACCCTATCCCAGACTAAACTGCTTGAAAACCATACCCTTCACAGCGGCACATACCTATATAGGTTATACATGGGAGCCCCCCCCCCCCCGGGTTCTGCGACAAACAAATCTTTGCTTAAAATGCATCGAGCATAGTATCGAGTGCTTGGAAGGCTGCCACTTTGCTCGCTATTGCTTTACAAAATCCACTCATTTCGTCCTTTCGCCTCCGGTCACTCGTCGTCAAAAAATGCTGTATTTTTGTAGTGATACGTCTTGTGATTCGTTTCTTTGGTTACTATGTCTAGGAGCAATACGAACGGTCGACAGTTTTCTGTACATCTTTGAGAGCTCAAGAGAAATATAGTTCTGACAGAGATAGCGCGAGACTGCGGGTTCTTGATTTGACGTCACAAGGTGACTAGTCCCATGTCCTCACTGCCCGACCCTGAACCAAAGTGGTGTCTATTTTCGGCCGATTTTCCGTACTTCAACCGCGCACAGAAAATCAGGGATCAAACCAAATCAAAAACTTTTTGTGACGAAATGCTCCAAATGATAATAGGATTTATTTGACGGGGAAAAAATTTTTAGGGTTAGGTGCACTTTAAGCTATATCTCCAGGTATGTGCGGCTTTAAAGGGTATGACTTTTTCTGCCTTTTTTTGTGTAAATTTTAACTACGTTGGTCTTAAATCGACTACTGATCTGAAATACGGTAAAGCAAATGGAAGATTTCAAGGCTTAATTTCGTACCTCCAGCATCCCCCGGAACTCAAGTCTTCAGTCACGTGTACTAAGGGCAGCTGAAACCTGGTGCACGTTTTTTAACTTGAAAGCGCACTCACTAGCTAGACAGACCCTGGATCATACGGAGTTCAGCAAACGGGATTTGTTTCGAAATAATGAACATTGCAATTTTTCGACTAGATATGGAGTGACGGAAACTCTTTCTGTTTGGGCCCAAAACAGAAAACAGAAAACTGATGTTTTCTGACTGGACACAGTTAAAAATAGGGTGTTGTATCCAAGAAAAGGAAATATGCGGTAGCTGTTTTATTTAGTAACTTCTTTTCCAAAAATAGCTAAAATAACTATAGTAGTCGTAAACAGGTCAATTAGAGGAATTGAATTGAGTGATGGTAGCCACTGCCGTCTAAAATTTCCAGAAACAGATACTATTTCCAGTCATTCTCTCTTTTTACTTTGTCCTTTGAACACACGAGAATAAACTTTAACCCTTTCTCTGGCCCGTGGTCAGGGGAACTGAGACAAGTACACTACGCATGATGCTTTCATTACATTCGGTACTCATTAAACAACTCTTCACTGAATAACTAAAGCACTTCTTTACGCTTATGGCATGAATGTTTGCGGGAGATTATTTATCTATCTGGCATGTGTGTTTGTGTAGTTGCAGGAACTTTTTTTTTTTGGGATACCGATTTGAGAAGGGTACTAACTTTTGCGATACCCTGCAAGTTGAATTGAAAAAAAAAATTGAAATACATCAACAAAAATGAAATATAGTATTCAGACTGATCATGATACCGATGTGATAGAAAAAATTACAGACATAATTTTTCGAGGGAACTTTTGAAATTAGAACCCGCGAAAATTTCATGCCCTCCGTATAGGTTTAGATAAATTCTGCTCGTAAAATGGCTTATTCTGCTTGCCGGCAGTGCTCGTAAAAATCGCTTATTCTGCTCGAAATTCTGCTCGGACACCCTTATTCTGCTCGAATTCTGCTCAGTACCCGAAAAATTTTCAGCCCGTCGGGCCCTTACGTGTTTTCGCAAATATGGAAGTGAGCCTGGGCCTAACCCCTAAATTCTGATTAGATATTCATTACTGGCGTAGCAAAACTGTAATTCACCTTACTTTATATCACTAATATTAGACGAAACAGTGAATCATGTGAGTGCGTTTTAGCCAATAATCATATTAATCACAAGGTATTTTCCATTTGTTTTGTATTTAGTTTTCAATTTTTCTTACAGCTGTTATGCATATCATTAGTGTCACTGATTTTCCGTTATTCTGCTCAAATTCTGCTAGAAAATCCCTTATTCTGCCGGCAGAATGCTCGTCTCAAAAATCACGTATTCTGCGCGAAATTCTGCCGGCAGAATTTATCCAAGCCTACTTTAGAGAGAAAATTTCCCGCCCAGTTTTTTACGATTTCGTGAATATTAACACTCAGTGAGGCTTTACCTCGGTGTAAGAACCTGTGAAACTCACGGATGACGTAAAACAAAGGAAACAAAAACATTTTAAACAATACCGTACAGCAAAACAAAAGCTAACAAACAAAGAAAATCTTGTCAGGTTCTTACACCGAGGTAAACCCCTCAGTGAATGCAAAACCAATAGAGTATCAAGTATAAATTACAGTGTAAACGTGTTTGAAAAATAAAGAAAATATAAACACCTTAGCAAGTCACGCAATGTCGAGTGAAAAAGATCGCGTGACGATTGACCAAGCTCATCTTTTTGGCGGGAAATTGACCGGGCAAGCTCAAACTCGATCACGTGACGTCACTACAACAAAATGGCGGCTGCAAAGGTAAGTGAAACGGTAGCTTTTTATAAACAAATTTGCGGAAATCTTATGCACCCAGCTAAATAATTTTCGCTATAGTTATTCCTTATGAGCATGTAATTGTAATTGAAGGAAAATATTATCTATATTTGAACTATCGAGCGAGATCTATCCCTAAATGCCATGTTCAAAAAATGAGAATCTCGCCTGCCAGTTAATATAAGCTTAAGCTTATAAGCCTGTAAGGTTAAAGCTGTTTTACTAGTATAGAACGCGCCTGTAGCGAGGAATAGAATAAATTTAGACGTATAGGAAGAAGAAGGTTAGCTCTGTAAGTTGCTTTAATTGTCTTTCGTTTACCCATACGAGTAACAAATGTGAGCTTAAATAATCAGATGAAGTCCCACCTTTCCTGTAAATTATAGAAATTGTGCTTAACTTGTAACCTATGGGTTTAAAGGAGCGAATTCTTAATATTAAGGCTTGTTTTTATTTGAAAACTCACTAAAATTAGCAAAGTTGGAAAATAAAAATAGCCAGAAAATTTTGGATATCGGTAATAGGTCTAAACATGATAACAAAAGTTATGCCAAAAACCAACAGATTCTTCCATGTGGAGTGAAGAGGCGGGGAAGGGGGGGGGGTACCAGAAAGGTCTGACCTACCCTCCTTTTGCACCATATTTAATTTCTGGACATTGCAAAATACTTCTCAATACTGTAAATGGTGTGAACACAGCTCAGGAGTCACATCATAAGTCGGTAAATTATGATCGTCCGGGTGAGTGTAGTCCTGAGAAGGACTGTTTGTGATGACATTGACTGACGTTTGAACAACCTGAGCGGAAGGCTTCATCAGAGTCAAGTGAATTGTACATCATCAGTAGATGTCATAAGTCTCTGGTCGTTGTTCTGATTGGCCAAGGAACTAGCGATATTGTTGGTCATCTGTCGGTTAAACCATGCATTATTTGATGTTATTGCCTGCGAAGACTGTAAAACGTGATTGGTGTATTTTGATCCATCTTTTGTTAGTCAAATATTCGTTAGTCAACGGATGGATGGAAATGGACCAATCGCGTTTTACAGTCTACGCATCTCTAGTTTGTTGACCAATCAGAACAACGACCAGAGACTTATAACATCTACTGACGATTTACAGTTCACTTGACTCTGATGACAACTTCCGCTGAGGCTGTTGAAACGTGACTCAATGTCATCACAAACAGTCCTTCTTAGGACTACACTCACCCGGACAATCATACTTCACCAGCTCATGGTACTACTCATTATTGCATATTAATTTTTTTCTTGACCCTCCTGCTTCCCATTCCCTCTACAAATGCTCTTTCATCCCAGTTCTTAGCTTGATCCATCCCGAACTTAAAAACTCAAAAACCAAAACCAATTTCCTTTGTCATAGGCATTTTCCTTTGCTTGCTGCCCGCTGCATGTATTTGCTTCAAATTCTGATTTTTTCATCGGGCCATTTGTATTTATTTTGAGTAGCAGTATTGTTTTCAGGACATTCAGATGAAAAACACTAAATATTTTTCACCTTGTGAATTTTGTTAATTTATCTTCATTGCTGATGCAGGATGCTGTTGTTATTATTCTTGATGTGGGACCATCCATGTGTCAAGCTCCTCCAGGCCACTCCACCTCCCTGGAGACATCTGTGAAGGCAATAAACATGATCATACAGAGAAAGGTAGGAAGAGGTTTTTGGATACACTCTTATAACTGGTTTGTATATTGCCAGTTTGGGTGTGAGGGGAAAGGTAATTGGTGTCTTTTCCAGTCATTTGGACAGATGTTAGCAGCAAATTCTATACAATTATGTCTTTAGTTTCATTAGTGGAGGAGCAGTGGTGTAGTGGTTAGCTCGTTGGACTTCAGATACGAAGGTCAGTTGGTGTCTCTCTTGACCCAGGTGTATGAAATGGGTACTGGCGACATGCTGCTGGAGGTAACCCTGCGATGGACTGGCATCCCATCCAGGGGGGAGTAGCAATACTCTCAGTTGCTTCATGCTACAGAAACTGGGATAAGCTCCGGCTGTGTGGGCCTCCTTGGCTCGTGTACGACTTTACCTTTTTCACCTCAAGTTTCGTTAGTATGAGTTAACCAATCAAGGCTAATGAATTGCATGCTCTCAGCTCAATATTGAGTGAAGAAAATGGCAGTACCAACTTTCCTTAGTTGGTTACTGCTAACTGGTGATCCTGTTGGAATCAATTATTTCCTTTTAAAATATCTTTAAATTATTTTATGTATTTCTGTCTAATAACAATAATGAGGGTCCTCATGCATTTACAAGTATTTTGACTTGTTGGTTCATTAGATGTTTGCAAACACAAAAGATGAATTTGCCCTTGTCCTGTTTGGTACTGAAGGTATGTGTTAACTTACATCATATCCCAGGGGCCGTATTCTTTCAGGAATTTTTTGTTTCAGTGTGCTTCCCACTTATTGAATCTCTTCCCTATACCATAACAAAATATGTTATCTTCTGTATCGTGTTTCAGACCTGACTTGTAATAAAATCTTCCTCCTTTTCAAGCTAAAAATGATAATGTTTCATACCTATTTCTTACCAATAGACCAAACAAATCCTATTTCAGACAAAAGTTGGCCTTATTAATCTGTACCACATTTCAGATTATTATTTTTAATTGTGACAAAAATCACTCTTTGTGCACAGTATACAATGTACCTGTACAACTCATAGTGCCCTGGCTCCCCCCACCCCCTCCTCCTGTCCCCAATGGGATCCTGTTATACAAATCTGTCTAATACATTGACATTATTGTACAATATTTTGGCAGGGACATCTAATCAGCTGAATGACAAGAATGAAGGCTATGAGAACATTACTGTTGCCCGCCATCTTGGTTTGCCAGACTTAGAAATGCTTCAGTTTGTACACAGTCAAATCACACCTGGTAAAAAACCTTTTACAATTTACTGTTGCCATTTTCTTTCAGCATTTGAGTTTAGTGGACTTAGTTTGCAGTGAACATTGCAGGAAGTTGCTTACAAAATTGTATAGATGTTTAAGAGTCCCCAGGGCCTGGACCTTACGACCTGTATGTGTTATCTGTTAGTAAAACAGAACATGTCTTTATAGTCAAATAATCACACTTAATAAAATTGATATAATTATTTTCTATATTTGCAGGCAATGTGGAAGCAGACTGTATCCTTTCAGTTCTGACATGCTCTGCACCTATACCCTTGAAGTCTGGGCTATTAAATATTTGTATAAAATAATATGATTATACAAGATACAATGTAACACATCCATTTTTTACAATCACTATAATAAATATTTTTTGAGTTATTTAGTCTTAAAGAGTCAGCTATTATAATTCTTTTAGTGGGTCTTTTTCTTCCCATATCCTTGACTTATCTTTAGTTATTGATGCTATTGTAGTTGGTATGGACTTGTTACGACAAGAGGCCAAGTAAGATTACTGTTTTTTTTAGCTATTGCTATTGACAGTAAAAATTAATAATAATTCATTTAGAGATGTTTAAAATATTAAATAATATTAATATTTTTTTAAGTGAGGTGATCTCACTGTTATTAAGAAAACATAATGGAACACTTTTTTGTTTCAGAGGCAAGTGTGAAAAGAAGATTTATCTGTTTTCTGATCTTGGTTCACCTTTTGGTAATGATCAGCTGGAGGCCATCACTGAAGGCTTAAAGAGCTTAGAGATACAGCTGACATTAATGTGAGTTAATTCTGTTGCTCTTTTAAGCTTATTTTGCTCAGGTCAAGCTTGAAAAGGAGATGCATAGCCTGACTTGCCTAAGCACAAAATGCTGACTTCAGAATAAGTTATCACAGAATTATCAACTGTTCAGTAAAATACTATTGCTTTGTTTTGCAACATTCTCAAACTGGGTTGAAATCTAGTCAGTCCTTAAAATAATGGCAAAGACAAACTTTCAAGGCTGTGTCAGCCACCTTTCTTGTAAAGCAACCTTTGATAGTATACATTTGAATGTAATGGTCACATATTTATTTTTTTGATCGGTGAGTAGCGTAGGAAATGACAAACAGAAATCCTTATATAGTGAGCTTCGACTTTGTGGATGAAAAGATTATTTAGCTTAAAACAGCATACAGGAATTATTTGAACCTGCCTACGTACAACTTCTGTTTTAGCTTGTCCTGCTATGTCCTTGGGTATTTATCTTGGAGTTATATTCTGAACCCAGTAGATCATACTCGTGTGTCTTTTCATAACAGCGGACCTGATCTTCATGATGACGGTACCAATGATGATGAGAATGATGTTGAAGACAGTGGCCCTTCAACTTCAGCTGTTCACAGAAAAGAGAGAACTCCACAGCAGGTTATGTTATATTGAATTCAATTCTTTTCTCTGATGCACCTATGATACTGTTAATTTTGCTGTCGTTAATACTGAATCACTTTCCAATTTTCATTACAGGTGGCTGGGGAGAATTGCATGAGGCAGTTGTTAGAGAATTTAGATGGAGAGACTTATTCCTTCAGGTAATTCTTTCTCCAAAATATTCACGAGATGTGTTGGCTGTCACTTATTTTTGAAGTAGTAGGGGTAATGAAAAAAGTAGCTAAGGAAAAATGGCTGTATTGCAATTGGCAGCAATTCCTTCTTTGTCTATGAAAGTACCCAGGGCCCAGAATTGTTATTAATAGCTGAGGAAAATTCCTTGCCCCCACTCATCATTTATAGCCCTGAGATGTGTTCACAGTGAAGTTGAATTTCCAGTAGCATTGTAAATAACTTACAGAAAATTACGACCCTTCTGGTGGTTTTATTAGAAGGCAGCTATAGCTGCAGTACTCAGTGTTCTAGTGTCCATTTAGACCCAATTAACTGCCTTCTTTGTCAGTTAAATGCTTGTAAAAATTTTCTGGGTAAAGCCAACTAATTTGTAAGCTCTGAGATCTAAAGGAGAGAGGGAGGGCCTGCAAGACATAAAACTTTTTTGACTTGTGTTGATTACGGGAAGTTTATAAAACCCATTTTTGAATTTCATGTTGAATATGTTAATGTTTTGTACTTTCAGTCATGTTTTGCCAATGCTGAGCTTTTTCCAGACAAGATCAATAAAACAGACCACAGTATTCAGAGGACCTCTGGAGATTGGTTCACAGTTGAAAATAAATGTTTATGGATACAACAGGGTATTTTGTGAAACTTTTTTTTATTGATGAAGCAACATGCCATGGCACCTTGACTTCTACAGCCTGTACTTCAGGTGGCTGTATAATGATGGTGTGCAATATCGAGGATACATGTGTGCAAGGGTGGATATAACTTAACTTTGAAAAAAAAGGGAGAAAAGCTGAATTTTAACCTGAAAAAAATACAAAATGGACCCCCTGGAGAAATAAAAGCCACTGCTGCATTAGAAGAATGATATCTGCTTTGACTACACATGGAGTAGATTCTTGGACATTTTAGTAGTGAGAATTTTTATAGTGAATTGACACTTGACCATTAGGTTAAGCTTGAACAATTTATTACACTCATTGGGTTAAAAGTTCTTATGAAAGAATGGGTTGATGCTGAAGGAAATAAAACCACAAATTCAACTAGAAAACTTACAGATGTATTTCTTGCCATCTTGTCTCTATTTGTAGCTTCTTTGCAGGCAAAGCTTAATTTAGAAAAAAGCCTGATCTGAGGTATCTGTCTGTTTCAATGCGTAGGTAAGAGAGGAGAAACTAGCATCATGGAAGAAGCTTTCAGCAGTGTCTCAAATGTCAGCAAACCCTGAGTCAATGGAGGTACAGATGCAGAGGTCATATCACTTGAATGATGAGGACGACACAGAGGTGGATAAGGAAAATGTTGCACAGGGTAAAGAAATTATGAAATAACTTTGAAGTGAGAAAGTGCTAACCTCTCAAATGGGCGGCTATTAGTTTTAAGCTCTATTATCCCTCCTCCCCTTTTTGGAGGTCAGATATTGGTATAATCCTCCCACTGGACATGCTAAATACAATCTTGAATGGAAACGCATGGACCAGAATGAAGTGAAATGGAGCCAGAAGAAACAGTATGACACCAGAATGATCAGGAAGGTAACCCAAATGTACAGGAATGAAACAGAATGACACCAGAATGATCGGGAAGGAAACCTGAATGTACGGGAATGAAACAGAATGACACCAGAAAGACGCGGAAAATATATGTACTGGATTTTTACAATGTCATTCTAGTACATTCTGGTTCAAGACATTCCTGTGTTTAGTCATTCCTGCCTCTGATTCACCCTGTGAGCTCTGACATTCAATAATTATTATTCATGTTGGAAAAACACTTACATGGAACTTAAGAAATAGATCACAAAAACTACAGAAAAGCATTAGGTGTTCCATGATAACCTAATTTTTTAAATCATAGTCCTGCAAATTAAGTTTCCAGGTTTTTTTTGCTAACTAGGTTACCGCTATGGAAAGACATTGGTTCCATTAACAAAGATTGACAAGGACAGCATGAAACTTCCCACAGAACGGTGTCTGTCAGTGCTGTGTTTTACATCAAATGAAAATGTGAGAAAACTTTGATGCACTGTTTTATTTCAAACAAATAAAAAAATGCAAATATTTCACATTAATTTTACTTAATTGTACATTTATGCATTCTCCACTTTGATGCTGCCCTTGTATTACACATTTTAAGTGTCCTAGAAATGTCATTTATCCTATGTCAGTAAAGCATTTCAGGGCTCGAAATAGCGGCCTGTCAATGGCCAAATGGCAGGCCAAATGTTAGGTTTGGTAGGTGAAAATAACGATGAACTGCCAAATGGATAAAACATGGCAGTCCAAATTAATTGGACTGGTTTTGCGACATTTTCTGCTCCTCTTACCATGCTTGTTTACCTACCATTTCTTTCCACGAATCAATCGTCCCTGATGAAAAATGTCACCGGAGGACGATGTAAATGTAACTGTATTGGAGTAGTTTCAGGAGACATTTCTCCAGATTTTTATGGCTTTTGTTCGGTGTTACAATTGCACTACTTCATTCTGTATTCGTTGCTTCCAAATCAGTGTTGAGTCAGAATGGCACCTTGGTATTGTGCATGAAAATGTGAATTCCTTTTTCCACAGCCAGTGCCTTCTAACTGTAAGAAAGAGTTCATTTTGAAGAAAGGCACTACAAGCTCTTGAGTCATTTTTCACTGAGTTTATTCTTCATTTTTGCATAAACGTGTATGAACTGCAATATGTGGTACATGACTGAGTGAGTATTGAGTACTAGTCATTAATGAAATGGTTACCTCACACCTTGATGTTTGTTTTTAGTGTTAAATAAACTTGAAAAATGTTACTTATGATTAAGATTCAGGGTTCAAAATAGCAGCTGGCTGCGACTGTCTCTATTTTCTGGCACTCTTTTTTTTTCCGACTTTTGAGGAAATAGGCTAGACACGGGGTAGCAGTGCCACAGCAATTCAGTTCTCTTTTAGGAACAGGGCAAATTTTCATTCACGACTTTTTTTTGTTACCAATGCGTTTTCGATCCTGTTCCACTTAGCACCTTGTCACTTTTTTCGTGTGCTTTCGCCTTCTCGTTCTATTAATTTTGCTGGAGACCAAAAGAAATATACCGTCACGCTGAAAATCAGTGTCACTGTTGCGGCATTAATCATGTTCAAAGGCCTGATCTTATTTGTTCAACGCCAGCAAGCAACCCTGCCAGTCCGCCGTCGATGAGATTTCCATGCTCAAGAGAAAAATCGAGCAGTCAGAAACGTTGATAGTTAAACTTCAGGCCCACACAGAAAAATTCACTTACCCAAGAGACTTGCGCTATGTTGCAAAAGCAAACATCACTCCTGACAAGGAGTTTAAGACAGAATACACTCTCCGTAAAGAGAGAGGCCGAGCGAAAATTCATAGGCACACTGACCAAGTTTCATTATCGCCGCGTTGAATGCAACAATGATACTCTTCAGCGATATCTTTCGTTGAGAATATCACCCAATTCAAAACACGCCTCCATGCGAGAGACTACCCCAACAGTCTAGTAGAAGAATAAAGAATAACGTCCGAAGTCAAATGAAAGAAAGGCACTTCAACAAAGAGAGACAGTGCGGAAAAAATTCTGCCTTTCGTAACAACGTACCACCCAGCTCTGCCTAATTTTAAGAACATCCTCATGAGCAAAATTAATTAATGGCACTTAATTAAAAATCAACCATTGAAAGAGAAATATACAAACACATTAGCACGAGCATATGAGCCGCGTTTGGCCTGTCAACATTTTATTCCGTACTTGGGATAGGTGCTTGTTCTTTCTTGTTGACAGCCGGCTAAAAATCAGACTTGAGAAAAAAAGCCGTCAAATGCAGGCTGAAAGCTCTGATTTTATTTTGAACCCTGAAGATTAAAGGTTGTTTCAAGTAGTGAGACTCAATTTGGACAGGAGTAGTGGGTCAGTGGTGTGAAATAATGACCATGCATGTGATTTTATTTTGTGGGACGTTTTGTCTTACTTCATGTACTTCATCTTCTTGTCAGCCAACAAGTGTAATTGCTACTAAAAATGAAAACATAATACGATTTCATCAGTCGCAAAAATGTCAGTAGGTGGCAGGCCAAGAAAATAAATGGCAGGTCAAAATTTGTGCAGCCTGCCAAAAATAAAAATAAATGGCAGGCTATATTTTTTTTCTATTTCGAGCCCTGCATTTTTTTAATATTAAGGAGGCTCGAAACAGTTTTGTTGGGCGCGCGCAGACTGGGTTCCAATTTTCCTGTGAGACTCAAAAATTAAAACAAACAAACAAAAATGGCGTCGCGCTCTCGTCTGGATTTAATATTTTGCGCCGGTCTTTTAAAAGCTGCGTGTAGGCAAGGTTGAAAACGACTGGAACTTAAGTGACAATTCACTTGAATCATGTCCTCTTCAATGTTATCAACGCGATCGTCAACTCAGCCGCATATGAAGCGCAGTAAGCTTATATTCAGAGGCTGTGCAACTGAACTGTGCTAGAGAGGACGGTGACTTCAAAACTCTGTTATCTCCAGTGAAATCGTATAAAGGCCCTAGAATAGTCGCCTTTTTACCATTAGTTTCTTTCACTGGCTGTTTTGACCACGGAAGCCTTTTCTACGTCCAGGTCGCAGGAAAAAAGTCTGGCACCGTTTCCGTGCCAGGGCAAATATTTCGCGAACTCCGATTCGTATTTCTGAGAAAACATTCCCATTTAGAAAAAAGACAAAATAAAAAGAATAAAAAAATAAAAACAGGCACACACACACGTTTACGGTGTTGTTAGCAAAAACAATATAGACTACAGTAAAAAGTTTTTATTGTCTTCACATCAGGAAATAACAGGGCAAGAATTTAAAACTAAAAGAAAAAAACAGTGTAACAAAATTAAACTTGCAGTGAGAAAAAAAAATACCTTGTGAAACAGACAGATTTTGACTCAATAAAGAGACTTATTCATGTCGAAATGTTGACAAACCAGCCGCTACAAAGAAAATGTTACAAACAATGAGGTGAAAGATTCGCTTTCTATTTTGCTGAAGTGGTAGTTTCAATCTCAGTTTCACCGTAAATCTGTTTACTTGCGAAACAAAATTAAAAAGCGTACAAGAGAATTTCAAAACAATTCATCGCGCGCTATATTTTTATCAGCAGTCGGCTCGCTAAAAACAAGTTAGTTTTTTCAAGTTAGTTTTCTGGGAAATACTCAACATTTCCGGATAAAAGAGGTGCTCTCTTATTTGCTTAATTAAGTGATAGTGTGATAGTTTGGTGGTAATACGTTTTTTTTTCCGTAATGCAATAAGAAAAACCAACCTGTAGAATAATTTCAAAACATTACCGCGCGCTATCTTTGTAAATTCGTTTGGTACGAAATACTCCAAATGTTCGGACAAAAGAAATGGTTTCTACCCTGCCGAACTGGTAATAATTATTGATAATTTGACTGTTATTGGTTTTTCCTGGGGCGAAAACAATTCTTCAAACCTTCAAAGGGTTCTTTTTAAATTGAGTTTTGATCAATCAATCGAACAAGTTACATCAACAGAGAAATCTTGACAACATTGACACTTATCAAAGATCATCAAAGGTAGTTTTGTCCTCGTTTCAATACATACCTCTATATAAGGGACTTCTTTAATGTATTGTTTTTATAGTCGGCAATGTTGTCTTTTTGTTAATTCTGTCCTTGTGCTCCTTTAAGACATATAATCCCGAAGTGGTGTCCATGTAAGCGTTGCTCAATCCTGAACTCCGTTTGAAGGACAACCTTGCCTGATTGCAGTATTTTCGAAACTCCGTTGTTTTTAATATTTTCAAGCACATTCCACTTTGGTAGAAGTACTTGCTCTCCATCGCATACGTTTCCAATCCTCGTTTAGGTTAAGAATCGTTGACATGTAAATAATTGTACAGTGGCATAAACAGTAAGCTAAAGTCTACCACCGCTTTCGAAAACATGATATTTGTGAACGAACGCTGCGAACGTTTGCAAACATTTAGAGATAAGTTCAGTTTTCACGGAGTTCAAATAGGCTCTTCAGGCAGACGATAAATCAAAACAAGTACAGAAAGCAGCCTGTCTTAGGAGGATTAAGACAATCTTTGTTCCCAAGGTGCAAAAGAAGCATTAGTCGCCATTCTGAGCGAAGTGCCGATGAATTCACTTGAGATAGAATCAATCTGCACGAGGAGGAAAACATTCCGCTATATTTGGTGCAAATGATCCAATGATTTGAAAACAAACGATGTAATGTTCTTCGACAAGCACTGATCCACCCAAAACGTCACCTTTTCAAACATAAAGAAAGTCATCAGGGCGGAAGAAATGCCCAACGAAATAAACCTGGAATAAACAGACTTAAAACCGCGTGCCGAGAGTGGCGTGACAATTTCTGCGCATGCGCAATTGCCTATCTTGTCAGGTCGAAATTCTCAACATTTTGTAACTTAGGAAGAACATAATTTCGCTTCCGCTCGGTAAATTTCTTTGATTTTTTGCATGTTAACTCTTATATGCCCAAAGAGTTTTTCAAGCGAGATTAAAAAAATTCTGTCGTATGGGAAAAAAGTTAAAGGTAAATTCGTAAAAAAGTGTTTTTTGCTGAAAGTTTTTGACAGAATTTTCTTTTACTTAATCCTTAGGTAGCTTACTAGAATCAAAGGCCGTATGCAAAATTTAAAGGAATTTCACCGTCAAATTTTCAAGCAAACTCAGGATATCTCTATTTTATGGTCATACTTCGAAACCCAACTGCATTGCCATGGCAACAAATGTCTCAAGGAATCTACAAAAAATTGACACTTTGATATTATCATTATTTTGTGGCAAAATTTGATCCTGATTGGCCAACTCTAACCTAAATATTTTAACTCCCAAATATAATGCATCGAAAAAACAAGAACCCTTTCGAGCCACCTTAAAGAAAGTTGGCATAAATTAAAAATACTAAGTTAAACATTTCAATTTCCACTCCAGATTCACAGATACCAATACACAGGAGAGAATGTGATAACTTTTGTTCCTCAGCCTGGTGATCAGGTAAGTTTAATAGTTACTAGATTACCAAAGAAAAGAACTTTTTTCATTTAATTTGGGTTCATGCTTCAATGGTGGGGGGGGGGGGGGTATAATTTGATACATTTTTGGGGGGTAAAGAGGTGCCACTAATCAGTAACCTGTGAGAGAGAAACATCTTTGATTTTCCTACCATGTCTTGTGTAAGAAAGTCTGACAAAGATGGTGTTACAGATGCATTACACAGGCAAAGTTTTTACCTGTCATAATTTTGTTAATAAATACCGACAGTGGCTGATTCTAAAAGGGTGACTTGAGCCCATTACATTTAAGACATGCATAGTGAATATGTATCTTATCATGTTCAGGATAGAAGACCCAGAAAAACATACCCTGTCCAGCAGTACGTCTTCACTTAGGCTAAGTAAGAAAGAATTTTAATGCATGCAGGATTAACTTAGTTCAGTAAAACTCTATTCAGAGCCTTAATTAATAGTGAACTGTGGAGATGGTCATGTTGTTCAGTCGCAAAAATGTCATTACATCTGTCAAATGATTTGTTTATTATTGTCAAGGGATTAATTAATTATTTTTATTGTTTGCTTGGTTTTTCAGCATGCTGCAGTAGCACTGTCAGCATTAATAAATGGCATGTATGAGCTTAACACTGTGGCTATTGTAAGATATTGCCGAGCTAAAAATGCTCCACCTAAGCTTGGCTTCTTGGCCCCACACATCAAACAAGACTACGAGGTATTTGGCCTTTTTATTAGTATAGTTACCTAATATCTGCAAGTCTGTGCATAACTTCAGTGATAAAGTGGAGAATCCTTTTTTATTAGAAGGCAAATACTGGAGCTCTGAAATCTATTTTAAAGTCCTTAGCAGTCTATTTTGTCAGCTGCTTTTAATCAATTTCAATTCTGATTCCTTTAGAATGAATTTTTTTTTATTGTTTAATCTGCAGTGCCTGTTATTCACTGCTCTGCCATTTTTAGAGGACCTGCGACAGTTCTCCTTTGCACCCCTTGATGCTAACAAGAAATGGCAGCCCTCAGGTGAGTGCAAAAAAGAATGACAAGTCAGCTAGAGTCCATTTAGCAAGTTATTTTTTATTGTTATAAGTATTCCACGGTTTTGATTGTGACATGGACACTGTATTTTTAGGAGAACAACTGGACGCTGTGGACAACCTTATCACTGCAATGGATTTAACAGATGCACAACGGTAAGGTCATTAAATATCTATCAGAAAGTGTTAGGGATAGTTGAGCAAGGTGACTAAGCAAACACATGAGAAAGTTAGCTTCCTTGTGGAAACTAGACACATGGGTGGAGAGTGAGAAGGAGGGACTTAAGACAAGCCCAGAGTGATTGACCCTTCACAGCCAAGTACTTCTGAAGTGTCCAGTTTCCTATCATCTTTCAGGCCAATTAATATAGGCTCATCCAACTGGCTCATAACTAAGGAGTGAATTATGAAAGAATCCCCTCATAGCTAACAAGTGCATTACCAAAGAATCCCCTCCTTACCTATCCCCTTATAGGTAAGAAGTGCATAATTTACGAAAGAATCCCCTTGTAGGTAAGGAGTGCATTATGAAAGAATCCCCTCATAGGTAAGGACTGCATAACGAAAGAATGCCCACAAAGGTAAGGGCAGCATTGGGTAAAGATCCCATAAGAGGTAAGAAGTGCATTACAAAAGCATCCCCTCAGAGGTAAGGACAGCATTGCAAAAGAATCCCCTCAGAGGTAAGGACAGCATTGCAAAAAAAAATCCCATTAGAGGTAAGAAGTGCGCTATGACAGAATCCCCTCATAGGTCAGGAGTGCATTAGGAAAGAATCCCCTTATCAGTATGGACTGCATTACCAACAAATCCTATCATAGTTAAGGAGTGCATTAGTAAAGAATCCCCGTCATAGGTAAGGACTGCGTTACGAAAGAATTCCAGCTCTTTCCTATGTACATATGCCTCTGGCCATTTGATAAATTCCCTTATGCTCCCATTTTCCCCAGGATCCTGGGATATGTACCTCCTGACTACCCTGACCTGTTACTGTAGTTATTTGACTTTCACCTGTTGCATTTATTAAATCCTACAGGGATGAAGATGGTCAGCCCATAGAGGCACTGAAATGCAAAACAACTTTTAACCCAGTGCGGCAACGAGTCTTTCAGGTATTAGTTGAAATGGCAGATCCAGTGAATGAATTTTGCTCTTTTCAGTTATATTTGTAATAAAAAAATTGAACGATTGACAAAGATTGACTGAAAGTTATTTTCTTATTTTTATGTTTTTATCGTGATTTTCAGTGCATCCAACACCGCGCTCTTAATCCAGATGACCCTTCCTTACCAGATTTGGATCGTGTCATTGCAAGGTGAATTTGCAAGCACTTACCATACATTCAAAATGAACACACAGCATTGAATAACAGTTACCTGGTAGTGTGAAATTGTTATATTAGGAGTATATAGGATGGAAAGATGGAAAGAAAGTGGTCAGGTAATTAATTAAACAGGGTTTTCACATTGATATGTAAGAAAATCAATGTATGAGTTGTTCTTCGGGCTAAGAGAAAGTGGTTAAACATCCAGATTGTTACAATTTTAATATCAACCAAGTATAGGTAGCTGTTAATATAATTCAATGGTCTGCACCCTACAGTTGATTTCAAATAAAATAAAAGTTTCCTGAACGTGAATAACATATAATGTTATACTGTATGTCTCATGGCTCATGTCTCTAACAAAACTGGAAATACTGGTAACTTGAAATGATCCTGACAGTTTATCTAGCAGGGTTATCTTCTGTTCTTTTCCAGTTATCTGGAGCCCAGTGCAGAATTCAAGGCACGGTGTGCTCCACAGTGTACAAAACTGAAGGTGAGAAAGCACTGTTGATGCTAACAATCAAAAGTTACAATAACCTTGTGCAGCATAATATACTATCACAGAAAAGTACTGGCCCCAGTTGTTAACTTTACCCAGTTGCTATCCAACAGAGCAATTTGCTTCAACTTGCACATTTGGCCAGATTTTTGCAAGGCCACACACTTGATTATAGAATACACTTTTGCACTTTTCATAAAATTAATCGTAGGGCTTTATTGCTCTGGGCTTTTGGGATGAAACTGAAAGTGTTAAGATTGGATGACTCTTCAAATGTTACTGACTTTTTCAGGATATGTTCCATCTAGAAAAAGTGGAGAAGAAAAAAGATGCAGCAGCTGAAAATGTCTTCAGATCAATGTAACTATGACAGAAACTTAATGCCCAGAATGTTTACCTGGCAATTTCAGGGTTTTGTTTTATTTATTTATTTATTTTATTTTATTTTTAATTATCTTCAGTGGAGATGTGGAGCACAATGGTGAACCTTCAACCAGCAGAACAGATGATCGTGATGAAACTGACTTCAGCATGGCAAGTTTAGCAAAGGGGGAAATTACTCAGGTACATGTAATCACTTCTCTCTGGCGAATTCTTCACTGTGTAGTTCCAGAAAATATCCATACTCCCCCCACAGAAGGTTTTTGTTTTGCACCCCCACACCCCCCAGGAAATTCCAGTTATAAAGCTTCATACTGTCCTTCTAATAGTTTGGCTTTAAAAACCCCTTCATAACCTACATGTAATGACAGAACACTAGCCCTTAGAGTACCGATATTTCACCCTTTCTTTGGCATTGTTAATTAAAACTCTCTGCTCTGTTTTTTTGTTCTTTTTTCAGAAATACAGTGTCTCTCTTTTTAAAGTGAATATTCACTTTTTGCACCTGAATCTGAACACTTTATACCTAATTTTTTCAGTACTCTTATGTTTAAACTCACATTCAGGTTGGTACAGTCGATCCTGTTGGAGATTTCCGTACTATTATCAGCCAAAAGGATGAAGACAGATTTGATGAGGGTGGGTTGCCTGTGAGGTGTTGTGGTGGGGTGCCTTTGTTGATAGTTACATGAAAAGCTGTTTTTAAAGTCACAAAAACCTCACAACAGCACATGAGTAAAATTGTCTTTTTGTTTTCTTTGTTCTTGTAATACAACAGCCGCCAAACAGATGAGGGAGCGAATCCTGCAGTTAGTGTTGGATTCATTCAGAAATCAGTTCTATGCTAAGGCCCTTGACTGTGTAAAGGCTCTGAGAGAAGAGGCTATAAAGGTAAGTGTACCTCTTCCTCTATCCTCATTATCATTATCATGGTCAACTATGTTGTCATCATGCATCACCATAATTTTCATAATTATTATCACCCTATTTGTATGTCATTATCATCATCATCATCATCATCATTAACAACATCATCATCATCAAGAACACCAAATTAAACACAATCATTTTTGACAGTATTCACCAAAAACTACTTTTGCCTTCTATGGAAAAGCTGGAATCATCAACATTAAAGTTGTATGATTTTCTTAGGCTGGTGAATCTGTGATGTTTAACATGTTTCTTCAAGAAATGAAAGAGAGGATAATAAACCAAAGAGGGCATGAATTTTGGCTTCAGTTGATAAAAGGTAGGCCTTACATCCTAAGTCATGCACATATCATTATGTGGATTATTTTGTCATTGGTAAACAATATTTTTTTTTATTTTGGTAGAAAAAGTCACACTGATCACTCAAGCTGAAGCACCCGATAGCATTGTTACTGATGCTCAAGCCACAGAAGTACGTTTTCATGTCTAAGGGGCTGATTACATGGCAAATTTCAGCCTGGTTAGCCAGGCTGAGATTTCAGCTCGGCTTCCTGAACTAATCTTTTTAAAAAGACGTTTGCAATTACATGAAGAGAGTTTCAGCCGGGGCTGAAAATTCCAGCCCAGTTTGTGAAACCGGGCTGGAAATTTCAGCCTGGCCAAATGGGCTGAAAAACCTCATATAATCACATTCAAATTTAAGCCCAGGCTGAAATATGAACTTGGGCATGCGCACCTTTTTAGATGTGCACAAACAACGCATGTAAAATGCTTTCCTGCAAATTTTCCCATCCGATTAGAGATTGCACCTGGGCTGAAATTCGCCATGTAATCGCAACAAAATTTCAGCCCAGCGGGCGGTCCGAAATTTCAGCCGGGGCTGAAATTCACCATGCAATCGGCCCCTAATATAGCTATCAACATTAAACCACAGCATGGAGGAAAGGGACTAGCAGAAGTGGGAAATTTGACTTCTGTGAATATATTTTTTTTAATTCTGTATCCTGGGGCACAAAACTTGGGTTAATTGGCTCGATACCCCTGCATCATCAGTGCTATATTGATTGTGCATTTACTGTACAGCTAAACCTGAATCTGTGATTTCTGTCCCAGATCATCTGTTGCCCTTCCTCCTGAGCAAGTTAGTTGCAGTCAATTAAAAAAAATCTTTTCCTTTTAGTTTTTGGAAGATGGAGGTGCCCAGAAGGAAGAAGCTCCGGTTGATGACGCTATGGAGGATGCTGATGATTTGGTAAGTTCTAATTGAATTTGGTATTTCTTGAAGGGAGAGGACAGGGATGGTGACAGACAGGGTACAGTGGAGAGGGAGAGGACAGGGATGGTGACAGACAGAGTACAGTGGGAGGGAGAGGACAGGGATGGTGACAGACCGGGTACAGTGGGAGGGAGAGGACAGGGATGGTGACAGACCGGGTACAGTGGGAGGGAGAGGACAGGGATGGTGACAGACAGGGTACAGTGGGAGGGGGAGGACAGGGATGGTGACAGACAGGGTACAGTGGGAGGGGGAGGACAGGGATGGTGGCAGACCGGGTACAGTGGGAGGGAGAGGACAGGGATGGTGACAGACAGGGTACAGTGGGAGGGGGAGGACAGGGATGGTGACAGACAGGGTACAGTGGGAGGGAGAGGACAGGGATGGTGACAGACAGGGTACAGTGGGAGGGGGAGGACAGGGATGGTGACAGACCGGGTACAGTGGGAGGGAGAGGACAGGGATGGTGACAGACAGGGTACAGTGGGAGGGGGAGGACAGGGATGGTGACAGACAGGGTACAGTGGGAGGGGGAGGACAGGGATGGTGACAGACCGGGTACAGTGGGAGGAAGAGGACAGGGATAGTGACAGACAGGGTACAGTGGGAGAGGGAAAGGGAAAGGGAAGAGAAATATTATAAGAGTGGGGGACAGCAGAGGGGACAGGAAAGTGTGGTAGGGGGAGGAGGCTAGAGGAAATCTGGGAAAGAATAGGGAATCAGGAAGTTCTTACCACCAACTCCTCTGTCCCCTCCTTTATGTCCCTGTACCTGTCTCCTACATCCTCATCCCCCTCCCTTATTTCCCTGTTGGGGTGCTGCGAGCTGGTTTTGCAAACAACCATCCCATTACAGATCTTTTGGAGGATCGTGACTTTCAGAGGTGTTTTATGGTATGTAGAACCATTTGTTCAAGGACTGGACAAAATGTTTTGTCTTGAGGTCTGCCTCAGAGAGTCAGGTATGTAGGGGTTAAAGTTCATCTATTGTCTTGTGAAAATGAGTAAAATAATGCCCATTGGTTGATCACGATGCTAATTTATGTGTTTATCTGTTTACTGTTGCAGTTGGAGATGATGGAGTAATAAATCAAAGACGGAGAACTGCTATAAAAGATGCATCCCACCTGTGAACTGCGCAAGTGGAAGACACCATTGCACCATTCTTAATGTGGTGACCCTGCAGTCAGTCAGGTGCAGGATGAGACTTTCAAATTAAAACAGAACATATGCTGTTCAAGGCAGAATAGGACTCTCACAGACATGATGATACATTCTACAGGAAAAAGATTCACTTACAGTCTTTGATTTATGTTTATTTAAATTAATGTAAAGGTTGAAAAAATAATGGTTGATCCTGTCAGGCACAAAATGAGAAAAAACAAACCAAACAGTACGTAACTTTCCGAAAAAGCTTTGTGGTCACTTCAAATCTTGTGATGGAACAATCCACACTATGTTCTTGCAAATTGTCAACCTCGTGATTGGCAAGGGATAAAAAAAGATGTTACTTTGAAAAAAAATATATAAAACTGATGTTAGAAGTTCTGGATCTGCTTTATTGCTTGCATTACAAATAGATTAGTCCTAGGATGGAGTTCTGTTTGTCGCCCAAGGTTGTGTTTTTTTCTGTTTTAGCCTGCTTTATTTCTTCCAGTGCAAATTGTGGATAAGTGAATAGCCCCTACAGTTCTTCATGTGGCACTTGTTTGTCAGCCAAGGTTGTGTTCATTTCTACTTTAGCCTGTGGACCATGCGGAGGATCAATAAGGCGTGCCAGAGTCTTCAATGTTTCCCTTGAAATTTGCAATATGTCATCTTTGGTAACAACTCCTTTACCTTCAGTGTCCAAATATTTATCAAAAATGGCTCTTGGATCTTCTTGTATATTATCTTCTTCATATTCAAATGCTTTCTCCTCATTCTGCCCCCAGAACTCAACAAATGCATCTTTTGTCAAGTTTTTGTCGTTCTTTTCCCACATCAGGGATAGAATGCTGTACCTCAGAACCTCTACATTCATGTATCCCATCTCAATATATGCATCCCCTTTGTTGTACGTCCAGTGCACATTAACGTCACTGAGAGGTGTATATTCAAACGTTTTGTTGTCACAACCCTTGGGTTCAAAGGGTGCACCCACCAGTGGCCCTGATGTGAACAGCATTGTTGCTGATATGGTTCTGTTGTATGATCTGACTTGATGGATGTATTCTGAGGAGAAAATAAAACAAAGCTTATCGTTAAAGGAACAGCAATGCACAGCCTTTTCCTGTCTTATAGCCCACACTACTGTTGCATAACTTGGATTTCAGAAGCATGAAGCAAATGGGATCTTTGTTGTTCCTCCAGGATGGGTTGCTAGTTCACGGTACAAATTGTACCTCTTGGTATTTTGTTAGGTTTTCACAACGAGTTGCAAGTTTCCATTTGTGCACATATGGGTGAAGAGAGACAGTTAAGGCAAACTAAGCATTTACTCGTGCTGAACGAGGTGTCAGACCTAACTTTCTTCAGTATACTGAAAGAAGGGGACCACTCTTATTGCCATTGGCCATTCAACTTTAGAGATTGATAATCACTTTTTTCAGCCTAAACGGATAACCCATCTGACTAAATATCTGTCCTAGCTTGACAACGGGACTAGATTACAGGCAAATTCTCTGACTGAGATGTATAAACTGTCCTTGATATTCACCTAAATAGGTGAACAACATGAATGCTAAGGTCAGACACATTATCTAATGCATCTAGTATTATATATGCTTGTGTCATTTTCACATCTAGACAGTATCACACAATTGAAGGGCCCGGTGGAAAAAGGGCGTAAGTGATGATTTTGGTCCAAAAACAAAAATTGCTCAAAAATTGCCAAATTTTCGCATACAGACTTCTTTTGGCCTGGAGAATGTCATCCCAGCATTTTTTTTGTTGATTTGCGCTTCGTTTTCGAGAGAAAACGTGCAGAAAAGCGCCTTTGGCGTCCTCTGTTTTCTTTTGTGTAAAACTTTAACAAAAGAAAACGATTACGTTCTTTGTTTCGTGGAACAAAGAATGGAATCAACGAAGCGATGCAAGTGAAAATCAGCAATCCTGAAATCCTGATTTTCTGTCACCATCACCTACTGTAAGACCCTACCTGCTGGGATATAAATACAGTCCCCTGGCCTGAGAGTTGCATGTGTCCAAGGAACCTTTGCCACAGTAGGGTACTCCAGCAGGTCTATCTGGTTAGGATCAATTTTTGAAAATGATGAGCCTGAATCCTTGGTCTGCAAAAGAGAGTACACTGTTTGTTGGTACCTTGCCTGTAAAAAGTTTCCTGTCATCATCAATGTGAACAGGGTTCGTACGGGTCCTGAAAATCCTGGAATCTTATTCTGGAAAGTTCTGGAAAATTAATACTGGTAGTGGAAAGTCCTGGAAATCTATAAACTCTTGCAATGAAGTTTTCTTTTACAACAATTTTCTGCAGTATTATTTTTGGATTTCTATTTCATAAGGGTTTCTCTTCAATTATGGTGCATTTGGGAGCCTTGGCAAAATCTATCTGAGCCATGAAAAAGTCCTGGAAGATTGTTTCTGAAAAAGGGTAAGAACCCTGTGTGAAGATATACCAATAGGGTCAATAGGGAGGATTGGATAGGGGCATGGTCTGCTGGAGCATAAGAAGAGTTGAGAAGGGGCATGGGAAGCTTTGGTTGGATATAGTGAGTGGTGGGCATAGGGAGGTTTTGATATGGAGAGTGGTGGGGGGGGGGATGGAGGATTAAGTAAGATGAGTGGGGTCACAGGGAAGGCTAGGTAGGGGAGGGGAGGGGCAAACTCTGCACCTGAGCTGGACATTTGTATTTGGGTGAACTTCTTTGTGATACTGATACCTACCTTGGTCCATTTTAATGACATTTCTCAGTGCCAGAAGTTAATAGGTAAATTATTTACCTTTTCAATAAAGTACAAGTCTTTATAATGCTTTCTCTCTATCATGATGAAATCCTTGCGTCCAGCAACCAGGCAGTGGAGGTTGTGATCTGCGTCATAATGGATGACTGAGCGGGTTCCTCCAGAACTCATCCAGAAGTTGGTTTCATGAACATAATCAAGAAAAGAACCGCACAACAAACAGTTTGGTACCTGAGTGAAGGATGAAAGAAATGTATACTGTTTATTTGCTTCTGATGTGCTTATAGAAAAGCAATGTTGAATTGTTTTACTGCCGTCAGTCATCATAGCAGGGCTTTTGAAGTTTAGCCCAACTGTGGGTAAAAAGGTCAAATTTGTGGGCTCTGATTGGTGGAATTTGATCCACTTTGTCGGTTTCTTCTATTTTCACGGTTCTTTGGTTGTCAACATATTTGACGGTAGTAAAACACCAAATGTTGCGGAAGTTCAGTGTCTGCGTCAATATCAGTTCTGCCTTTTGGACGACAATATCGCAAGCAAAATTTCCACTAAAAAGGTACGCCATTCTAGCTACGTGAGAAAGAGAAAGAAAGAAAAGGAAGAAAATCATAATGAATTAATCCGTTGTTATGTAAATGTGAATTCTTGTTTACTCAGACCTTAACCCCGGTAATACACTGTACCTGAATTTCCTTTCTCATAGGATCTGGTAAAAGACTAACAATATAAATATCTTCTTCCTTGTAACGAGAAAGAAATTCCGCAATGTCCATTCTCCGAGTGGAGTGTGTTCGATCTTCCTCCTTTAACTCGATCAGTACATCAAGATCTCCGTAGTTTTCTAGTAAATAATCATCTGTCCAACTTGACAAAGCGGGTGATTTACCAATACCCTGACGGAACACCAGTGGAACAGACCAACTCACGTGCTTTTGCCAAAACACTTCTGGTCGAAGAACCTCTGTGTATTCTTTAACTGGTCCGTCAGGAGCACGTTGGTGCCCAAGAGGCTGAAGATGACCTGTAGGAAAGTTTTCATCTTCAGATATTCTAATTCGTGGAGGAAATTCAGGAATGTTACTGGCGATCGAGCTTGTAGATGAGCTTATCTCGGCGAAAACGGCCAGCAAAGTCAAAGTTGTAAACGATGATAAACTTATTAGAACGTGAAAAACCACCATAGTTTTTGAAGAGTTTACGTCCTCCTTTTCAGTTCAACTGTTCTTCGCCTGCATGGAAACACAGCAATTAACTGAATTGTTATCAACATTTCAATAATTATATTCTGTATGGGATTTAAATGGCGCTGTAGCGATAAATAAAAGTAGCTTACATGGAGGAAAACAATGACGTGGCCCCAGATTCTTCTCGGTTTTCCGCCAAGCGCGCGTGGACCTTTTATGTTTTATATCTTAAAGTTCCTTGTTTCAGTTGTGTTGACAAAAACGTCTTTTATATTGTTTTCGAAATGTCTCTAACTTCCTGAAGAGTTCGAGGTAACGGGATTCAACAACATTGATTCTTACCTTCTGTATGAAAAGCTTCGTCACGCAACCCTTTCTTGATTGCATGACGAGGCACAAAATGCGTATCACGCAACCTTTGAAAGCGCCAAAGAGCCTGCAGTGACCAGAAGGGAGGGAATTTCTTGCCGCTCGAGCAGAGCTTTGACCTTCATTGTCTTGTATTTAACAAAATGAAATCCTCTGGTGCTAGAGTGAATCCTGATATAGCTAGAGAGCGAGAGAAAGCTTCGTTTAACCCCACCGAGCTGACTTACTTACTCTATGGAGGGCGAGAGAAAACGGAGAGGAAAAGATATCTAGGTGAGCTTGAACTTTATAAAACCTATGTCAAGGAGTAAAATGCACATTTGGAAGTTGATTGTTTCAGTGACAATCTTTCCTAATAAATAAGCCTCTAAGTTCTGGAATCAATGCAGTTTGACTCGATTGGACGAAAGAATTGTGTGGTGTGCATTGTCGTTTGAATTCATCTGAGCAAATATACCTTTGAAAGTGTTGCTCAATCTGAGTGATTGCACAACAGTCACATTTAACTTTTTTGGAACGCCTTCCAGAACAACGAATAAGACTAGTAAAGTTGTTCACGAGGTCAGGAGTGTTATATTTCCAGATTTTAATGCAGTCGGATCTCCCTATGCGACCACCTTCCATAAGCGACCCCATTTACTGTAGGCCTGACGGTTTGAAATTTTCCATTGTTTTTAACCTTGACACTTGACACTTTATCCGGATCTCACCACGGGACACGGGAGAAAATTGAATTTCATGACTTCTTTTCACCAAACCTACCCCATACGCTGTATTAAGTATTTTATAAGGCAAACTATTATCGTTTCAACAATCATCCTGGTTATATAACGTTTGAAAGTTTGAAATACTTTTTGATCACTGAACTTGTATTATACAGCATATTGTGCAGGTTTCTACACATGAATATCGGTTAGGCCAATTGAAACTACCATAATCTGATGACCCGAAAATTAGTCTCCCTGTGGTCTGTCTTTGGTAAGCGACCACCTCTAGACTTGACATTTTGGGTGGTCACTTGGTAACCGGTCGTTTCGCCTACGAGTCGTTTCACCTACGGTATATTTTTTGTTCTTTAATGTCCTAAATGTTGAAAGAAAATGTAATAAATATCATTTCCTCATTCTTAAAGCGTGTTGCCCTATGAAAAGAAAATGCAATAATTATGTATTCTTTCTCGTTCTTAAAGCTCGTTCAAGGTTAACCAACTGGCTGTTGGCGAAATGACTCGTAGGCAAAACAACTGTAAAGCGGTCGCTTATGGGAGGTTTGACTGTAGTTAAAGACACGTACACATCCCCCCCACCCTAAAGATACACTCAACTGAAAAAAACGTCTTGTAATCCCTTAGCGGACACCTAATGGATTCATGGGTAGATGTATATAATTAACATTTGCATATTCAAAATAAAAGACTGTTCAATCTCTTGCAAATGATGTTGATTGCAGCGAGTTGCATGTGCTAATGAGAGTGGTGCAAGCCTTTCTGAAAGTGGCCAAATTTACCAATAAGGGCTAATTTGAGCACTGCACAAAAAAGTACAGTACGAAATTTGCAAAAGTTTGCATCCGTTCATGATCATAAATTAACGCTAGAAAACTATTTGGAAATAAGGAAATATCGTGTTGTTCCAGTACTGCATAAAAACAATCACTTGTTGATTATGCGAAATGCAGTTATCGTACGGACACTTCCCAGAAAGCCCTTGGGTCTCACATTTTATGGTTTATACTTTTCATAAGACGTTTTTTTCAATTGGGTGTATGTAAGGGTTTAGGGGGTATAGATATGGAGGGGGATGTTTTTTTTCAATCGGGTGTATGTAAGGGTTTAGGGGGTATGGATATGGAAGGGGATTGGGTGGTAGGAAGGGGCTCTGCCTACTGGGAGCATCTGGATAATACTCACATGGATTTCATTCTTGCACCTGTATATTGTTTTTCTGTTTGTAGAATCCTTGTTAGTGAAGGATCCTGTTTTTAGCAAAGAGGACGCATATGTTATTGATTACAAGCATGCTTATGAGAGAGGTTGTGAAAAAGGATTGCGGATGGTGGAGCTAATCAAGAAGTATAATATCACTAAGGATGAAGAGATCCGCATTTTAGAGAAGTACATGCTTGCACTTAATTATTTTTCAATAGTTTTTTTTTTTGTTGAATGTGCATATTGTGTATTGTGCAGTTCACATTTAGCTTTGCATATGAAGGTAACCCTTGACTGGGAAATTATGGTGGTAGATAAATCCTCATGAAAAGGAGCATCTAAAAGCTTCAATATGCAAGTATTGTGACATGAATTAACAACACCCGGATTTTTACATTATTTATAAGAACTTTGTTTAATAAAATTATCCTCATATTGTATCTAGTGAAATCACATTATGTATCCTTCTTTACCTCTTTTTTGTAGCTTTTCAGGAGCAGCTTTTCCATATGGCTTAAGCAAAGCAATGTTCATTCCAACATTGAAGGTACACTAAATTAATTATAAATACATGTATTTCAGTGGGACTTTGATTATCTGGACTTGGTAGGACCAGTAAACGTAGTCCTGATAATTGAGAAGAATGAATATTTCTAGAGTTACATGTAACACAAAACTCAATACATTATTATCAAACAAGATCGTAAGCAATTATCCAAATGGTGGTTACTTTCAGAGGAAGGTGGATTCACTTATATTAATTTTGTGGCTAGAATTAAGCCACATGCTTGACTTCATCTTTTCAGATAGTGTTCTCAAATTATGAATGAATACTGGGAACATGGATTAATCAAAGCCTGTTACAAGGAATTATGTAAACTTTTAATTTTCTGCTCAAAGTTGTTACAGTCACGACTCCTAATTCTGATCTTTTCGCAGTGTCTTGCGAAAGGCCAGATAATCGAGAGAAGTCTGGATAATCAAAGTTTGACTACACTGTTTGGAATATGTACTGTACAGTATATAACAGAAAGGGCCTATGTCAACAGAACTTTGAGGTGCATACTGGACGGGAAATGAAATCGAAGGCCACCACTGTTACATGAGACAATTAGCAGCTGATGATGATATTCAGACGGTAATATCCAGTGAATACCATAACTGTCTCAATAAATATGCATTATAAAGAGAACTCTCCCCCTTCCTGCACCCTGCATAGCAATTGTAATTGGTCCAGCAAAGGCTCACCAATGTTCTCTCAAACACTTATTGTCAGTTCCAATATTATGTTTTAGAGTCAGGGAACTGAAGAACAAAAAGCCAAGTGGTTGCCTCTTGCTGAGTCTTATCAGATTATTGGGACATACGCACAAACTGAACTGGGGCATGGTAATTAGTCTGCAGAATAATAATAATAATAATGATAATAATAATAATTATAATGGTCTTTATTTCTCATAAAATAAATCTACATATCTTATGTTACAAATTATACATCGTAAAAATAAACTTCTGATTTTAACCCATTCACTTGCGCTAACCTTCATTTATTATTGTTATTCTTTTAGCTTAATTTGATCACCTGTGTGATAGGTCAATTATTGGCAAAAACAATGTGTCAATAATGATTCAGATCATGTGTTTTTTATTTGCATAGTAATAGCATAGTTGTTAATTCTCTTTTTTAGGTACTTACATTCGAGGACTGGAGACTACAGCAACCTATGATAAGAAAACCCAAGAGTTTGTTATTCACTCGCCAACATTGTCAGCTTGCAAATGGTGGCCAGGAAATTGTAAGTTAAGTTTGAGATGCACTTAACATGCAATGCAGAGTGGTGGCTTTTGTGCCACAATCCAGGCTACTATGGCCATTAATTATAAAGGTTAAGGTGCACTCAGGTCCCAGGGGAGGGTACTCTGAATGTTAAATTGTAGACCCACCACAATGTCCCATTAGACTATAAATTATAGCTAAAACTGGACCCAGAAAAAGTCCAATGTCCCAGAATGTAATCTAAACAAATGTCCTTTTTACCACAGGCCACAGGAAAAAAGAACCAAGCTGAGAGTTCGAGACAGCTTGTGCTTCAACCTTTCTTTAATTATCACGCAGCTGCCACCCTGAGGTGTGCACACTTTTTATCAACCCTAAAAACTGTCCCTGGCAAGAAAATATTTCTTTTGAGTAACCAATAATTTCACCAGAATGTTTCTTTAATACCCAAAAGAGGCCTTGATTGCAGATTTCAAATCCATAAAAGGCCTTTATGGCTCCCCATCACTAATATGGCTAAGTCAGGATAGAGTACTGCAACACAGGTCGCAACACGTGGCCCACACAGTCAGGGGTTTTAACCCTTTAAGCCCCAATAGTGACAAGTATGTAATAATAATAATAATAATAATAATAATAATAATAATAATAATGGTTTATTAACGAAATCCACAGGGTGGCTCTTCCTTCGTTAAAACTACACACTATTTATACTAAAACAATCTAATTTCTCAGTATAGTATCACTACTCGATCACACGTACAGGTCATATGAAATAAAGAAATAATTGAGATCATCATGGATCAGATGTCTTGATGTGTAAGCAAATTCTCCCAACCAGTACCTTAACAATTACGTGGAACACAGTGAGGAGAACATGCATGTTGATATTGGGGCTTTGATGTGTAAGCAAATTCTCCCAACCAGTACCTTAACAATTATGTGGAGCACAGTGAGGAGAACATGCATTTTGATACTGGGGCTTTGATGTGTAAGTAAATTCTCCCAACCAGTACCTTAACAATTATGTGGAAAACAGTGGGGAGAACATGCATGTTGATATTAGGGCTGCATGAAAGGGTTAATACTAATTTCTAAGGCATGGAGCAACTTGGAGTATTTTAGTACTCCCCCTGATAGAATGCTAGTCCATTGTGGGTCATACCAGCATTTTTTTTTTGTCGCTATGTATTTATACTCCTGGGTAGAGAAAGACAGTATGGAGTGATGTTTCTTTTCTAAGAAAACAAGACAAATAGAATGCAGAGAACAGTCTCTGACAACAGACCATCCCTGATTGATTGAAACACACGTGCAATTAAGTAGACTTGCTCATCATCAGTAGCTATTAGTAAGTTAAAGATTTTACATTCAACCATGTTATTTATTTTGTGATTTCATTTATAGTGGGCAAGTCTTCTAATTTTGCCACTGTTCCTGCAAGGCTTATTGTGGATGGAAAGGATCATGGAATACAGATGTTTATAGTTCAGTTAAGAGATCTGCACACACATCAACCTATGCCAGGTATGTACAACAGAATTCTGAAGACTTGAACTCTGATCCAGTAACTCAGTGTTTAAGCATTTTTTAAATTTTGATTGTTTTTGTTCAGTTATTTATTTATGTATTTTTTGCTCAGGAATAACAATAGGAGATATTGGACCCAAATTTTCCTACTTGATGAGTGGAAATGACAATGGATTTCTAATGTTTGATCATGTACGAATTCCACTCAATCAGATGCTGATGGGAATAGCAAAGGTATGGTACAGTATAAAGAAATAGAGCAATTAAAACTGCTCCATGACTATTTCTTTTACATTAAGTATAATTATCTAGATGACTATGATGTTGTTCACCGTGATTCCACTGTGTAAAACAAAAAATATGAAAATTATCAATTAATAGCAGTTACGGAAACTGTATTTGATTACCTTTGAAAGAGGAATACTTCTCTGAATCTTACTCGTGGTCACAATGTCTGCCATACTTGTACCTAGGAAGATGGGCGCCCTCTGATGGGAAGGTAGTGGGCTCTGGTACCACATGAACCAATAGGGAGATAAGTCTATACATGGGGTAATTCAGGTTCACCAGTGTCTGAGACATCCCTGAAAGGACACAATTAAAAAATAAATAGAAATAAATTTATCACTTTATTTAGGTGTCAATGGTATCTAGCAAAGAATGCTAATTGGGGACACCTCGAAGATCAAATTGGAATTTGGATGTGTTGGTTTTTGAGGAGAGGGGAAAACCGGAGCACCCGGAGAAAAACCTCTTGGAGCAAGGACGAGAACCAACAACAAACTCAACCCACATACATGACACCGGGACCGGGAGTCGAACCCGGGCCACATTGGTGGGAGGCGAGCACTCTCACCACTGCGCCATCCCTGCTCCCCTGAATTAAAGTAATTGCATACTGACTGTACTGTGAGAGTGAATAATTATAATGTACATGAACTGCAGATGAAATAAGAAATGACAACGACCCTTGCAGTTAAAGATATCAACTTTAGCAGTTGATAAAAGAACAACCTGAAAAATTTCAGACTCACATTATACTTTTATCAACTGCTTATTAAATTGATATCTTTAACTGTGAAGGTCATCATCATTTCATACATTTCATCCCCAGTTCACATATACATAGATGGCATGAGGAAAAGAAAAGTAATAGAGGAGAAAAAATGAGACAAATAAAGAGAAAAAGTGTGAGTCTCGTGCCAAAAGCGTGGGACTTGGTATCTCTGCAAATTTAGTTATTGCATCTAGTCACCGCCATTTGTTTCACCATCCATGGGGTCATTACAAATTTGCAAATGACCAGCTCCCAGTTGGCTTGACATATTGTATGGTTCCAGAAAATATCCATACCTTCCCCATGGATGTTTTTTTTCTTTGCCCCCCCCCCACCCCTCTGAAAATTCCAATTTAGCTTCATACTTTCCTTTAAAAATTTTGGCCTTTTAGACCCCTACCCCCTTGGAAATTCAAATGACCATCCTTGGGGTAGGTACTGTATGGATATTTTCTGGAACCACACATTGCTCAATTAGTTAGTCTAAGACTAAATGCTCTAACTTAGAGTGCTGCACCGGAATTTTTTCGGGTTGTTCTTTTATCAACTGCTTAATCAAAAAATATGCTGAAAATCACCTCTTTCTGTCTTTTTCACCGGATTTGGCATTTTATAAGAAGATTTGGTTGTTTTATGCTCAAAAGTGGATTTCACTAAAAAATTGGGTACTTTGCTTAACCCATTGACTCCTGGAAATTTTGCCAAAAATGCCTTTTGAAGTGAGTCAAGCCATTTTTAGGTTGCTGAATATGCAAGTATCATATGGGCAACAAAAACAACAAAGTTTTAATGGATTCTATTCAAGTTCTCCAAAATAGAGCAGCCAAGATGGTCCTGGATAGGGCACCACATTCGTCTTCAACTGAAGCACTTGCAGATCTGAATTGGGTGAATCTTACAACCAGAAGACAAATGAAACGCTGCCTTTACATGTGCAATTTAATAAACTCGGACGATAGAAACAAGTGAACGTGATCATCTGAGGTTCGGACCGTCACAGTCACAACACTCGGTCAAAGGACACTGTTCGAATCATAAAATCAGATACTAACTGCGGACTGCTTAGATCCCAGAATAGTGCCTTACTTGACTGGAATTCCCTGCCTTTGGAGATGAGAAACCTACCTTCTAATGCTTTTAGAATACTGATACATAATAGGTTTAAATTTTAAAATAGCTTTCCATTTTCTTCAACTTTTAATTAGATTTTAGGTGTTTAATCCCTCTTAATTCTTTTCTAATATTTTAATCAGCATTTTAGTGTTTTAGTTAAATTTTGTCTTGTTATAATTATTTTCACAGTGCCCTATTGAAAACCACCTTGCGTGATGTAGGCCATCTGTATAAAGAATTTGCATTATTATTATTATTATTATTATTGTTAAAAAGAATCGAAACTGTCCAAAACATTGTAAACTTGCAAGTCGAACACCAGACCAGCTTTCGTTCCTGATGCCAAATTACAGCTTTCGAAGTTCGGGCATGCGCAGAAAGCAAACTTTCGAGATTTTTTTTTTTTCAAAAAAGTTTCGCTGCCCCCTGTCTTTTACCTTTTGCTTTCTCTCCTCCCTGCTTCTTTTGCTTTTCTTTCCCCAATTTTTTTCTTTTGTTGGGCATTTACTAGGCTTCCTTTTGGTGGGAAAAGATTTGGCAAAACATTCCAGCATTGTGAATTTTTTTTCGAAGGAAGTACAAGTGGGTAGTGGGACAAGATTTTCATTGGAATTTTGTGCTCAATGGTTTTTTGCCTCTTTGTCTGGTCTGTTTGACTGAATTGTGCTCATTTGGGTATGGCTTGAAAGATCTCCCTGCACAAGTTAGTTGTCAAAGTTGTCCAGGACCGTTAAAACTGATGACGTCAAGTGGTACAAGGAACATGGTTAAGCAAGAGCGGTTACGGGCAGTTCAGGGGTCAATGTGTTAAGTTAATATTTTTATCTGGGAGGGTCATCATCATTTCTTATACTATACTGTCTTGAAATCGTGATTATTCAACATAATTTGTTCTACCTGGTCAGTACCAGTAATTTAAAAGCTGGCAAGGCCAGTCAAAACCTACCTGTCCATTAACTGATAGCAAGTAATTTTTGGAGTTGCCTAGTCTCTTGAAATTCCCAACACTGATAAAAATAGGCTTACACTTCTGTTTACAGTCTCAGTTTTGAGTGCATCAGCGAGTGTCTGTTCAGTTCTATTTCTGCCATTTTACCAACAGCTTTCCCCGGATGGCACCTTCACAAAACCAGCAAACTCAAAACTTCTGTATGGGACCATGAGTTTTGTGCGTGCAACAATTGTGATGAACTCCTTCTGGTTATTGTCCCGCGCAATGACTATTGCCATTCGCTACAGTGCAGTTAGGAGGCAGAGTCAGCTCAAACCTAGGTAGGTCAAAAGACAACATCTTAGTAATTCTTGTAGAGGCTATTTTCAAGTCAAGGTGTTAAATCTCTTGACAAGATTCCTCTGGTAAGGAGTTTTGACTTTGTGTCTTGTGTTTTTCTCTCTCCTCCTTGAGCACAATACTCTACTACATTATTTTGTCCACCCATTTGAATTCTGTCTCCCAACTTTACCATTTCTCCCTTCTTTTATGTCCCATTACTCCATTACTCCCATTACTCTTATATTAGTAACAATTTTCTACTCCCATTTTCCCTTTTCTTTTGTCTCTGTACTCACCTGCCCCCCTACTCCCATAATTATGCCCCCTTTTGAGATGTCCTCCCTCTCTTGATGTCCCCCTCCTCCGTTGTACCCTTTTCCTCGATTACCTCTCCTCCTTTGTTTCCCTTCTGCCATGTACACTCTACTCCCATACACCTCCTCTTCCTGTGTCTCCCTTCTTCCATGTCTTCCACTTTTATGTCCCATCTCCTTTGTCCTCTTATTTCCATGTCCCCTCTCCCCCCCCCCCCCCACTTATATCTCCCTACTCTTATGTCCCTTTCCTGCTATTATGTCCTGCATACTACTGGCGTGTCTCATTCATGCCCCCTCCTCCTGCATCCCACTCTTCTTATACCCTGTAATCCAATACCCCCTACCATTAAGTCCCTCTCCCTCCACCTGTTGCAACCTCCATGTCCCTCTCATCTCCTCCGTTCATGCAGAGGGGCGCTTTACAAGCTAATTGTTCATTCTCTCATCAGCGAGCCTGAAGCACAAATCATCGACTATAAAACACAGCAATACAAACTGTTACCAGGATTAGCCACAGCTTATGCCTTAAAGTTTGCTTTTGACCATGTGTGGAGTCTCTTTCATGGTGCACAAAAGAAAATTGCTGCTGGAGACTTCTCTATGTTACCAGAGGTACGGTTGAAAGGAATTGTTACTTTTACAAGTTGTGTGATGTGGATGCTTACACAGGTGTTAAACTACTGTAAGCACAGTATTGGGGAAATGCAGGTTAAGTTCTTAAGGTGGCTACACCCAGTTGAAAACCTATGCCCTAATTATTATGATTGTTTTAAAGCAATTCACACTTTGCAGGGTGCCAAAAATGGGCGAGGAATGAGTACAAACTGTAGAAATTGGTAGTTTAGGTCAAGCTATTGCATTACCATCCTGATGGTAACATGGCTGTTGATAAGGCAGACATTGAGTTTTGTTGATTTCACAAAAAAAGTTTAATTTAATCATTAGATTTTTCCAGGGCAATGAACAAGGAAAATGTTCACTGGTCTCTTACAATTTTTATCTGACAGATTTTAAGTAATTCATTAGTAATATTTTTACTATTTTCATGTTTTGTTCTGGAATATTGTACAATTTTCCACTGTTAGATTTTCGTTTTTTTTTTTGATGGGCCTTTTACATGTGTTGATTGTGTTCTGAACTATTGTCCTGCCTTATTTCTTGGTTGGCAAGAAATTGGTGCATTTCTTGAGGAATCATTTTTGGCAAAGATGAAAGACATGCAGTAAGGTCTGGTTCTTTGTGGCCTGTCTTTTTCTTGCTCACTAGTGATCCAAGCAAAATGTGCCACAAACAAAGGCAATGACTATGGAAAGATTCTTGTCTACAGTCTGACTACTTAAATGCTGGCATTCAGTGCAAGGACATTCTCCACAATAAAATTATTTTCACTTGATGCATTCTTTTGCAAAAAACAAGAGGGTGTGAATAGTCTGTTGTAAGTAAATTGGAGTCTGAGGTACTAAAAACATTCTGTAATCTGTATTGATTCATTGTAGGTCCACGCTATCACCAGTGGTCTTAAAGCATTCTCCACATCAACAGCCATGAGGCATACTGAGACTTGTCGCCTGGCTTGTGGTGGACATGGATATTTATTGTACAGTGGACTACCCGAGCTGTATACATTAATCAATGCTTCATGTACTTATGAGGGAGATAATGACGTGCTTTACTTACAAGTTGCTAGGTAAGCTAACCATACAATCTATTAGGTGGCACCTACTGCTGGAACTTAAATATGTTTCTGTATTAATATAAAACAGCTACAAGTATTACTGACTACACCCCCCTGGATGGAATGCTAGTCCATTGCCGAGTTTCCCCAGCATGTTTTTAGGGTACCCATTTATATGATATACACCTGCATAGGGAGACAATGAAGGTCTGCAGCTCATGCCTGGTCTTGCTGTTATGTTCTTCATTATATATACGAAAGGCAGCCCAAACTCACATTTCGAGAAAGGGTCTTAAGTGAATTATTTCATCATTCTTACAAGCGTTATGCAAGACAGAATGTGACCTTTCAGTAAAGCAGTATTGTAATACTGGGTGACTCTTGAGAATCTGAGTGCTTTATAAGATTATGCAGGGTGTGAAATATATTTGTACCAAATGACAAAGAAAGCAAATTTTAACACAAGTGCAATTATATAAAACGAATAAAAGAAACTAAACTTTTGTGTATTCTTGTGTAATGTGGGCTAATTTCACCTGTTATGGGCCAATTTCTTTGACCTCAGTGGCCAAAGAAATAAAGCCCATAACAGGCTTCCTTGACACAGACGTTTTACCCAACACAGTTTATAGCCTTAGTGTAAAGTCAGTCATATTTTAGCCTCCTTCTTTTCGTTTCATTAAATAAATGTTTTTTTTTTAATCTTTGGGTTCTTGTATTGCTATCAAGAATTATGGTACTGACCCCTTCAGTAAATGATGCAGGCGTCTCCAGTACGTATGCAGCGAAAGTCAGTTTCAAGAGAACATTTAGAGTTTTCTTTGATGGGCCTAGGTTGTTGAAAAAATTCTTTTGTGCTACAAATACAAGTTCATTGTTGTACAAAAAGTAGACTCCAAGAGCAAGAACATGCAGGCTCTATCCCTTAATCTAAGGTTTAAAATTTTGTCCTTGATGCTTTTTCTGCTGTCAGGTATCTCATGAAGATTGCTTCAAAAGTACGAAATGGTGAGGTGCTTTCTTCATCACTTTCATTCTTCTTGCGAACACCAGAACTATGCCCAGTAAAAAGCGGCAAAGAATTTTTGGATCCTAAGGTGCAGAGGAAAATTTACCAGGACAGAACTTCAAGGTTAGAGAAGAGGAGTAATTTTACTGTAATTATTATTAGTTAAAATTATAGTAATTTAAATAACTTATCAAATAGTTATAATCTTATTAATAATTCATCACCAAGAGTCAGCCATGTAATGAACAATGACAATCATGTATTTTACAAATAAATTAGGTGAGACTTTGCTTTTCTTTGCAATTTATTAAATGCTTCACTGAATGAAAACCCCAGGAAGGTGACATGGAGATCAACATGTGCTTAATTAACACAATCCATACAAAAGTTTGAGTGCTAACTAAAAGGGTTAATTTTCAAGTACAGAAAAACTACCTTTCCATTGACATATTAAGCAAAGTGTGGCTCATTTTAATGTCAATATCATTGCAATGTTCTTTCTACAGCGAGGTGTTGGTTGTAGCAGAAAGTTTGCAAAACAAAGTAATTTCTGGAATGGACACTGCAGAGGCATGGAATGAGATGTCTGTAGAATTACTCCGCTGTGCCAAGGTAAATGCTACTTTCAAATGAAGTAACATTACAACAGATTAATTACATGTAAATTACTGTTTGGTCCTGCTGTTAATTATTGTAATTGCTGTTGTACAACTCAAACCATTTTATCAAGTTACCTGTGATCAAGGGACATTGATTTTGATGGGTTAGCCATTGTCCGTGGCAGAGTAAGTTGTCGGGTTACCTGTGATTAAAGTGGCAATGTTTTCTTCAGCTACCCATGTTCTATAGGTATAGTGTATTGGTGCATTTAAACCATGTACTAGATACTACTAAAGAGGTAACAGTACGTTCTTGGGTTACCTGTGATCAAGGTTAAGGGATTTATTCTCTCACCACTGATTTTTCAAATAATATTATATGACTTTTGAATTCTTTGTCAACTTACCATGTTTCATCTTTGTTTATTTGTAGGGTTACAGTAACTGTGTCATGGTATTATTCCTGCTAGAATCAATGGAGAAGCTGTCTGGAATTAGCTTAAATTTGCACAGGGTGCTTAAGTCTCTAGCAGATATATTTGTTCTGTATGGCATAATTGAGAACTCAGGCAGTTTTATTGAGGTAAGAGGGATCTTTTAAATCTTTCAGCCATTTCATGTGTAGGCCGAAGACCAAGTTTCTAACTTGAAGATTTCCATGCATTTTTTTTTCATCCACCAGGCAGGTGTTTTGAATGGTGCACAAATCCAAGTGATACGACAGGAAGTGTATGCCTTGATGGAACAGCTAAGGTTGGTTCAGTGATCACGAAGAGGTGGTGACAATAAAACTGTTGCTAATCACTTGACATTTTTTTCTGATTGTCATTGTTATACTGCCCAGGTTTTTAAGATGATTTATTAATTAATTTCTCCATAAAATTATCTTTATGTAAATGACAGGGGCCCTTTGCCCTTTTTTGTTGTTAGAATACTGTTGTCAGTGGTTTTTGTTTCGTTTTAGTATAGGTAGTAAAAAATCCCTGTTTCAACTTGTAGGCCTGAAGCAGTGTCATTGGTGGATGCCTTTGATCATTCCGACTACATGCTTAACTCACCCCTTGGACGCTATGATGGCAATGTGTATGAGGACCTTTTCAAACGGGCCCAGGGATCTGCCTTGAATGACCATCAGGTAGTTTAAACTAGTGCAATAGAAGGGAGAAAATTTCTTTAACAAATGGAAGAAGGAAAGTGGGAGTCAGAAGTTGGTTGGTGACCTCCTTTGAGAACACACTCTTCTCTGTTAATCGTTCCCCTTTCTAGACTACTCCCTTGCGCTGTGTTAAGATTCTTGAATAGGGAATTAAACAACACCATGCAATGCAGAGACAAAGCCAATAAACCACTGCTTGTCCAATGTGACCACCTCTACACCACCTCACTTACCTCACTTCTCCATAAATTTTCAGGGTACATAATGCAGCCATTCTGAATGTCATCAATGTTATCAGCAGCAAAAGCATTGTCACTGTCTTAATTGTTACTGTCATAATTACTGTCTAAATACTAAGTAAAGGGACAAGTCGTTTAATCATTGGCATGGGACTTTTTCAGTGGAAGGTTGGTGACCTGCTTCGTCTCTGCCATTTTTTTTTCTTAATTTCTTTGTTTGTTTGTTTTTTTTTTGGGGGGGGGGAGGGGGGACTATACTCCACATTGTCTCTTTCCACCCGGGTGTACAAATGAGTGCAAAACCTTACAAAATGTTTGGGTTACCCAGCCTTGATTAAGCTTTCCATCTGGGGTCGGGGAGGGTTGAAGTAGAGATAACTTTGACTCTATATAACTTTTACCAAAGGCCATATATGACATAATTTTGTCTTGTTTGTGTAAACTACACAGCGTCAGTTACTGTGTGTTGATTACAGGTGCCGGCAGCTTACTACAAGTACTTGCGACCTCTAATGCAGAGCCATAAATCCAAGCTGTAAAAGTTACAACAGAAGATGTGCGGTGCTTTGTGACATTTTCTCAAAAAAAAAACCTTTTATCGTAAGAGCAGTATTTGGATAATTTAGCGTACATGTGGAAATTAATAAATTGTTTTGGATTGGTTTGCCATCATAGGAGGCTCTGTTAGCACTCAAATTTTTTGTCACAACTTCAGGCAGTTGGCATACCCCTGTTGGAAATTTGTGTAGTGATCTCACTTTCCGTGCAATTTTAAGGGAGCGGTCTTTATGTTGTTACTCGTCATTTAATTTTGTTCATGTCCCTACATCAATACCATATATAGATGAATTGTTGAAATTTACTTTAACAGGGCCTCTTATATGAGCTTCACATATCATTGCACATGTCAAGGTGCTTTAATGAAATCTTACTTGATCGAGAAAAAAAACAGTTATGATGACTTGGCTCGGTGTGTCGTACCTGTGGTTTTAGAAAGTGTTGTGAAGTCTGCTTATCTTGTTAATATTATATTTTGTTTATTGACAATGGAATGAAAATCATTGAAAACATAGATTTGGAAGAATTGCTGTTATTTAATTTTACATTCAAATATTAAATTTTTTACATCTAGGTAAACATTTTTACCCAACAGCTTTATGTATTACTGATTGTATTTTATCCCATCCTGATGACAAATTCAGAAACGTTCAATAATGGATTTACGAGTTGACCGATTTTGTATAGATGACAAATTTATTGATCTAGCTCCCAGACCAATAATTATAGTTTAGTCATTTAAAGGCAGTTGTGTAATGCAAGGCAAACAGTTCTTGCACTTCAGGAGGCTCGCAACAGTTTTTTTGACCTTGGAGTGTATCTTTTGAAATCAAAATTTCGCATAGAAGATAAACTTCGATGTCTAAATTTAAGGAAAATTTATGTAGATATATGCATAAATTGTCCACCCTTTCACATTCGGCCTGGCTGCGATCAATGTTTCACGAGCTGGAAAAAATGTGGGTATGAGAAATCTGCACCACAGTTTCTATGGACTTAATTTGATGTTTCTAGCGTCAGAAAAGTGTTCTTCTCAGTTCAGAATTACTGTAGAAACAATGGTTATGACAATCTAAATGCATGCAAAGCAAATTAACAAAAAAAAGTGCACTTCTATAAGAACAAACAATATTAAAATCATGAGAAGACAATGGCTTGTGTGACAACAACTTTACTGCAGTCTAGAAGCACCACAGTAGTTAACAGCAAAATTTATTTCAATCTTTAATTACTAGCATGTGGGCCTGCCCTATAAATAAGCATGTAACACATTGTTAACTCTACTGCTAAATATGTAACACTATACAAAATTATACTGCGCCTTTCAGTACACTTGTCTCTGAACATTTGGCTCACCAGAATAAGAGAGAATCTCAGAATCTCTCGTTTTACCAATTAAACTCAGATCTCGAAGCTGGCTTAGTCTAGTCCAACATATGAAAGCAGTCTTCGGTAGTCTTGAAGCATAAATAAAGCTTTCTGAGTGCAGTGGAACCCAGTTTACCTGGCCACAAACGAGACATTAAAATTTCGGGACGCACCACACAAATGAGGTAGCCAGATAAAAGGGTTACGTATGAGAAATTGACCTCACGAACAGCATTTTTTCAGTTGAAATAAAAATAACCACAACAAGAAGGTGACTGCATAAATAAGGTGACCTTATTAAGGTGTGGCGTCACTACTTTTTGTACTGCCTTGGTTCAAATTCTTTTAGTGAATTTCAGACGATTTTTAAACAAGGCTCTTGGCCTCTTAATGAGTTTAAACCACTTGTTTCTAATTACTAGCACACATTAGATAAAGCAAACCCCTTCCTATTTACTTTTTGCTACTGTTTCTACACATCCATTGTCCCAGGTCCGTTCTGAGAAGGAGAAGTTCTGCGTGCGGACACTGACGGTGAGGCATTCCCCGTTTGCATGTAAGAATAAGGTGGTGGCCTCTCTTGCTCCTTTGGTGCTTGCTGTTAAAAAGTATTCATAATTAAAACCTCATAAAAACTTTTCAAGTATTCAGTGCCAAAATGAAAATTGTGTGAAAAAAGTGCAGTTCATCAGATGGGTTAAGAGGAAAGAGAAATGAAAAGAGAGTTACAGTTCGGACCTCGGACTTCAGACCTAGGGTGCTTTCCAATATGCCAAAATTTCCGGAAATTTCGGTCGAAACATAAATGGAACGCTTCGGTCCAGGTGGAAATTTTCTGGAAAAAGAGGTCCACCCCCAAAGGTGCTTCTCTTGACCGGTCGTCTGGGTCGGGAAAAACTCTTGTTTCCAATTTTCGCCGATGGTTTTCAACACGAAACTCACCGTTTCAAGAGGGGTTATTCACAAACGTTTGACTGAAGTAGAGTTCAGCCACTATTTATAAAAATCCTCCAAAATTAACCCACCGCAAAAATACAAGAAGAAAATTGGTTGAAACACTGAGATATATAAGCGCGGCTTACGAAGACGTGAAGTAGGAGTCGTGCAGGCCTTCCAACCCCTTTTATAACCTAAACTGGTTCTTTTGCGGATATTATCTTGCACCGTACCGCAAAGCAAGCATCCAGAGAATTCTCCTGACGAAATGTTCGTTGGTGTTTCTCCGCTAGCGCTCTTGTTATCCACTGCAAATTCGCCAAAAATCAGGCTCTATCATCTGCAACACGTGTACGTACAACTTTTGCAGTTCTGGCGGCTAATCATTGATTTGGTACGAGATTAGTATTTTCTGGCATCGGATATCATTTCCGTTGACCAGTAATGCTGCATAAATTAATGTTTAAATTTACATCACAGACGCAATCCGCCATCGACGCATCCAGCCGCCTCTTCTCTGGGAAGCAGTTCCGAACCAGAGAGAGCATCGGAAATCGAACCTAAACTGGAATTACGGGGTTCAAACCCAAAGTGAGGTATAATTAACTAACAGTCCTTGCTGATTTGCATCACAAAACAAGAAATTAATAAAAGGATTTCTGGTAGTTGTAACTGAATGACGTCATCTTGAAACTGACCCACATTCAGATTGAAGTAGTTTTTGAAGATGAGACGAGTCAAAATAAGAGCCTTGTTACTTACAGAACTAACAGTAGGTGGTCCAAAACACACAGCATTGCAGCAGTAGATGGATGAAGCAAGGGCAACAAAAAACTCCACAACGGTAAAGATCAGCATGCAAGAACCTAAACCAGCTCCAACTGCAGCATTGTGCCTCTCCGACTTTGAGTAATAGCCACAGCCGTAATATCCATAATAATGATCATCATAATCATCATAACTCTTGCATTTAAGAATTTCGCCAAAATCAGCAACAGCAATGCAGTAGCAGATGAACATGACTCCAGCACTGAAACTTGCAATGATGGAGAATCCAATGAAACAGCCAATCTGTAAAGTAACAAAAACAAACTGACTTGTTCAAAACCTAAAGTTGCTCTCTTTTAGTTCGCCAATTGACACGTTTATTTATCAAGAAATGAGTAGCAGAATTTACAGATGAAAAGATTTTAGACAGACGAAACTTGCTGTTTAATCAGAAAACTAGAAAACAAGTTCAGATTTCAGTGTAGCTAGGACAATTCACACGACATGTTCCATAAGATTGCCACAAAATCTACCCTACATGTACGGATACACCACATTATAAGCCCTCAATTTTGTAACATTTATTTGGAAAATAGCTATTGACTGGCAAAAATCACCCATTGTGCCAATCTCGCAATAACATTCCTTTTCCAAATGGTTACTAACAGTGATCAATTTGTCCAGTTGAATTTCCTTCAAAACATCTGAGAACAGGTATATCTGACACATACAGACAGACTCAAGAGCTAATTAAAAATTTCATGTGTAAGAGAGTTTTTCAGGGAATTAAACAAGAAAGCCCATCGGGCATTTTTACCGGCCATACTGACCCCCACCACCCCCCAGGTTAACAAATGTTACCGCGATCCCATATTTTTAATTACGTCCTTCAATTAATCAATCAATCAATCAATCCATTTATTAAGTGAATGCGTGGGATAAGCTATCCTGTGTATCCGAGCTAGAGCCTCATGTATGAAACGCATGACAGAAAATAACAATAAGATACAAAACTTACAATGATTCAAACAATACTAGGAATGTAAAATTTAAAAATAAAATAATAAAATAAATAAAGCCCTAAGATAAACAGTAATTAATTTGCAGCTGCTCTTTACGTTTATTAAGTTAAATGTCCTCAACTTCTTGCAAAAGTCACTCAAGTTAGACGACTGCTCAACATATGAACCGGTCACTGTGTGACACAATATTTTGACTATAACGTTACTGGATGACGTAATGTTTAAACTCTGCTGACTCGGGTCACAATGTGACAAGTCCGTCTTTATCACGAGGTGAGATGTTTATTCATATTTTAGGCAAAATTGTACGTATTAGGTAGTGTTCAGTCGAACGTACTCGCGCATGCGTTGTATGTAAGACAAGTACCACTGCCTTAGTTACCACTAGGCGGTTGCCTTATGGCGACAGCCGGTTAATTATTTAATCCCTAATGTGTTTCCCAAACCTTTAACGGTCATCAGTATGCACAAATGAGATCTGGGTAAGAGACTTCGCGTCTGCTTTTGGAAAGGCAAAACAGGAAACTTGGCCTTGCATCTAAATTATTAGCAAGAAAAGCCCCATGGGCATTATACCCCGCCGTTCTTCTCTCTCCCCTAAGGGTGCACAATATATTACGGTCACTCAAGATACGAGCCCAATCGATGTAGCGGAAGTTTGCAACCAATGTCTGTTTGGCCGAGCGAAAATCGGGAAACTGGGGGCAAGTGACCACCAAAAACAGAACATGCGTACACGAAAAAAAGGGTATTACTTGACCCTAACGGCGGGGTAAAAAGAAACATTTTCATTTTTTGTTCTCTATTTAACATTAGGCCCTCAACATAAGCACGGGGATTTTTTCGAACTCTATTGTCGTTAAACTAGAAAACGTTAACGTCAAAATATATTTGTTTATAGGTCGAATTCTCTCTTGATGGACTTTGACATTAGCTTGTTTTTTGTCCCTCGCAGACAATAAGCCAGTAGATACCTTTGCAGAGCATCCTAGTGGTTACTAAGATATAGTAAAAACGACAATGCAATCACAGTACGCAATTCTAATGTACCAGTAGTGGTTTTGAGAATACTTCAACATACCGGTAACAGTAAATAAACTAGTATGTGTCGGCAGTTAAAACTTCATAGAACAGTAGGTTCACCTTCTTTCTCTAAATGTTGCCAGTGTTACTTTAAACCCCCAAGTGGGTTTTTTTCCAATGAAAAATAATTTTCACTTGGCTTGAATTTTTATTTAGGCTGGGACAGTTTTCTAAATTTCGCTACATAAAATTTAATGACAGTCTTGCTGGGCCAGCTTGTCAGGAGTAACTTGGTAAAAATTTAAGAGTTATCGGCCTAAAGGAGCAGAGAAAAGCAGTACTAAAGTGGAGTCATGCCGGCCTTAGTTCCTTCGTCAATTCGCACATTCGATCATTCCTTTGTGTGGTCCCGCACTCGCGCACCCTGTCAGAAGGCCTGTCAAACTAATTTAGAAAGCTTGCACAATCAGTATCTGCCACGTGATTGGACGTCTTTGCTGCACAAAAATTATTGAACCTCAAAACAAAAAAATTGTTCCCCAGATGCACGAAATAGATGAAGGGGACAAATTTACTTTTGCTCATCAAATCCTAGTTCAAATCCTGGAAACTCTAAAATCTTTAAATAGCAAACAGATTAGTTGATAATGACCTGGTAGTGGTCATCAGCTGTTCAACTCTGATCCTGAAGACCAGCAACTCGCAAAGAAATTGAAGCAGCTATTAATAAAGGAGAGAAAACAACAACAACAAAAAAGATTAAACTCACGAGACCATTGTTTGGCTCTGTGTCATCTTTTGCACCAACATACCCCAAAATTCCTGTGATCAGAACCTGCAGAAATAACAAAAAAAGGTTCGTGAGTTTACTGGTAACACATCCATAATAATAATAATAACAATAATAATAATAATACAATATATTCTAATTAAGCTTTTGCCTATAAGTATACAAAACACTGTTGCAAAATACGTGCTGATTAAGCTCTAAAGAAATAATACATTGCTGTGTAGTACTGTATATGCTAATGCGATACGTTACATTCCCTTCCGGTTTAGCCAAACAGCATGCACTAGAAGGAGAAGGAAAAAAAACAGTTATTCGGACCTAACTCTCGATCATAAATATCCTACACGTATTTTAAACGAATAAACTCATTGGGATAGAAGTTCCTATCTTGCATTCATGCATCGCAACTAACATCTACTAAAATAACATTCAATGGTTAAGCTTTTCAGGTGATCGGATTTCACGGCCCGAGCGAGACGTTGTTTAACAGTTTTCGGTTTCCCTCCTTGGTGGCTTGTCCGCTGGAGTGGGATCGTGCCGATCGACACCCGGGTGTGGTCGTACATCCTTGTGGTGTACTGCTTGACGAGTTGTTCGTTAAGTTGTTGGGTGAACTGCTTGGTCTGAGGTGGATCCTATTCCTTCGCAACTGGGCACCGGTTTTGGTTTCCACAATATAGGACCGGGGTGTATCTCCCTGACCTATGACCTTAACGGGATTCCACGTCTTTAACATGGGATCCTGTACGTAGGTGGCTTGGTCCTTGTGTAGCTCAGGGAGTTCCTTGTTGTGTCTGTTGTAATAATGGCTCTGGTTGTCCTGGCTCGCCTAAAGGCTGTTGTTAAAATCCTCTTGAATTCTTGATGGATAGATCTTCCTAGGAAATTTGGATTTTAGAATTCGGCCATTTAGGAGTTAAGCCAGTGCTGCTATACTGGAACTCAGGGTCGTTGTTCGCGCCAGCAGAGCTAGGTCTATGTCCTCCCCAGTCTCTCTGCACTTTAGAATAGTCTTCTTGACCGTGTGGACTTGAGGTTTGACAAACCCATGGCCAAGCTGATAGTGAGGGGATGACGTCACGATCTCAAAGCCATATTGCCTTGCCAGTTGCTGGAACTCGGCTGAGGTGAATTGGGCACTGTTGTCACCATGTAGAGTTTTGGGAATTCCATTTCCTGCGAACAGCATCTTTGTTTCATAAACAACAGCTTCAGCGTTGAGGCTGGTATCATGGGTTCCTTTTGCTGGGACTTCTGGTACTTCTGGCAAACACTACACAAGTTTACGATAGTTTCTATTTCTCTGTAAATGCTGGGCCAGTAGACACAGGACTTGGCTCGCAGTTTGCATATTTTTCTATGCCAAAGTGTCCTCGTGAATTGTCTGCAAGATATTGCCTCGCAAGGATTCAGGGACTATGACTCAGTTGTCCAGGAGTATTATCCCATCTTCTACTGATATGTCATCTCGCAGGGACCAGTACAATTTTACTGCTGTATCAACGTTCTTCACATTATCGGGCCAGCCTTGCACAACCTGACGGGATAGCAGCCGTACGTTATGATCTTTTGCATTTTCGTCTTTAAACTCTTACATTTTGGCCAAAGTGATTCTGATTAGATGGTGAACTTTCACTTTCATGTCTGATACCTCGAATTCAACCAATGCCGAGAGGCGGGAGAGGGCGTCGGCTGTGCCCATTTCTTTCCCCGGGAGATACGTGATATCACAGTCATAGGGTTGTGGACGCAACAGCATTCTTTGAAGGCGTGAAGGTGCCTGCATAAGGTTCTTCTTGTGGATGATACGAGGGGAACTTGTCACAGCCATAGTCCACTTCTAACAGTTCTTGCTCAATATTGGCATATCGGGTCTCCGCAGGGGTTAAGCGCTTTCGATGCAAACGCTATCTGCCTGTTGTTCTGGAACAAAGCTGCGCCAGGCCCTTGATCATGCATTAACGTGAAGGACAACTGATTCATTTCTGTCATTATACGCCAGGGTAATTGCTGTACAAATCATTGACTTCACCTTTTGATAATCTTTCGAGTGTGATGGATTCCAGGCAAAGTCAACCCTCCCTTTTAGGAGGTCTCTTAGTGGCGCAGTGTGGTCAGCTGGCTTGGGGATAATTGAGCTCATATAGGTTGCCATCCCCAAGAACGTGTGAAGCTCCCTCTTGTCTTTGGGTGTTTCCATTCCTTCTATGGCTCTGACATTGTCTGGGCTGGGCTTTACGCCATCTAATGTGTAAAGCATACCGAAGAGATTGCACTCCTTTGTCTTGATGACACATAGTTTCAAGTAGGTGTAAGTCATGTTCTTTGTCATTCTTTCCATAGACAGTAATGTCATTTGCAATGCCGATGGCTCCATCGCAATCGCGATCGCGGTATGTTTCGTCATTCTTGAATTGAAAGATGTCTTGAATCATGTGTAGGTCAAATGGCATCCTGGGGAAACGGAACCGGCCGAGTGGTGTATTACAGGCTGATAAATACGAGGATTCTTCATCCAGTTTTACATTCCAGTATCCATTTCGAGTATCGAGCTTGCTGAAATGTTTTCCTCCCGTTAACTTAGGTGTTATCTCCTCAAGGGTAGGGATCGGATGGTGCTCTCATGCTCTTATCCAGGTCTATGGGATCGAGACATAAACGAAGTCGTCCATTTTCTTTTTCTCTAATAACCAGAGAGTTTACCCAGTCTGTGGGTTGTGTTACTCTTGCGATGATACCTTGGCTCTCCATTTCACCTAATTCTGCTTGTAGTTTTTTCTTTTAACTCAATGGGAATTTCACGGGATGCATGAACCATAGGTGGTACTTCAGGATCCAGCGTGATGTGATACGTATAATCTTTAAAACATCCAACTGTACCGTTAAAGCATTCTGAGTACATTTCCATTAGCTCTTGTTCACTTCAGATTGGGGGGCGCTCTTCCAGTGGTACATGGCTTGCGATATAGTTCGGGTTTCTTTTGCTGATGTCTGAACGTTGAGTTGAGACGTTGGAGTTGCCGGTTGGCTCAGCCTGGTCCAGTTGGTTTGTTTTGAGTGTACAATGTAGGGCGACCAGTTTCCTTGCAGTACACGCTTTTAAGCCGAGAATTGCTGGCCCAGTGTCCGTAATGTAGAAAATGCAGTTAATCTTCTTCTCTTTGTACTTGCAAGGTATGTTTACAGTGCCAAGCTACTTGATTATGGAGCCACCATATGCTGAGAGGATGGCTTCGTTCTTCTCCAAAGCTTCTGGTTTGGGGTTTCCATCATCGTCAAACTTCTCTGGGGTGATAATGCGAAGCAGTCGGATGCATGGGCAATACGTCGCTCCGGACGCCTGTGTCCACCTTGCATTGGAGGTTAATTCTCCGCTCTTTGCAGGCTGATTTATCACAAGTATTGCGAAGGCTTCGTCTCGCGTTTCGTTGGAAGAGCCTTCCATGGCGTTCATTTCGATGGTACTGATTGTCAGAACTTCGTCGTCGTCCTCATGGAACTTCTTTTCAATAGTTTAGATATTCTCTCTCTTGTTCTTTCCGAATAGAATCAATATTCCTGCCTACTTGATAGCTTTTACCATGTTCAGTCAACGTCTTCAGGTGCTTGCTCGTGGCCTCACGGCTTCTTGCAAGCTCGACAGCGGCCGCGAAGGTCAGTGTTTTATCTCGAGTGATGAGAGACTTTTGAACGACGGGGCTTTTAGACCCTCAGTTTAGCTGATCCAAAACCCTGTCTTGTCGCGAAATTGACATTTTGCGGCCACAACCTCAGTCACATTGTGTTGGAACACTTCTCTCAATGTCACAATTCACCTGTCTGAATCTGCGGCTCTCCTTTCCCCTCAATGTAATGTTGAGTGACCCAATTTTGGTCATGCAGCAGGTAATTGTTATCAACATTGGGGGGGGGGGGGGAGGGGGAGGGAAGGTGTTCCAACAAAATGTCCGAAGTTGTGGGTTTTTTATTCTTGAGATAAAATCATCGACTGGCTCTCCCGGTTCTTGCTCTCCCGGTTCTGGCTCTTCCGCTTCCCGGTTCTTATTATTATTATTATGTCGCATCCCTTGTAGTGTGTAGGACATAGGTCACTTTATTTAACATGGAAATATACTTAGCCACATGGCTAGTTTACAGATATCCCACGACTAATGTTAAGTTAAAAATTAAGAACAAAATATCATGACTCGTCTTCGGCTCTAATTGATTCTCGAATTTTTCGAAAATAACGGCGGGTTTTTTTCTCTCGTCTTCCTTCGCGAACGTCCAGCTGTTGTACATATCAAGCCCTTTTTCACCCCACCAGAGTAGAATATATCTCACTTTCTCTTCGTCGTCGGTGTCTTTGAGAACGCTTTTATACATAAGCTGACATTTCTGTTTGAATTTTCCGAATGCAGTTACCGGATCAGGTGCGTCCCAGTTCATCTGTGGCCACGTGAAGGACGCAGATGCTTCCATATTATTTCGCTTTTGTTGGTCTATCTCGACACAACGTCTAGAGATTAACCGAATGCAACACTGCCACCATATGATGCTTTATGGTGAATTTTATTCGACGCGACTCGTACTTTGTGTCTGCGTGAATGCCGAGTATATCTGCATAATAACCTGCTTAAATGTGTCTGCAGTATATTCTAATTACGCCTTTGCCTATAAGTATGCAAAACACTGTTGTATAATACGTTCTGATTAAGCTCTACAGAAACAATACATTGCTGCATAACACTACATATGCTAATGTGCTATGTTACAGTCTCTCTTTGTAATACTGAATTGACGATGCGTTCACTCTCAAATTAAGATCTTAAATGAGATAAACTAACTTTCAAGTCAGGATATCGAGTCAGGATTTCGAGTCAGGATCTTGAGTCGGGATTTCGAATCAGGATTTCGAGTTAGGATTGGGATACACAGTGGATACCTTAATTTTTAAAGTCCTTACCATTTCACTTTTAGTTTAACGGTTTAATTTTATATTCCTATCGTCCAGCAAGGTTCTGTCTTGAAACAATGTTGACACGACCATTATATCATCATTTATCTCCTGTAAGGAATATGAAACGATTGATAGACCTTTTTTCAGTGTTTTGTATCTTTTATTTGCCACTAGCTCACGGAAACGCGCTTTAAAGAACTGATATCGGAACTATTACATAGATCTAGAGTGCTAAGACTAAAAGGTTTGACATTAGAGACCAATACTCAAATCTCAACATTGAAACAGCGATTTCATTAAGCTTTCAAAGAAAAAATCCTAAAACGCTGCAGTGAGGTCAGCAGCCAGGGAAGCCCGTCAGTCTTAAATTCTCGAAGAATACGGGAAGGATTCAACCTTCGATATTTGTTTGGAATAGCCAAGCGATTCGAAAAAAAAATGTTTTGGTAGTTGAAATTTTTGGAGTTGGAGGGTACCAAAAAATATACATGTCGTGCATAAACAACTGACGGAAACAGTTCGAATTCGGTACGTCTAACAGCAAAGCAAATGAATTTGAAAAAATTTCTCTGAACTTTGAAATTTCTTTTTACCACTGAAAATATGCATGACAACTGTTAGCAATTAAATATCGTCGTTCTTCCTCTCGAGTAGACGATTGTTTGTCATTGTTTGACGTTGTCACGAACATATATAAATGTTTTTCATACACGATTTTGCAGAATGTGGAATAATAAATACCAGTTTTCTTTTCAGTCTCCTATGCAGCCGTATTTGGGTCGTCATGCAACGCTCCTCGACGGTCAGAAGAACACAATTTTGCATTTCAAGATTTTTAAAAAAATCGAAAAGACTGGGGATCTTGAGACGAAATCTTGACTTGAAATTTTGACCCAAATTCTGACTCGAAATCCTGCCTCGATATCCTGACTTGAAATCCTGACTCAAGATCCTGACTTGAAATCCTGACTCGAGATCCTGACTTGAAATCCTGATTCGGGTGATAGGTATCCTCATCTTCAGTCCCTCTTAAATTAAGACGAAAATGCATCTTATCTAGGCATCTCGTGTTTAAGATGTCAGGCAACTCAAATTAAGACGTTGACATCTTGTTCTAAGACGATTTATCATCTTAAATTAAGACAAATGCGCATCTCATCTGGGCACCAATCTTCAAGACGAAAAAACGACTTTATTTAAGATTTTAGTTTTTACGGAGTCACTTCGTGTCCAGTATTTGTATCGGAAGATAAACTCTCAACTTCGATCTGATTTTAAAAGTTTGCAAACACACTACCGGAATATCGTAACAGATACCAGCAATATCATAACAGATAACATTTCAAAAAGTACGCAACAACGCTTTTATTTTCTTCATCTTACTTGACATCAGATGTCTGCTCTCAATGTGATAAAACTTCAGGTTTATCCGCGAAGTGCAGAAGTGTTCGCAAATTACAAAGTTCCTAAAGAACCTTACCAAAATGCCGACCTAGATTCCAAAACGCATGTAAGAACTCCAATTATCAACGGAGATTGAGCACGCGGTACCAAACACGATCATCAAAGCACCAAAAACCATCTGTGCGATGGCTAAACCTCGCAGAGAAGACGCTCGATAAACCATGACTGCAAACAAAATGGCGACAAAACTCAACTCCCAACAAGGAAGGTCCCACAAGGAAGAATAAAAACAATGACGTCATTACTGTCAATGGTTTGAGCGTGCGTTTCTCGAAAGTGCACAGGGCCCAGGGCCCCCACACAATTTGTTTTCTGTAATTGAGTGTAATAATTATAGCAAATGTATGGGATTTACCGCACGTAAATTTCATACTATAACGACTTATTGCTAATTATATATGTACGGACCAATGCTAAATAAACGTTAAATTTAAAAATTAAACGAGACTTACCTGTAAGTTGAAGTTTGATTGTAATCCTATCCGTCACCAAGCACTGAGGGATTACGTGAGACAGTATTGCGCCTGCGCGAGCTCAGTTTTTAAAGCACGCATCACGTGTGCAGTAGAGAGACTCCCTGTCGAATAAGTGGGAGGGCACGTAATCCCTCAGTGCTTGGTGAAGGATAGAATTACAATCCAACTTCAACTTACAGGTAAGTCTTGTTTAATTTTTAAATTCTAGTCCGTCACCACACTGAGGGCTCACGTGAGACTTCAAAGCACACTGCACACATGGACAAACAACAAACACCAACAAGAGTTAGTATAGCCCAAAACAGTTTATTGGCTTTTACCCTGTAACGAAACGTTATTAAAATTATCTGTATTGAGAACAGGCTTGTTGTAATATTTTGCAAATCTCTCAGATGAGCTACAGCAGCCCTAGTACTATGGGGCTTAAAAATGCTTACATCAACCCAAGATTTTTGTATGACAGTTTTGACCCATCTACTGCTGGTGTCCCGAGAGACCGGTTTAAAAGGCTTGGAATAACTAACAAACAATTGTTGAGCACCCCCACGTAGGGTAGAGGTTCGCTCAAGATAAGCCTTCAATGCGGTAACAACATAAATGGGTTGTCTGGATGTGCTACAAGCTTAACAATAGTGGGTTTAGACCCTGGCTTAGATTGTTTTATAGGTCTAGAAATGATAAAGGTTACAGAAGTTTCTGAAGCAACCACGTCTTTCAAAGTCAAACAGTGAATTGTTTGCCCCCGTTGAGCTGACACCAGTGACATTAAGGTGACCAATTTCAATGTCAGGTCCCTAAGCGAGCAGTCTCTAGTAGAGATATTGTCTTAAGGTAGTTCAGGACCTTGCTCATATCCCATGTTTCAGCATACCTTGGGCTGGAAGGCCTAGCTTCGTAAACTCCTTTTAAAAACCTTTTTACACTTTCTTGGGCCCCAAATGTTATCCCGCCAACAGGTGCTAAGACACTGGATAGAGCAGACCTTGCGGTGTTAATGCCGCTGTAACCAATGCCTTACTCGAATAACTCTGCTAGAAAATCTAGCGGCTGGGGAAAAGTGGCAGAAACTGGATCAATCTGTTTCTGATCACAATATTTAGTCCATCTTTTGATGTAGGAGGAGTACTGTTTAGTAGTTCCTTTTCTCCAGGACTGTAAGATAATAGAGGTTGCCTTTTGAGAAAGTCCCTGTGTATCATAGGACTGCTGGACAATCTGCAAACAATCAAAACCATTTTCTTGATTAAGAGGCGAATCTCTTGTTCCACCCCTGGCATCTGTAAGACAGTCTGATGTTGTGGTAGTACTCGTGGGACATCATTAACATGAGATGAAGTTTGGGGTAACAACTTTGAGTTGGTCACCCTGGAACTATCATTAGGCCTTCTGCTAAATCTGTCAGTATCTTCTGTAGGCATCTTGCAATTTAACTGAAGGGAGGAAAAGCATAGAAAAACTGTTTATCCCGTGTTATACAGAAAGCATCAATAAGAGCTGCCTTCGGATCAGGTTTCCAGGATACATAACATGAAACCTGGTGATTTAGCCTGGATGCTCAGAGATCTATGGAGTGCTCCCCTCAAATATCTGCAATATGCTTTAATATGTCAGGTCGTGTTATCCATTCCTTGTTATCCGAGAAGACACGTGATTCTCGGTCTGCCTCAACATTTTTTGTCCCTGGAATATGGACAGCTGTCAACCATATTTGTTTTTCTATGCACCACTGCCAAATGTCTTTAACAATACTGTTGTTAAATTCTTTAGAATGAATACCTCCCATAGCATTAATATAGCTCACATTTGTAGAGTTATCCGAATAAGTATGAATATGCATGCCTTGTTCATTTTTTGCAAAATGCCTTTAGACCAGAATATGCAGCCGTCAACTCCAAACAATTAATAAGTTTGGCCTCTTCATCTAACCATCTACCCATTATCTTCCCTAGCTGCATGGTTGACTGCACGCCATTCTTTAGTTGATGCATCAGTATAAATGATAACATCAACCTTTGAGTTGGGCAATAAACATGGGGTAGTTAGCAGTCTCTATGTTATAATAGCACTACTTTATCTCTGAAAAGTTTTCTTGTGATAATCTGATTTGAGCATTGTAATTGCCTTGGTTTTATCTCAAGGCCGTAGTTTTGTCTATCTCAAGGTGCCTATAAAAGTCCATATAAGACTTTTTTTTCTAAATAGTTTGTTGTTTTACAAAACATAAACAAGCTTACAGAATACTAACACACAACAGTTGAAATAAAAATGAACATACAGCCTTTATCCCTAAAGAGTGACGCTAATTGCCACTGTCAAGAAACAAGATTGGTTCCCACCTCGCATTGAATTGTTTTAGTTTTCCATTTCGAAACGCGATGTTTTTTTCTAATAGTACTTTTTCCTTAAGAAGCTCCAAAAAGGAGATTAAGCAGGGTGGAAGATGATCTAGTTTCCTGACGTACACATGCCATTTGGCGATAAGTAAAATATAATTGAACAATAAAAAGTTATGATCATGTAGCTTATAACCATACATGATACTGACTTCATCTAGTACGTTTTATATCTACTTTGTATTTACTATGTGTATTAACATTCCACCAGAAAACCGAGACGTTGGGACAAGAAACAAACATGTGCATTAAATTTTCATTTTCGCCACAAGAAGGGCAAAGTGGAGATTCAAGGATTTTCATTTGGTAAAGCCAGTATCCATGTGGAAGGATATTATGATTTATTTTAAATTGGAAGATGCACAGTTTTGCTTCTCTTGTGATTTTGAACGGAAACTCATAAATGGCCTTTATTGTATCTGAATCAGTTATACCTAACCTACGGAGTCTATGACTTGCAAGCAGTTCTTGAAAGTCCTTTTCAATTAAAATATTGCGTGACATTTTACAAGTTAGCTTGCCATCTAGCAGATCGGTTAATGTACAAGTCTGATTTTGATTTTGTAAGATACTGGGGTTCAGTTTTTTAGGTCTCGTTTCCATTGTTTGGGAATGGCAGCAACTAGACCGTAATATTATGTAAACGGAGTATTTAGGTTGCATTTTTCACAAAACAAGTCATAGGATAAAAAATTCCTTGTTTTCATTTAACAAATCTTTGACTCTTTTCATGCCGACTTGACACCATATAAGACTTGCCACTAGAAGCCCTATGAAGCTTGCTAGTTCCTGGATTAGTAGCTCAATGGGTTCCATCGTTTTCTTGCAACTTTCCCTAATGCGCTGGTTTTTTCCTGTGTTAGACCGGCAGGTCTATTAACTAAGTCCAAGACAAATCTCAGAAATGTAAGCTATTGAACTGGCTTTAGGACTGACTTTAAGGGGTGTAAAATAAAACCTAACTTTGAGAATAAAGCACAGGTATCATTAATATTTGCTTGACAGTCCTCAATGCTCTCCCCTTTTAAATAGGAGTCGTCAAAATATCCCACATTTTTAAATGATTCTTTTGGCGTAGGGTAGCATACACTGGTGTTCGGACTCAAAATCATTCAAACATTAACGCAAGACTTCTCCACATGTTCTGACTCTAAATACTCTATCAAAAACACGAGATTCCAACTTTCTCCTTTGATTTATTCGCTTCAACAGCAACAACAACTTGTGAATTATTCTCTACTCGTACGCGTATTTTGCGATCCCAGAATGCTCTACTTTCCTAAGCTTAGAACATTACATCAAGTACAAATTCCAACACTGCTGTCACGATAATCTAGAACTTTGAGCAATCACAAATGTCAGGCTGGTTTCTAGGAGTTTCTTTGCGAAAAGAAAACAACAAAATACTAGAAAACCTAACACTTTCTGAAACTTAAATGTTCCACTATCTCAGCTTTCGACATCCTCCACCTCGCAACTTGCGGTAGCATGTTGCGACTCAATCCACATCAGTCCTTAAGGCGTCGTGGACGAATGATCTCTCTTCCTTTTCGAGTTCTCTGCGGCAGGGTAACTTCATATTCAACTTCCTCTCCTTCACCGTCCATCGTCACGACCTCATTGTCTAGCATTGCATCATCTTCATCAGAGTTCTCTAGGGAGCTTAAAATAGGCGGGAGATTGTCTCACTCAGTACAGAGTTCCAATTTGTACAACAAGCGAATTGGTCGTTTTAGTATTCCGGACTTCACCTGAACAACAGCTGCGCGGCATCTTCCATCACGATCGAGAATAAGCTGTCGAACAACACCCATCTTCCAATCTCTGTCGTCAGCCACAAGCACAACTTCTCCTTCTTCCAAAGGATTTGGCACAGTTTTCCAAACTTGTCCTTCGGAACCCAGCACTTGATGTAAATATTCTTTCTTCCAAAGGTCATTCATAGAGGACAGCTACTTTTTCCTTCTTCGGAATTCCTCTGAGAGATTCATTTCTCTTTCTTCTTCTTTGATGTCTCCACGTGGTGGCAACAGAAACTGCTCAGGACACAGGGGGATAGGAACTCCACCACCAGGGTCACCCGACTCCCATAGATAAGTGATAGGCCGGCAGTTGATGACTTTCTCCACCTCGGTTAAGGCGGTTACCAATTCCTCACAGGAAAGCACAGCATGGCCCAACGAGCGACGTAGAAGGCCTTTCACAACCCCCAATTAACCTCTCCCAGGCTCCTCCCCACCAAGGTCTTTTTCCGACCACAAACTGCCACTTTATCTCAAGATTCTTCTCTCTCTCCCACCTAGCCGCAGCTACAAAGTTTGTTCCGTGATCACTTATGCATAGCTGTGGGACACCTCGTCTGTTCATAAATCTCTGCAGGGCCTGAATCAACATTTCTTCAGACAACGACGTCACAAGTTTCAAATGGATGGCTCTAACTGACATGCACGTGAACACAACGAACCAGACTTTGCTGTTGTCCTTCAGGTAAAGGGGTCCTCCTAAGTCCATGCCAGTTGCTTCAAAGGGACGTCTACAAGTTACACGGCACCGGGGGAATGGCGGCGTCTGTTCGGATGCGGGACCGGCCAAGAACCTGCTGCACTTTCTGCATTTTCGTATAACGAATGAGGCCGACTTTTTTGAGCGCAGGATCCAAACACCTTGGCGTCTCAGATCCGAAATAACCGTTGCGGCTCCAGCGTATTGCATTTGTTCATAAACGTGAAGCACTAACTCGTCGACAACACCATACTTCTTGACAGGGACTGGATGAAGCTCTTCAAACGTCGCTTCCACTTGTTGCAAACGGTCCCCCATCCTAATTAATCCATCTTCCAAGAACGGGTGTAGGGACACCAAACTAGACTGGCGATGAACCGGTTGGCCACTCTCTAATGCCTTCAATTCTTCCCAGAAAAACTTCTTTTGTACTTGTTTCAGGATGACTGTTTTGGCAGTTAGCAACTCTTCTACGGACAACAGGTTTGAGTGTTTTCAATAGGCTTCCGCCGACGTAGTATCCATGCTACACTCCTCAAAGTTCGAAGATACTTGCTCGTTCTGGGAGGGTCAACGATATCCTCCTTACGCTCTGGTTGTTGACTGTCAGCTACGGCCGTCATCACCAATGTAACATCTGTGTCATTCTTTTGATGTTTCGGCCATTCCGTTTCAGGACCTTTCAACCAGTAAGGAACATTCCACCAAATCTTGGAGTCTGCCAACTGGGCTACCGTTGTTCCTCGAGTGGCTAGGTCAGCGAGGTTTTCATCTGTGGGAACCCAAGGCCACACTCCACCTACAGCAGTTATCTGCTCCACACGATCGGCTACAAACACTCCACCCACGCGCGGTCCCTGATTGATCCATTCAAGAGCAACACTGGAATCCGTCCAGAGGAATTCGTCATCAATCTTGAGGATGCCATGGTATTCTTGTCTCAGGGAATTCACAAGACGAGCTCCAAGTATCGCACCAAGAAGCTCAAGACGAGGTATAGTATCCCCATTTGGTGGGGCAAGTCGGCACTTCGAAGCAACAATTATGTTATTCACCGGCCGGGAGGTCCGTATAGGGAAAAACTGTGCCCGAGGTCTTGAGTACGGCCCAAGGCCGAAGGGCTAGGGCCGTACTCAAGACCTCGGGCACAGTTTTTCCCTATACGGACCGACCTACGCCGGTGAATAACGTGTTCATTTTTTCTGCAATTTTGAAGGTGGAACGAGGCGAATTGGTTTGAGAATTGTTTGTAAACAGTCCTTCTACGTGCGCTAGTTCCCACGATCAAAGTTAAGTTAAAATTATTAAGCTTACGAAAAAGCGCCGCTAGCAAACTGTAGGGATAAAGGATAGAACAACAATAAAACATAACTAAAATGATATCACAAAACAATAAGCGTTAAGAACAAACCCCGATATCTCATAGCAAGAATAAAGAATTAAGCTTTTAGTCCATGGGCCAAGATGAATTTCGGTACCACCTGAGGTGGCAAAGGCTATCATACATCAAATTAAAGCTTATCATGAGTAGAGTACAAAAATATATGATAGCCACTCTGTAGTGGTAGCTTAAGGCTGTCACGTGACCTTGAATTGCGCAACAGCCACACCCCCTGAAATAGCCCAGGGAAGCCACGGAAGTCCCATTGTAGAGCCAGGTATTTGATATAGGCGTGCTTAATAGAGATCAATGTTATAACCTAACAAAGAATGATTGCAAAGAATTAAAAAAAAGGGAAAGAATAGGGTTTTAAGATGTCACTTCCGGTGATTTATGAGAAATACTTGAATAAATTAGGTTTCCCCCACCAAAATTCATTGAGTGTCAATTTTTTCAATCATTTCAATGAGTCTTAATGTTTTGGGGAAAATGAAATATGAAAAAAATTATTTGTAGTTACTAATCACAATAAATTGAGCTGCCGCGTATGATTTATGGGACTTAAGTACGCTGTAGTAATGAATCAAGGTGAGAACGTTCAAGACTATTTTGTCCAAACTCACCGTTGCTGTGATGATACGACGGCTATCACAGGAAAAACAAGCAATCGTACAACTTTGGAACCAAAGTAGATATTAAAACTGGGATTGTTTCTCCTTTTGTACCAATGCCTCAGTTTTTTTGGTAATTCTAGCTACATGTAGACAAACACACCCGTACTCCAGATGGGCACAGGCAAAACACAACTCTCTTGCTTACGGAATCAAGTTGGAGCGCAACTGCAAAAAACGTTTGTTCTATGTGTGATGCTACTTTGGCTATGCCTTCACAAGTATCCTCGCAGCTTACCAGATCTTGTCAGTTGGACACGGCGCTCTAATCCAAATCAGGTAATAGGCTAATGTAATCATCTTCCTGTGACGGGAAGGACTCCTCATCGGGCTGGTTTGAACACTATGCGAGACGACATAGATCACTGCACTTCAATCCATTCAGGATGCACTCGCAGGTGTTGCCCTCGCAGACCCTCTTGCACGTGCACGCCAGGAGCTCGATCACGGGTTTAGGAGCAGGCATCCTACTCATCCATACTATACCAGCCGGACTTGGAACTTGGTTGTTGGCAAGTGCATTCTTCCATACTGCCGTCTGGTAATTGGCTCTCTTGCAGTGATGGTGCAGGCAGTCTCTACAAGGTGGTAGTTGATGCGATTCGGCCTCACCCTTCTTTGAGCAAAACACCGCATACCGGCACTGATTGATATCCTAGTTACCTTTCTTCACCCCATACATGACACACACGAACGACTGCCGCTAGATGCACATTTCCTCTGCAACAGACTACTGTTCCCCGAGATTCTGAAACATGACTTGGAACTCTTTCTTGCTGCGGAGCATTGTAAGTGGCCTAACCTTTCCGATACCCGCGAAAGCGCTCACACTATCACAACCCGTAAAAAGCATGAAGTCCCAGAAGTGCCTTGCAAACGTCCTCTCCGAGTGCAATACCTATCTTGCTGATATCGATATACCTGGCATAGTGCTGCGAAACGCATCGTTGAAAAACGGGAACAGGGATTGCATGCGCAAACGAAATGCATAGCATGCGCACGTCCGTGTCCTCCGATGAAATGATAATTGCTTTGTGAGATTCTTGAATGTCACCGATTCTCCTTCTCCTCTCTGTTCTCGCTCTGCAGGCTTAATAGAAATCGCGTTGTACGCATCAAAAACTACGTCTATGCGTTTACTGTTTCCTCCCTCTTGTAAAACTCTTGACAATGCAGCGTCTGCGATTTGTCCAAAAGTCATGTGGTCGCTAACCTTTAACTTCTGAACGAGGGCCATGCCATCAATCAGGTAAACAGAGGGGCTTGTTATGTGTGTCGTTGGTTCTATCAGCCTCTCTAGCTCTCTGCCTAGCTGCGCCTTGTTCGTTTTTCGTGGTAAGCCGCTGCTCGTCGCCAACGAAAATGGTAGCAGGCCAAGAGGATGCTGTAATACCTCTTGCATATGCAAGTGACGACTTGCAGCTATTATAATCATCCTCGATTGGTCGAGGACTTCTTTGATTGTCCACATGCTTGTTGCTGGGGCGTTTATCGTAGGTAAATGACCTACATTACTCTTAACAATGCATTCACGATCATGAGCTTGTATATTAAAATCGGTCCAACTAGCGACTTTTGCTGATATCGAGCATAATGCAGCCGTGCCAGCAAAAAGATGAGATTCTTCTTCCTTGCCTCCCTTATCACAAACTTGCTGTCGATCTCTATCACCTCCCTGGTGGGAGGGGTGGGGGTTCGCTGAGTAACATTGCAAATTGGCAAAGGTGTCTCAGGAGGAGCGAACGACCTCTGCTTTGACTTTTCTACCCTGGGTAGAGTAATTGGCTCTGGGTGGGGCCCATAAACTGCATGCTGCACAGCAATCCCATAGATGCGGTGTGAAGTTCCACCCCCTGACAAGGTGTTCTCGAGACGATCGATAATGTCAAATGCCAGGATTGTATCTGTGTGCGGATGGATGTTGCCTGGCAAAGAAAATCCGGTTTGCTCGGCCATACAAAGCTTCTGTAAGTAAAGGGACAAATTCAGCTCTTCAACCTGTGAGTATGCAATGCCATGACCCAAGCGATGCAGTAGCTGGATAAGTTCCACGTTCCCAGTGAGTGATTTCACCGCTGACGGGAGAAGAATGTGCTTTGCTGGCTTGATACGGCCTCTCGTTATTCCGAACACGTATTGGACAACGGAGTGCTTGAGCCATGTCATCCTTTCCGTGAGGGGTGAATCGCTGCCACTAAATAGATGATGTAGGAATGTGTCAACAATTGCAGGAACTTCAGTGTGACCTCCCTGAAGACGTGAGACGTTTGGAAACCATTCCTGCTGCTCATTTAAGTGTTCTTCTACTGATTGGCGTACCTGTGTAGCTATGCGAGGAACCTCCATAGCGCCTACCTCTCCAGGACGCCGCCTCAACAGAGTAACTTCTTTCTCTAGTTTAAAGCAAATCAGGGCAAGCTCATCTCTTGTAAGATTGTCCGGGTAGACAATAACCTTGTTGGATTCTGTTTTAATGAAGTTTAATGTGTCTTAAACTCGTTTTCTAACTTTCGCCTGAGATGCTTGCTCGTAGACGGCTTTGTTTCCTCGATTCTGCTGTCTAACAAATGCTTTGAGTGTCTCGTTAAGCTTTGAAAGTTCTACGATACTCTTATTTACAAACATGCCATTTCTTATGTAATCGAACAATTTGGCCAAGGCCACCCCCTCAGCATTAGCATAAGATTCATCAATTGTATTTTCATCTTGTTCAGTGGAAAGTTGACCACTGGCGCTGCTGATATTTGTGTACTGTCGATAACAAGAGCGGTGATAATGAGCCTCAGCCGCTACTAACTCACGGGATGGAAGAGCTAAAACACGTGAATCCATCTCAAGCTCTTCCGCATTTCTTCCTGAAGTATCTTTTCTTAGCTGTCTAGCTTGCGTTAAGCTCTCTCTCGTCCTTGATCTTTTCTTGTATTTGTCTTTTTTTCGCAAAATATGCATACCTTTTCATAAACCCTTGAAGTACTCGGCGTACCTCTTATGGATGCCCTTCGCTCGCCTTCCCCACCCTCAACTGATTCTGTATCTTTCCTACTCTTCGTTTTTGCATTAGCATGAATTCTGTCGAGACCTTTTTTATAGTGAAAATCCTTCTACATTTTCTATGATAATAGACTTCAGGAATCTCATCTGGCGAATTAACTGCTATTCTAAGAATCTCCTCATGTTGGCTTATTTCTGCAGCCCGTCTTAGTGGTTTCCATGATTCTACAGAATTCGGGCACACGAGCGCTCCGTCATCGTTGCTACAATGAATTAAGCAATATTTTTCCCGTCTGGCACGCTTCTCTGAATTTCTGAGCCCCAGTCATACCTGACATTCCACCAAAGCCGTTTTAACAGCCGTTTTAACTGAATGTAATAGAATCCACTTCTAATTGAGTTGTCAACACCGATACAAGATGGCGGCTATACCCTAGTACCCAGTCCTCTCGGGGATGCCACCACAACCATTAAAAACAAAAACTACACTATTATATTAGCGTAAGAGGCATGTAAGAGGCATTTTTGGGTTTCAACATTCTGTTAATCATGCTATCTTACGAGGACGCCCTTTTTACCTTTCTTTATTGCCGAAAACTGAGAGGAACGTTGAGTAATGAAACACGCTAGATCATTACCATAGGGTGCCCAAATTGAATCATTTTCGTTCAAAAAAATTATTCCAGCCTAAAGATTCGATTAATGAAAGTAAAACGCTGCTTAATAGATAATGCCAATTACTTTTCTCCAGTTTCTACCTCATATGAAATATAGTTTTCTTAGCATCTCCTGAAACAGTTTTAACCCTAGTACCATGTCATCTACGAAAACTTAATGTTATTTCCGCAAAAAAAAATACTCCTGATCCGAAGAAATGTAAACTTGTTATATACCTTGGTTTTCAATTTTATTTAACTTTAATTAAGAACGAACAAGTCTGTTGTCGCAAAAAAACAAGATTTGGCGGTGAGCAAGAAATAGATCCTTGATGCTCATTATGCAGTTTGTTGCGCAATTCAAGGTCACGTGACAGCCTTAAGCTACCACTACAGAGTGGCTATCATGTATTTTTTAATTCTACTCATGATAAGCTTTAATTTGATATATGATAGCCTTTGCCACCTCAGGTGGTACCGATCCGCCATTTTAAGCCACTTGGCCCATGGACTATTTGTCTTGTCGAAAATGAAATCACACGTTCAAATTTGGTTTTCAATACCGAAAGATCTTTAAAACAAGTAAGATTTTTCGTGAAAACTAAGGCTTACACTCCACAAACTCCACTGCATATCTTAGTATTTTAAACATTTTTGTTCGTTCTTGGTCAAGATTTTCGCAAATCGATACTTTGAGAAAACTAAACTGTATAAAAAAACCTGTTGACATGCAGCAGTTCTTGTCGAAGACACAGCGTTGCGAGGGTTCTTGTTTGACTATTTTAGGTAACAATCACTAATAATCATATGGTCTTGAATGAAGCTAAATGGGACGAGATCAGAAAAGAGATCTCCAAGGAAAATAACGAAATTTCAACCGAGAAACGGAGGTAAAAAGACTACCTTGCAGTTAATCCGTGTTAAATCAAACGGCGTGTCAATAAGAAAACTACAACTCGAAAAAAGCAAGCCAGAAAAATTTTCTTTAAAAAAACAAAAATACTCGCCTTTTTCGGAGAATAACCAGGCCTTTTATTCCATTGTTGATTTTTCCTTTCACCTTACAACGGTTAATAAGAGAAAAGTTCCATTTTAAGAAGAAAAATCCAGCGTTTCCTTGTGCGGGAGTAAAACGATTTCACTTCAAGTTTTCCCGCGGATTGGAGCGGTCCGTACGCGGATCCGGAGGGGAAAATCCGGACCGCTGGAGCGCGCGTCATTAGCCAATCATATTCAAGGGATTCAGGATACCGAACCGCTGAGATGCTTCAGAAAAACATAATCACTGTTACTTTTCCTTCTGCGTCTGCTACACGAAGGTAGGCTGCTGCAGCATAGGCTCTGGACGAGGCGTCAGTGAAAACGTGAAGCGAGACTCTCGTGTTCTCTTGTTGACAAGGTGTCACTGCCAACCATCGGCTGACTCTAAGACGGTTTCCACCAGAGAACCCTTCAAGACCTCTTCAACCCGCCGTCGGAAATCCTGGTTAACTTCCTCATCCCACCCATTCTTCTCTTTCCAACAGTCCTGAACAATAATCTTCAGTGGAGTAACGACCGGACTCACAAGTCCACATGGGTCATAAATCTTGGACAAGCAGGACAGCACTTCTCTCTTTGTACGCTTCTTAGGCACAACGTCATCCAGATCAACAAGTAGTAACAGTTCATCAGCTTTTAAGTCCCAGCTAACCCCAAGAACCTTGTGAAATTGTCGCACTTGGCCATCTGCAAATTCACGGAGCAGGTCTTCTTCATTGGATCGGAATTTCGGCAGGTTGAAGCCACCATCTTTAAATATACGGATTGCCTCTTTCCAAAACTCTCTTGCTTTCTCAGTTTTCTCGAAAGAGTTCACCTGGTCATCCATGTAGAGGTTGCGAAGAATTGGGAGGCCATCTCCGATTTGCTCTGGGACGACCTGCAGCAGAAATGGTGATGACTTGGCACCGAAGAATACCTTTCTGTATCTGTACACGTCTATCTCTTCTTGGGGATTAAGCCACATGAAACAGCAAACGTTCCGGTCTTCCTCATGAAGGAACAACTGTAAAAAGGCCTTTTCAAGATCTCCCACAATACCGACCTTGCCAATTCGGAATCGGAGAAGTATGCCCCACAATAGCGGTAAAAGGTTTGGTCCTTTCTCAAGGGCATCATTGAGAGAAAGGCCACCCTCAGACTTGGCTGAGGCATCATGTACTATGCACAACTTGGTTGTCTCCCGATCCATCTTTACAACGCCTTGATGTGGAAGATAGGCACCGGGTATGCAGTCTTTTGGCACCAACTCGATGTGGCCCTCTTCAAGGAAAGTCTTCAACTGACTGTCATATGCTGTGTACTCGTCGGACGTCCTCCTTCTCACTATTGGACGATGCCTTGTTTCACTAAGGGCCTTGTTAAGTGCTAAGTTCTTCCGGGCTTGAGGTTTCCGGGGCCAGGACACAACATACCTGCCCGATTCATCACGTTGAATGGTGTTCTTCACTTCCAGTTCAAAGTCTCTTTCCAGCATCTCATCACTTGTTACACCAAGGTGGTCTAAAGTCCAAAAGTGCTGCAACTGTTCCTGAACAGAGGCTCGAAAGGCATGGGCATGAGCCCTTGCTGCGACGCCTGCAACCTGGGTGGCTCTGCTTCCACCATGAAGAATCCACCCAAAGATTGTTGGCGTCCCCTTTAGCCCATTTCTCAATTTCAACGTCATTCCTTCAACGTCCTTCGAAGCTGGATGTCAGGGACGGATTCTGGCATATCAAATTCGACTAAAGCTCATCATACCTGATTACCTTCAATACTCCATTTGGGCGGTACCGCTGGCATTGTATGCCTTTTGGGATCCGCTCTGCCCCAGAGGTCTTTCAAAGGAAGATGCACGAACTAATTGAAGGCATGTCAAATGAAGAAGTAGTGGCTATTTAATTAGTTAGAAAGATAGCATAATAGTTTCAGGGGGAGGGGGTAATGTAAGCTAGTGTTGTTGAAAGAAACGTATAAACGAATAATTCTGTGTAAGGTGTGGAATGTTGTTATACAGTATTTTCTGTTGCTTACTATTAATAAATTTATTTAAAAAATATAAGCAAAATATAGTATGAAGGTATGGTATGTCAGTGTTATGTGAGTGTCATGTCAAGTTAGTATGTAACCAATGTACGTTAAGTGAAATGTAGTATGTATGGTATGTCATACATACTATGTATGACATGTAAGTCAGTACGTAAATATTATGCAAGTTATGTCCGTTAGTTAATATGTAAGACTTAATGTAAGTAAATGAAGTGTAATACAAGTGAACATTAAAAAAAGGAAAAAAAAAGAAGTAGTGGCAGACGACTTTCTCATTGTCGGTTATGGCCAAACGCATGATGAAGCAGTCTGCGATCATGACAAGACCTGGTCGAGTTCCTGAAGCTGTTAGAGCGACGCAGATTAAGATTGAACATTGAGAAACTAAAGCTGATCGTGAGACAAACAGGTGTCAATCGTAGGGCATGTGGCATCTGGCGAGGGTCTTGGCGTTGACCTGACGAATGTGAAAGCTATACAAGAGATGCCATACCCCACCGATAAGGCAGAAGTGCAACGATTATTGGGCTTAGCCCAGTACCTCAGCAAATTCCTTCCTCATTTCATCTTTCGGATATGACGAAACCACTTCGGGAGCTGATGCAACAGGACGTTGAGTGGTGCTAGGGAGAGGCACAGCGAAGGCGCTGGACCAGCTGAAAAATACAGATACGCGTGCTCCAGTGCTACTTCATTACAGTTTAAAAGAAGAAGTAACATTACAGTGCAATCCATCACAGTCCGGCCTGGGAGCAGCTCTGTTTCAGAACGGTTCGCAAGTAGCCTATGCTTCGAGAGCTCTTACTGATGCGGAGACTCGATACGCTCAAATCGAGAAGGAGCTCATGGCAATTGTGTTCGCCTGCGAGATATTTGACGCGTACATCTACGGCAGGGAAGTGATCACCGTGGAAACTGATCACAAACCACTGCAGGCCATAATTCAAAAACCCCTCCACGCAGCACCTCAGCTTCTCCAGCGGATGTTACTCCGCCTACAGAAGTACCACTTAAACGTGAAGCACAAGAAGGGACAAGACATGCATCTTTCGGACACGCTTAGCCGAGCTCTCTTGTCAGAGGTTAACACGTCAGAATTTGTCCGTGAGCTTGAGAACATCGACCAAAAATCACTGCTCCCAGACAGTGACTCGCGCTGGCAGCAAATACAACATGCATCAGCAAATGATCGAGTCTTACAACAGCTGCGGTCGGTTATACAGAACGGTAAGCCTCCTAAAAGGTCTGATGTATCTCAGTCTCTTTATCCATACTTCGACATTCGCGACGAGCTTAGCTCACCGCACTGCCCAAGTAAAAATACTACTCCAGCTTCACGAGCTCGTTACAAGACCTTTGTCCAAGGTTGCAGCCGATCTTTGCGATTTAAATGGTCGAACATTGCTGGTAATATCCGATTATTTCCGCAACTTCATTGAAGAGGCGCGAATGACAGCTGTTACCTCGCGATCTATCATCAAGGAACTCAAAAGCAGTTTTTGCTAGAGTTGGCCTCCCAGATATTGTGACGGATAACGGTCCCCAATTCGCATCAGCCAGGTTTGCAGTTTTTGCGCGTACCTGTGGCTTTGATCATGTAACTTTATCGCCTACTTATGCACAGTCGAACGGAAAGTCTGAAATGCCGTGCAGACAATCAAGCGTCTCTTCACGAAGTGTTAACCGAGCACCTTGCCGTTCTTGACTGGCGCAACATGCCAAGCAGAGAAACTGGCACAAGACACCGAAGCAGAGACCCGAGCTTTGTTAGGAAGAAAACAACGGCAACAATACTACTTCAACAGGGGTGCAAGGCCTCTGGAGGTTATCGCGCCAGGCGAGACGGTCGCAGCCACCAAACTCCTGCCTGGCATTACGTTTTCACTTAGATAGTCGGACACCGGACACCTGCTTAGCAGTCCTAAGATGAACTGCTCAATGCTTTGTTTTGTTAAAAGGGGAAAGGTGTGTCAAGAAGCCACGAGTGTGACGAAATAGTAACTTGACTCCCCTAACATGTGATTCCGCTTTGATTATATAACGAAATAAACACGTGTCTTTAGAGGCTGGGGCATAGTTAAATACAGCGAATAAATATTAACTGTTGGAATATTGGCCTTCATAACGTTCCAGAGACGAAGTCGAGGTCCATGAAAATGCAAAAAAAAGCGAGGCCAATATTCAGCCATCTTGACCAAGTGGTCAATAAAGGATTTATTAAATGGTGAAAAGAACACCAAAGAAATTGATTTTTAAATGAGTTGTTCACGAAACTAGTCAACTGTTAATTCGTTTTAATACTCTTTGAGGCTTTCAGCTGTTTTGTTTTCCGACTCCATTGATAAAAAGAAACTGCGGAAAATCTTTTACTTGCCTCAAAACATACTTTTTCAGAAATTACGAACCATTAGCCCTTGGTGACAGCAACTTTACTGCAGTCTAGAAGCACCACAGCAGTTACAGCATAATTTATTTCAATCTTTTATTACTACACATGTGGGGCCTGCCCTATAAATACATGTAACACATTGTTGACTCTGCTGCTAAATACAAGTAACACTTTGTACAAAACTTTACTGTGCCTTTCAGTAACATGAACTCTGAACTTCAAAACATAGCCAACGGCTACGTTTTTCACTGCCACCAGTCATTGTAGTGGGTTTTTGGAAGTTCAGCTCAGCACGTCAAAAAGGTCAAGTTTGTGCGCTATGATTGGCTGATGTCGGTTTCTGGTTTTCATAGTCTGATGGTTGTTGATGTCATTATCATTGATGGCGCTAAGTAGTCGTCAGAAGGTTTTGAATTTCACAGTTAGCGTGTTAATGAAAGGCACAATGATGTTATGATGTCTCATTAGCATCCTTACATTGTTTTCCTATTCATGAATGTACACTCAAATTTGGGGACAATGTACCTGAAAACATTCCATGAGAATCTTGACTAAAATAAACATTTTATAAATATCTACAAAAGAACATTCTAGTTCTCACTAGTAACAGAGGTAAAAACTTCTTCATATAAATACGTGCAAATATAAATAGTCTAAAACTACCACAAAGGAAATAATTAAATAAAGGTAGGTACCCTAAAAAAAATAAGCATTTACTTTTTAGGCACAGAAAAAAGACTTCATTGCTGGTATGCATATTAAAGCTTGTCCTCACACTATTACTTTAACACCTGTCACGAAAGTGTTTTTAGTACTGGATCAGCAATCAATAACAGACTTCTGTTTACCTGATAGCATTAAAAATGAATTAATTTTCTTTCTAGAATTAAATTTTAGTGTGGGCAGGAACAAGGGAAAAATTGCTTTAAACTCAAATGCAAAGACCCCAGTAACGGATTCCTACAGTGACTTACAGGGTAAGAAACATGCGCATTATGTTATCTAGACCTAGCCTCTCGCTGTTAAAAACCCATTTCCCATGGACACTTGCACAGTAACTTTAAACTGACTATCTTAGGTCCTGGCAAAACGGAGTCACAAGTAGACCCTAGATAGAAAGTTATGTGATGTTGACTTGGCAGTACTTGTTATGACATCCATTCAATTTGATCAAGCATTAAGACTCTCTGTCGACTACAATGCAATGCGCGCGTTTGTTTATGTTTTGATTCCTTTGGAGAGAGAACATTGTGATTAAATGGCTAAATTTGAGCCCTTTAGCAGCCAAGAAAGGAAATGAAGGTGTTCACTTCGTTAGGTGTATACGTTTTGTCAATAGAAAGAGCTAAATTTTATGGTTTATAAGTCTTGCAGATGACTGTAATAAAATACGATTCATCGTTGACTGTCATTACACGTCACGCAGTCAGAGAAATATTTTCAAATTGACATAGCGCATTTGGTTTTTAGTGTATCGGGTCATGAGTTCTCTCATTCATTTATGTTCAACAGTACTTATACCTTAATATACCCCTCTTTAAAATTTCGAATTGCGTGTAGAGTAAAAGCAATGGACATTACTTTATTTTATCACTAACGGTTGCAAAAACGCGATTTGTCACCCGCGGGGTTTGTTCAGTACTCAGTCACGTCTGATCTACAGAAACATTTATTACTGTAGTCAGTTTGATATTCACTCACATTCAGTTCCACAAAACCATAAGAATTCTGTTTTCTTTTCCTATGAACTCACTGGATCGTCCATAGTCACATTATTCTGATATGAGGTATAAATAAAAACTTTCCGCGTGGTCTTGCTTGTCGGTTGAGAGCTGTGCGAAACATCGAGTGTCCGAATGTCGCTTTTGTGACCCAAAGAATAAAACATTTTTTAAATCAACACTGCTCCAATAGTTCCCTGACAAATTTCATAGCTCCATAAGAAAATCTCTATCCATTCTACGGAAGGATGACTTGGATGAAGGCAGATTTCCACAGCCTTCAAATGCCGACGCAAAACTTTGGGGTTTCGTGGTCCACGAAACCTCCGTTTAGGCGCGCGTTGCATTCTGGTCGACAGAGAGTCTTTAAATTTTCACAAAAGTTGGCTCAAGATTTTTATTCTGAAAACAACCACAAGTCAAAGTATGTTGCAGCAGTATTGCTTTCTTTAGTTGTAGTTTAGTCGTTTGGCGACCCATTGCAAGTCTCTGTATTCAACTTGATGGCTCCGGTCTTGTAACATGGACTTACAACTCTTTGTCCTGAGCTTTGAGCTACCCCTTTGTCAACAAAACAAAATTTTGGTGTTTTTCCTTGAGTGTCAATGGTATAGTAGGTTAATATGGTTTACGTTTTCTGTTTTGAGGTTGTATCCAGAATGTTCAGTTATCAAACATGAAGCAGCTTGAATATTTTCAATTGCATCTTAGCATTTTAGCATATGAAACTTCTCTCTGAACATTTGACTCAACAGAATAAGAGAGAATCTCAGAAGCTCTAGTTTAAAAAATTACATTCAGATCTTGAAGCTGGCTTGCTCTAGTATATGGAAGCAGTCTAAGGTAGTCTTGAAGCATTAAATAAAGCTTTCTGAGTGCAGTGTAACCCAGTTTACCCAGCCACAAAATGAAAATGAGACATTAAAATTTCGGGCTGCACAAATGAGGTAGCCGGATAAAAGGGTTACTACACAAGAATATGACCCCATGAACAGCATTTTTTCAGCCGAAATAAAAATAATCACAACAAGGTGACTGTATAAATAAGGTGACCTTATTAAGTTGTAGGTCCACTGTACTTTATGTACTGCCTTGGTTCAAATTCTTTTTATGAATTTCAGGCTTGGATTTTTATACAAGGCTCTTGGCATCTTAATGAGTCTAAACCACTTGTTTCTAATAATTACTAAGTTAAACCGCACTTTAGATAAAGCAAGCCCCATCCTATTTACTTTTTGCTTCTGTTTTTACACATCCATTGTCCCAGGTGCATCCTGAGAAGGAGTAGCTCTGGGTGCAGACATTGATGGTGGGGCATTTCCTGTCTGCATGTAAGCATAAGGTGGTGGCCTCTCTTGCTCCTTTGGTGCTTGCTGTTAAAAAGTATTCATAATTAATGAAAACCTCATAAAAACATTTCAAGTATTCAGTGCCAAAATGAAACTGTGTGAAGAAAGTGCAGTTCATCAATGGGTTAAGAGGAAAGAGAAATGAAAAGAGAGGCCTGGGTGTGTAATTTTATGCTTTCAATGGACAGATCTTTCCAAGACTACTTCTGTGGCAAGTTAAAACTATGGCGTGTGGCATGATGTGCCATAAGACATGTGCAGGACATAAGAGGTTTAACCATGACACCTACCTGAGGATTTGCTTGATGAGGCACAGTTGCACCAGCATAAGACACAGGGACTGCACCAGGAGGGCTGGGTCCAGATGGTGAAGCCCAGTAAGCAGGTGGTTGCATTGGTACAGGCTGCTGTGAAATATTAATAGTATAACAGTCAATGCATTGCTGTTGGGAATGGTTAGAAAAAAGGTTGAAAAAATGGCAGGACATGAAGAACATGACAAATGTTCCCACTTGACAATTTCATTTAATCACACTGTATTCTCTAAAAGTGCTCAAGTGCTCAGTGTCTCCTTCTGCCAATGTAGGGTGACCCTGAGATGTTTCAAAATGACTCTGTTTCTGAACGGGTTAATAAGAAGTGATGTTAACAACGAAAAATACTGGCAGGATGTCTTTGCTCCTTTTGGATGCATTTCTAAGACTGCTGTAGAGAAGCTTGCAAAAATACAGTTCACAAAATCCTACATGAGTGTGACCATTATCAACCTGTACAAGCTGTTTCTAACATTTGAGTCCATGGATAAGATCCTTAAGTGTGACCATTCATAATAAGCTGTTTATGGCCCAGTTCTATCCTGTGATGCTGTTTACTATGCTGTACAAGCAGTTGGTTCTAACTTTTGAGTCAATGGATAAAATCCTAAAGTGTGACCACTCAACTGAACAAACACCAACAAACAAATTAAACAAAATAGTTTATTTACAGTTCCATTAGAGTAGCTCTTCTATTGCTTTTCAGTAATAATTACTTTGAGAAAAAGTGAACTTGTATACAGCGCATGCATGAAAGTGTTAAATACACCTTATTCCAAAATGGCGGAAAATACATTATTCTGTTGTCTCCATGTTAACTGGCCCTTGTTGCCTCGTTTTAAGCCAAATATTCCTTTGAATTCTGCAGATGGGAACGAGGCAACAAGGGCTAATTAACAATGAGACAAAAGAGAATTGTATTTTCCGCCATTTTGGAATAAGGTGTACGCACAACTTACCTGTTGAGGAACAAACATGGTCTGTTGACCTGGCATTCCGTAGCCGTGAGGTACAGTTGTCACGGCACCACTTGGCTGAATGACCACCACACCAGCTTGGCCTCCTGGGTACATGTGTTGAGGCTGCAGGTACACCACTTGCTGATTGGCTGTGGCCTGCACATTTGTAATAAATTATAGTGTTACATGTAATTTCACATGATCTGTAATAAGGCTGCATTTATTTATGCGTATCGCTTGCGCTTGTGCTTGCGCTCATGCTTGCATTGCTAGTGAAAACCATGAGGCTTTAGTGTGGGTTATTGATCTAAATTAAAGCTACCAAAGGGTACATGCACATGCACTTGACCATCATTGGATCTATTTAATATATCTTGAACAAGGTGACTTTGTCATTGGGATACAACCTGTTTAAAAGTTTGATCACGTGAATTCAGCTTGTTATGCTTGACAAGGTGGTTCCACCTTTGAGTTTTTGGATCAAATTCTTAAGAGCACACAGTGTACCAATAATGAATGCTTTTGGTCACTTTCGAAATGAGAGCATCATTTGTTTTGTAAAGCCTGTGGTAGGGGTACTCAAGAACGGTACTGTCTTCTATAAGACAGATGCACATTAGTCTGCTGAATGTTACCTATGTGTGTTCTTGTCTTTTAATTTACAGTATTTAAGATATGAACGGTGAAGGGTTGTTAAGTTTGGGGTTTCTGTATTTGCCTTGTATGATGCATGTGCAACTGAGTAAAGCAACTAATAGGATTGAATGTGAAATTGGCTGTGTTGTCTAGTTAGTGGTTATGATGAAAAATTTTTTAGCGAATTCCAAGTCAACGTGTTTACTTTTGCAAGGGGATTCCTGGGTTAGCAAACCGGATTTAAACATCACGTCATGAGATACGTTTTAACGTGCCCCAGACTCTGACGATCTGCTCGAGCTCATGTTTTTTGAGCATTATATTTTGATTCTACTGCTCTGTTCACTGTTTGTATTCATGGTCTTAAGGCACAACGGTAAAATATAATTCTTCGTCCCTGTGTAAGCATTCTCTGTTGTGGGCAAATTTATACCGACATTCAATGTTTGAGCGAATTTGCGTTTTTCAGCAGAAATAAAAGCGATAAGAAAGATAAGCTGAGTCATCAGAGTTTAAACATTATGTCATCCAGTAACGCTAGTCAAAACATTATGTCACACAATCACACTTTTCATCATGCCGCACTAACACCTGTGAAACCTAGGGGTGGGGAGGGTCAGAATGGCTGGTTAAAATGCCCATTGGGCTTTCTTGTTTAAATTTTTAATCCCAGTGAGGTTTTGGATTCTGGTAGTTGTAATCAAATGACCATCAAGAAAATGACTTAATGAGTACCGGTAGTACTTTTTGAAGACGAGATCAATCAAATTAAAGGCCCCCACAAACAAGGAAACATTGTTTCCCAGAATGTTTCTTGGGCGCGCAAACGTGCAGTAAACATGTTTCCTTGCCAGGTAAACCAAGAACCTTTTCACTGAAAACAGACGTTCGTGCAGGCTTAATTTAGGAAATAGAGCCTACGCGACCACAGAATCCAGTCAACATCGTTTCCTCGGTGTGCAAACGAGGAACATTTGTTGCGGAAACAAAATGTTTCTCAAAAAAAATCAGAAACATTTTTTGTTTCCTCGGAAACAAAAAATGTTTCTGCAACAAATGTTTCCTTCGCATGCAAACAGGAAGACGTTTAGGGGAACATGTTTCCGCAACAATGTTTCCTCGTTTGCGGGGGCCTTAAAACCTTGTAACTTACAGAACCAACAGTAGGTGCTCCACAGCAGACAGCATTGCAGCAGTAGACGGATGAAGCAAGAGCAACGAAAAACTCCACAATGGCAAAAATCAGCTGGCAAGAACCTAAACCAGCTCCAACTGCTGCATTGTGCCTTTTGGAGCTTGAGTAACAGTAAGTGTCATGTCCATAAGTTCTAAAAGATCCATAAGGTCCATAACTCCTATACTTGCACTTAAGAGTCTTGCCAAATTCAGCAACAGCAACGCAATAGCAGATGAACATGACTCCAGCGATGACACATGCGGTGATGGAGAATCCCATGAAACAACCAATCTGTAAACAAAAACAAAATGACTTGCTCAAAATCTGAAGCTGCTCTCTGTTGATAATAATTTACCCATTGCCACATTTAATTAACCTAATACATACACAAGTAGCAAATTATACACGAAAAGATCTTTCACTGAAGAAACTTGCTGTTCAATCAGAAAATGAGAAAACAAGCTTAGATTTTAAGTGAAACTAACGAAAATTCACAACATGTTCCGTAAGATTGCCACACAATCTACCCTATGGATTCACCACATCACAGGCCCTCAATTTTATAACATTAATTTTATTTGGAAAATAGCTATTGACGAACAAAAAATCACCCATGGTACCAATCCTCCAATAACCTTCCATTTCCAAATGGTTAAAGTGATCAATTTGTCCAGTGTTTCCTTCAATTAAACATCCAAGAACCGACCTGCATATCTGACACAAACAGACTCAAGAGCTACTGGTAAAATAATTTCAAGTGTAAAAGAGTTTTCAGGGAATTACCGTATTTACTTGAATAAGTGTCGCCCTCGAATCACTGCCACATGTGGGACAAAAAAGTCAAGAAGCGCTGCCCCCGAATAAGCGTCGCGGTCCTGATGCGGCCCTTATTCAAGGAATTCTGTATAACTTAAAAACCACTACAAAGCAACTCTAAAACGGCATTGGAAATTTCTTTTCATCAAAAGCGATGTTCTCTAGTTCAAAGTGATTTTAAGTTCCCTATCCAGAATTCTTGCAATACATAGTTCTGCTGTGAAGGCCATGAACTCTGCCAGCTCAATAAGCCCAACTTCTCTCTTCCTTTTTCCAGTTACATTGTACTTGTGCGAGAAGTCTGTTTTCAGTGTTTTTTCTTCGTCGCGTCCAATTCTTAAATAGGCGCCGCCCTCAAATAAGCGCCGCCCTTGAATAAGTGCCGCATTTCAGGCACAAAAAATTTAATAAGCGCCGCGGCGCTTATTCGAGTAAATACAGTAAACAAGGCATCAAACAGTTTTCAAGATCTGCAATTTCTTAGAGAAAAGTTTAGTCCAGCCATCGGATTGGAATGTGATAACTGGGCTGGACTAGAACTTTGGTAACGATATACAACGTAATTTTCCTGGTGTGAGGATTTTTTTTCATGTTGAAAATGTCTGGTGGACCCAGCAAAAGAACTAGTTTGCCTTTTCTACAACTTCCACGTGGAAAAATTAAGTTCAAGCTAACTTAGAAAAATCACAGTCTGCCACATGACTGGCCTCCTTTGCTGCACACTTGAACCTGAAATAAGCCCCCAGTTTCTTTTCTGTTTCTTTGCAAGTTATTAAACATTGTTCCCCAGGTGCATGTAACAGCTGGAGGGGACAAATTTACTTTTGCTCATCAAATCCTGGAACAAACCCTGGAACCTCTTAAATCTAAAAAATAGTTAATAGCAAACAGATTGCTTGATTTTGACCTAGTAGTGTTTATTGGCTGTTTGACACTAATCCCAGCAGCTTGTATACAAACTGAAGCAGCTGTTAATAAGGGAGAGAAAGCAAAAAACAAAACAAAAAAATATTAAGCTCACCAGACAATTATTTGGCTTTGCATCATCTCTTGCACCAACATACCCCAAAATTCCTGTAATCAGCACCTACAGAAATAACAAAAAAAATCACCAGAAGTGTAGGGGTGGCGAACGGTAGATTTGAGACTTGATGGCAAGACCATTGTTTTCTTCTGCGACCCCCAGACCCTTTCACTTTCTAAATATTTGCGAAACCAAGCTTTTGTAGCCCTTCAGATCAGTTTTGGTTAACTAAACATGTTACATGTACCTAAGCACAACAGAACTTCGAGATTCATTTAATAGCTTTCTAAAAATTAAAGTCTCTATCTAGACAGCTTCACAAAAGGATCACGATGGCTAGGTAAAAAAAAGAATCGACACTCAAGAAGCAAAGAATCTCTCAAAAAATGAGACAGATGCTCACAATTAAGCTGAATTTTGCGAGACCCTAAGTTTTGGAAAGGCCATTTGCCACTCCCGAGTGTCATTTGACTTGTTCACATCTTTCTAATAATTTGTACTCAATACTCCTACTTAAATGCAAATCTTCTTCAAATGGCCTGAGATAGACTGGTTTGGGAAAAGGGACCTGTTTTCCAAATTCTTTCACTGACATCCATTTTAAAGCGAAAGCAGTGCTTAAAGTTTCGGATTCTCTTCAAAGAATAATAGATGGTAACAGTGATCATGATCATATGGGCCTGACATTGGGATCGAAAGCCGTGTGCACATGTGGGATCGGGAACAGCTGTTTTGTTTTAGGGATCAGAAATTGAGGTGTACAATTTTGGTGTAATCATAATGGACAGATATTTGCCATGTGCTTTTGGAATGGATATATAGTTTGTGTACCCTTATTATGTATGCTTCTGTTTGGGGGAGAATAAATTATTACGCATCAGAAAAGTTTCAAGGAGGTGAGTAGAGAACAGTGACCTAATGACATAATCAGAATAATAATTACTTCACGCCAACTACATAGTTTGCAAACTGCACTTATGAGCTTCTTCAGTGTTATCATGGAAACTTCCCTGTTAATGTAGCGTTCATCTACATCGACATAATTGAACAGTCAAAACAGAATGTGCTATACTCAAGCTTATATCGACAATCAAAACGACACGCATGATTTCATACACGTCCAGTATTGGTATCATCGCCTTTACTTAAGCATTCGAAAAATAAACTTCTCAGCATCTATCTGAGCTAATATAAGCTTAAGAAAGCCGTGAAACCGCTCTTATTAAAACTTGTTTATGCCGTATACAAGCTTAAAAATATAATATCATGTTGTAGACAAGAAAGATGTTAGCGAGGTTATAAGGCGCGTAATCTTGTTTAAGAAAGTTTTAAGAGGGTATGAACGTAACTACACCGAGAACTATGAAAACCATGCTCCGAGCACACAAATAAGTTTCCAAGAAGCACCAGCGAAATAGATAACATTTCATAAAGCAGGCAACAACGCTGTTTTTCATCTTATTTCGCACCACATTTCTGCTCTTATTGTGATAAGCTAAAACTCACGTTTATCCGCGAAGTGGAGAAGTGTTTACGTTCGTGAATCACAAAAGTTCCTAGGGACTTACCCAAATGCCGACCCAGAATCCAAAACCCACATACGAACTCCAATTGTCAACGGAGACTACACACGCAATACCAAACACAATCATCAATGAACCAAAAACCATCTGTGCGATGGCTAAACCTCGCAGAGCAGACGCTCGATAAACCATGACTGCAAACAAAATGGCGACTAATCTGGCAGGGAAGGACAACAACAATGACGTCATGGGCTGATTTCAAATCGTTAGGGACTGGTGCCTAGCCACTAGCTCGTCATGTCCGCTTCTATAGCAACGATATTTTGTTTCAAATGTGTTTTTAGGCGGAGCGACGTGCCTAGGCACGTCCGATCGACTCATAAAATGCAACGTGCATTCCTGGTTTCGGTTCACCTAGTCTCTGCCCGGCCTCTAAACAATCAGGCTCGTTATAATGACGTCGATTTTACCAGATTGAAAGCTGGTCTCTCAAATACCGGACGTTTTGCTCGTGACAGGGTCATTTAACTCTTATGAAAGTGGTTTTTCAACAACATCGTTTTGTTAAAGAGAGCGATGTAGGTTCATTGATTTTCCGGAAAGCTGAGACTACTTAGCCTGCGAGATCGTCAATGACACATGGAGACTATTGTTAGTAGTGGTTCACAGTGCTTCCAACTGGACAGGTTGCCAAAGCGATCATAAACTCCATTCTTGAGTCCCCCTATGACCCAAAGCAGAGGATCGAAGATAGTGTCGGCATTCGAACAATGGCCTTGTTGTTATCATGACGTAAATTAAAATGGACCTGCATCGTTGTTATAAAAATAGTTTGCAATTAGACTGCACTCGTGTCGTTAGGATCCGAATGAAGTGAATGCCGAAGGGCCGTACTTAGCGATATCACGGTTGAAGACGATTTATTTCTCCAGGTAAAGCCACAGGGCTTTCTCCTGGAGAAGAGTCGTACAGAGGTCAAGTTCTCAAGTTGCATACGTACATTTAAGGTCATTCTTTCACAAGTTGGTATCTATCGTGCAATGTTTTGAAATATAAAATAAAAAGAATAGGTGCCCATGTCCGTTTACGAGATATCATCGTCTCAAGTTACCCCATAATTCCATGCAATTTCGCCTAACAAACACATGTTTATTTGCTCAGTTTACGCTACTTTCCAGAGGAACAGGAAGCACATAATTAAAGCAAATCTTGAAACAATGTACTAGATGTAAACATCGATAACAAGGAGCAATTTACTAGATGTTTTATGGCAGATGCTCGAAACATCATACGAAATTGACTTAAAACCTTCCTCATGTGCGTGTTCTCGAGGTCGTGATTTCATCTCCACGAGTAACGCGTTTCTAGTAATAATTTTTTTCGAACATGTGTTTTTTTCTAACTCTTTGAACAAAAAGAGGATGAACGGTAGGTCAAAAATATGTGGAAAAAAGATAGGTCCCCATGCTTGTTTAAGAGTAAATGACTTTCCTTTTCCCTGGTGAGCTTAGCCTCATAGGAAACCTATTACTCCCTGGACGTGCGCACGCTGTGAGCACGCGCTAATGACGCAACAAATCGTGCGCAGTAAGGATGCGCAATGCAATACAGGGCAGTGACCTTAAGGTGGCTCCCTATAGTTTTATGACCGCTCGCGCGCTGATCTTGTGAGCTGTAGTAATCTGTGCACACTCACATGAAATCGGAAGGTTTTCCTGACATTTTATGACATCAGCATAGGCAAAAAAGCAAAGTTAACAATAAATTTTCTCGCGTTTCCTTCGGTGAATTTTTTTTTAATTTTGCACATGTTGAGATACTAACGCTACTTTCCATATACTATTTTTTGAAAAAAATTTATCAGAGCAATTCAGTTTAATGTTTAAAAATAAGAAATCACTTGATATCGGTGGAACCTTCTGAACGACCCCATATTTTTTCTCCTGCAAAATGTTAGCAAAAATCATTTTTACAAGATTGGAAAGTTAAAAAAAATTCACCGAGGCAAAATCAAATATTAAAGAACAAAGATGAATTAATGGTAAATGGTAAATATCCGTCATTCTTTAGACTTTTTGTTGCCATGACAACGGCCTATGCCTAAGAAGCAAAAACTGAAAAATAAGGGTAATTATATTGGTAACCTTACTGACAAATCTCAGGAACAAAGATTGCAAGACAACAGAATTAGGGTTTCTTTTGTAACCCTTGTCAGTTCGAATACTCACTTTTGTAGAAACTCTAGAGAGCCACCTTAATTCCTTGCATACTGGAAGTGCAAATTGTCCATAACAGGTCACCGGAAACCACGAACTACTAAAGTTAAAAAAAAGGGGAGGGGGAGAGGGGTGAGAGACTATGCGCCGCCTATAAATTCTTCAGAATTGGTTTTTTTTTCATCAAACCTGATTAATCAACCAAAATCAGTCTCAAACGTGTACGACTTGTCATGACAAACGATTTTAGGTACTTTAGTTAACTCTTTCGCTTCAAGAGTCGTATTTTTCCGACGTTGCAATTGGAGTCGGGAGACATTGAGCCACTTGTGACGTCATCATTTCTGACGACACCAGCGTGAAAGCAAAATATTGTACAATTTACAAGGAAGCTGGTTCAAAATCTAGCTAAATTGTAAGAAAATGCTTTTGTAGTTAATTTTAGTGGCATTTGGCAACATAAAACTCGAAAAACCGCTTTAACGATAAAAAATGCGTTTTTAAAGAAAAAAGTAGAACAGGAGAGGGTTAAGGGGGCAGACTCTTAACTACGCTACAGTCGAACCTCTCCACGACAGCCACCTTGGGGACAGAGGGAAGTGGCCAGTTGTTCCGAAAACGCGGTCTCGGGGTGCAGGGTGCGGGGTGCGGGGTGCGGGGTCAACAAAAGACCAACAAACCAAAAATAAAGGATTATCTACTAACATTAATTAAATAAAAAACCAATAATAATAATGATTGCCCCCGCAGGGTTCCGGCCCAGACGGCTGGAACCCGAGGAGGCACCCTAGTATTCCCCGCGTGTACGTACAGAGTGAGAAGTGATCTATTGTTGGTTCGGTATAGCGGAAAAAATCTTGATTTTGATGAATGTGGCGCGCAAAGGATCAATAAATTTGTTGATCCTTTGCGGGCATGCATTTAAAGGATGAACGAAGTCACGCTCTTTCGATTTGCAAAAACAAATAAATTTAAACCGAACCGCGAACGTCAAATAGATTTTTACAAGACCCGGGTAAACGCTACAGTACGGTAAATGGTAAATGTTGTTTTTAAATGTCGATTTGCTTTTCAAAAATTGTTTAACTGATCGCGGACGTCAAATAGATTTTACACGACCTGGATAAACGCTACGGTACGGCAATGTTGTTTTAAAATCTTGATTTGCCTTTTAAAAATTGTTTAACTGATCGTTTGATCCAGATTTTTATGATTTTTGCAATTTTGTTCGCAAAGCCGCTCCAATTTTGATCAACAGGATATAAAATTCATAATACAAAGGGTTCACCTTGTTTCTGTGTTAAATTAATTGCTATTTAATGGCCTTATAAGGCGATTTGAAGCGTTTTGAGCGAGAATAAGCGTCCTTGATTATTTCGGCGTAACACTTAATAAGCGAAGCAAAAGTCGATTCGCTTATTAAGTGTTACGTGCAAATAATCAAGGACGCTTATTCTCGCTCAAAACGCTTCAAATCACCCCAAAAGGCCATTAAACAGCAATTAATACAACACAGAACAAGGTGAACCATTTATATTATGAATTAATTCGCATTTATGGCATTTAAAGCGTCTTAGCTGCATTTTCCATACAAACTTTTATATCTTGTCGACTCATAATATATGCAAAAAAAGAACAGGCTAATATATGCGCTCCTCTCAAAGTGAGCTTGGTTGACCTGTGGATCAACCGGTCAGTGTCTGCAAAAATTAGATGCATGTGTACCCGCACACAAGAAAATCGAAAGTTTTTCGCTTCTAAAAGCAAATATATTATTTATGTGAATAAAAGTTTTGGCTCCAAAAGGTATTTGTTGATTATTCTGTCTGTTTATTTTTAAGTCATAGTGAAACAACCCCAGCGGGGGTACTCCGGATTTCAAGGGACGGGGATGATCGAAGGACTTTCTTTGGTTTGACATTTTCGATTCCGGGATTTTTTGGGTAGGAAAATTTGGCAAGTACTTTTTTGGGTGGCTTGATTTAAGTACGGATTTTTTTGGGTATTCAACACAATCTGAAGAATTGCGGTGGTGCCCGCATATCCTGGCCGCGTAGTTCTGCGAATATTAAGCACTGATAGTCCGGCGGCAAAGCTGAAAATTTCGGCTGAATTGTGCACTTCTTGTTACTGACCTAAAATTTGGCACACACAGAAACACTATCGAGGAGAACATTTTTAGCTATAGAACCACCTTCACAGTTACGCCGTTTCCATGGAAACTGCATTCAAATGAGCTACATGTGAAAAGCCATTTCCTACGTATTTTACAGGACATTGGGATATCAGTCGGCGTATAGGGATGGCCAGTAGCGGCCAGATGTAGAAGGGGATTAAATGTCGTCGCCATGGTAACCACATTCTATTTTATGCGTGTAAATTAATTTATGCCATTTATGCAGGCGTTTGCTCGTTCAGATCAGGAAAACGATAATCACACATCATTCGTTCTTTAGTATACCTCGTCAGAGGTAAGACGTTACAACTTGCCACGTGTTACTATGGCAACCGAGTTCAGTTATCGTCTTGTAAAACTAAGAAAAATTAACATGGAATCTGTTTCTTCTGCTGAGTTAATTTAACTTACGACCACGACTGGTTCTACTGACATACATGTTGAATCCTTCTCGATCAAAATGCTTCATGAGAACTATTCTCTTATACATCTTCTATCACACACGCACAATGAAGTGCAAGGCAAATTAGCTCTACAGCACTTGCATCTATTGTTCCTACAGTTGGTCTTGCAGCCACAGCGGACGAGCTTTTGGCAGGAAATTGCATCTTCAGGCAGTGTGCACCATCTCGGTTGCAACGTTTCCTCGGTGGACGTCCAGCCCCATCCTTCTGGGTACGGTAGCTGGGGCATTAGTACGGTTGATTGGCCCCAAACGTGATTGGCCCCAAACAAACCGTTTCATTCTCTTCATTGCGTTCACACACAGCATTGGCAAGGTCTGATGACAGATGCAGTACCCTGTCATATGACACAGATAAACCTAAAGCGCAAAGTTTCGCTACTAATTCCTTTCTTCTTGTTTTAACGTGCATCAGTACGCCTAAGTATAAAGGTAAGAATGTTTCCTGATTTCTACTGTGCCCAACAGACCCATCGGTAGATCTCCGCCCATGCTTTATACTGTTGAACTTTATAAGCTGCGCTATAGAGAGAGCAGCTTGCTGATTTCCCTGCTCGTGAGATTGCTCATTGGTGCCTACGAGAATCATCTTGACTAATGTTAGCAAGGACGGCGATACAGAGCGTTGTTGGCATGCTTGGGAAAATGTCCCATTGAACAGGTCGCTTTTGTTGAACATATCGTCCCTCACAATTTCGGCTGCCCGTGCAAGAGACATTATTTTACAATCCTGCTCTCTTTTAAGACTCTCTGACAGTACTTGCGCGATACTGTCTTCAGACACCAGCAACACCTCCCTCCCTTTCGCATATGCACTCAGTCCTGGGATGTTAGCGAGAAGTTTGTCTTTAAATCGCGTTGAGTGTACAGACTGATCCTGTGTCGGTGCTCCTAGTACAGACTGATCCTGTGTCAGTGCTCCTAGTTCTTGCAACCTTGTCAAATATTCCCTCTTGACATCGGACAGTTTTAACATCTTACAGTCAGAGGTACACATTTTGCAGTCCTCTAACTTACGTACGATCTCAGTAAAGGCAATTCTTTGCGGCGTTGATTCCTCTACATGGTTCACGACGGGCTGTTGTCTAGTACGCGCATGTAGTGCAACTAAACATTGTTTATGGTACTGACTTTTCAGTGCTACCATGTCCCCAGCACTAAGTTTCCCTAAAAGATTAAAATCGTTTACTTCCACGGCAACAGCTCGAACACGAGAATCTAGCTCCATTGTGCTTGCCCGAGATAACGGGTTCCCCTCAGTGGCTGCTCCCCCGCAAAAAAAACAGACTTCTTGTCCTACAGACGCACTAGGGAGGTCAGATCTTGTGCGCTTTCCACTCTCATCGGGTTGCTGCAACACGTTTCCTTCAGCTGACTTTCTTTTCCTCTCCAGCCTCTTCACTTTGGTCGCGTTGTACTTAACGCGGCACGACTTATGCCATGAAGCATTATGCTTCAAAGTGTCTCAGAAATCCCCTCCCCTTCATCCAGCGTCGCTAAGTCAGGCTGAAGTTCTCCAACCTCATAAAAACTCTCCAAATCCTTTTGAAGTGTGATGTATCCAGCACCACGGTTGCTCTGTCTGGAGTTTGCTGGGCATTCCCTCTTCTCGCTTGTATTTTCTTGGTAAAATACTCATTTGCTCCAGTCAACGCTGCTGGACACTGATGCATTTTGGCTTGATTCCTCCATATTTGGCCTACATCACGGCTCAGCCTTACCAGATGGTCACTAAAAATGCGGCTAACAATTTTCTCTTTCGAAAATAATACTAAGAAAATAATATCGCCGAAACACGCGCAATGGAAGACAAAAACACTATGCACGCAGGCAAGGAAAAACTTTCTATTCAAATTTGGCACGCTTAATTAGAGCACTAAAGTTAGTATTGTTCTGTATAAATGACTCATTAATACAACAAAATTTATTACTGTTGGAAGTAAATGTTAAAACTATTAATAATAGTAATAATAATAATAATAATAATAATAATACTTATAATAATACTAATACTAATAACAATAATAAACTTTATTGCTATATCGCTATTTCCTTTAACTGAATAGTCCTTTATGCGCCGATCAATTCGAAACTTCAGCATCCCCCCGGGCATACCCCGGGCATTTGACTGTGCATCGTGCCCTGGGAGGGGGGAAATTGAACGTTTCTTTGGAAGGGTGGGGAATTTGAACCGGATTTATCTCTTGTTCTGACGTAATAGGCCTGTGAATTTTTTCGGTTTTTGCGGGGTCTGACGGATTTACAAGATAGAATTTCACCTTTGTTAGTGAATAACTCTTTGAAAAGGGTCTTTAAAAGAAGATTGAAGGTGTCATTACGGCACATCTCTCTCTGAAAGGCATGTAAAGTGCTTGATTGAAGACCAAATTTGTCTTTGAGGAGAGGCAGTTCAGTACTAATTGGTGGGGCATTTGAACGGCTTTCTTGCCCCGAGGGGAGGGAATTTGAACAAGCCAATTTTCAAAAGTTCAAATGCCCGGGGGGTTGCCCGGGGGGGGGGGATGTTGAACAGCGCATTACATTGACCAAGAAGTTATAATAGGAAAACAATGAATTACAAAACTTACATCGCGTGATAAATTAAGGTAGTAAAATTAAAATTACATCAAGCAATACATCATACAAGCAGTCCCTCTTTCCGTTTTCTCGTAAGAGGGCAAATATCGCCCGCGCTCTCGTCTTGGAAGGAAAACTGAAGGGAATGAATGTACACTAAACAAGCTCATGGTACCAGTGGATCTCTTACCCGAACTGGCTTAACTAAACCCGTACCTTATCTAAGCTAAAAATGCGTGCCATGAAGTGCCAGCCACGCGTGTAACTTTTGTAAAGATTCTTACCCATCGCCAACGTATGACTCGCACTTCGCTCTCGGCTCAAGCTGCACCGCCTCTCCGTCTTATCTTTGACATTTCTCTTCAAAGGCACTAATGGCCGTTAAAATATTATCATTCGCTTTTGAGACAATAACAGCAACTAAACAAACATGAAATACGAAACTACTATGCGCTTGAACTAGTGATCCTTTAGACCCTTACCGACAGAGCGGATGATTCCCCTGACGTCGTGCGATGCGAAGAGCGGGGTTCACTTTAGCTGCAATAATGAAGAATCAGTGCAGAAGAATTTCTATGACAAGCTCAGAGGAATCAAATCTCAAATGCGCTTGTGGAGTTGGAGAGGCCTCTCCCTGTTTGGTAAAGTCACAATTTTTAAGAGTTTATTACTTCCTAAAGTTTTAAACATTTCGTCAATTCTTCCTTCTCCTTTGGAGTTCATAAAGGCTTTTCAAACGATTATATATAATTTTCTTTGGAAGGGTCCTGATAAAATCGCCAGGACAGCAGTAATAAATGATTTCGAATTTGGTGGCTTAAAGGTAACTGATCTTACAACGTCAATTGTGTCACTCCGACTTTCACGGATCGGAAGATTTTTAAGCGATAACTTTTATCCCTGGAAAGCCTATCTATTACATTTACTAAGAGCTTTTGGTCGAGAATTGTTTCTTTATTGTGATTATAATATTAATGACTATAACATTTCCCCAATATTCTTTAAGGAGATGTTACATTGGTGGTCAGATTTTCGTTCTAGGTATGACCTTGTAAGTCTAAGTGAAACAATTATCTGAAACAATCATAATATTAGAGTAAACGGTAAACCTATATTCTATAATAATTATAATAGCGCAAACATTGTTCTCTTAAGCGACTTAAAATTTGATTTGAGTAACACAGAGTCCTTTGACCTTGCAAAACAAAATGGTTTAAGAGATTCCAACTTTCTGACCTGGACTGGTGTGCGCTGCGCTGTACCAAGTCATCTTAGAATTCGAAGCCGCGAAGTTAATAGAGATCATGTCAGATCACTGCAATTTAAAATCGGTGACAGAATTTTTGATCCAGCACTTAGTAAGTCTAGGGATTTCTACGGTCTGCTTATATCCAGTAAGGCGACAGAGTCCAGAGGCTTCATAAAGTTGAAATCAAAATTTTCTATTGATGATGTGGAAGCAAAAAAGGCTTTCTCATTTATAAAGTCCTGTATCTGTGAAACATAGGTGCAATGTTTTCAGTTTAAAATACTGAACGACATTTTATTCACAAATTCCCGCTTAGCTAAGATAGGTGTAATCCAAAGTGATCTTTGCACCTTTTGTAGTACTTGTCCGGAAACAATTGATCTGTTTACTCACGTGCATATTGGGAAAAATTTGAATCTCATTGGATCGCTATTGCCAAAGAACAAAGGAAACTCGAGTTGAAGACTATTTTACATGTAATTGGCGTCACAGATACTAAATGTCCTCTGTTTAACTATTTAATCATTTTAGGTAAGCTACATTTATGGAACTGTCGTAGGAATAATAGCCTTCCTTTTTTCTCTTCCTATAAGAAACTAGTTAGAAGAAAATATGAAACTGAACGTCACATTGCTGCTCAGTATAATAATGTGAAGATGCTAGAGGCTAAGTGGAAACCCGTTTCGAATTGCAATTTGCTAGGTACATAGGTGTGTAACCGGAAAACAAACTGTATAAAAGTAGTGTTAAAATCGTAGTCTAAGGAAGTATTGTATAGTAAGTAGTGTAGTATAAGTAATGTACTGTAAGTAGCATTGTAAGTAGTGTATGTCTTGTTTTGTAAGTAGTGTTCTTTGTGTTGCAATAATAAAAAAAAAAAACTGGGAAAGGCGATAGTAGAAGCGATTACTAAAACTGTGGGTATAAAGTGTATTTTTATTGAGTCAATTTTGAACGATGCAAATTCAACTAATTCGAAATAAGACTTCGGTTTCCTCGTCGCTTATCCAGCGGGTATTTAGGTTTAAGATGATAATATTAGCTTTACGAAATGTCATCAGTTTTTAACAACGCAAAAAGCAACTTTCAAAGACAAAACAATATTCAATAACAGATAAATCGACTAAGGGGCGAACCAAAGGAGGACGTTTCACCGGCATGCTTTGCGCGCTCAGTCAACTATGCGAATTTGTGTTCAAAATGGCGTTCGCGAAGTTGCCCTCCCGCCATTTTTGGTCCGTTTTCTCAGGTAAGAATCTCGCTTCAATGAGCCGCTACTACAATACCTTTTCAATTTTTGAAAACTTTAGTCTTTGTTCGTTATTTTAGCCGCGACAAAGAAGTATTTGTTCGGGAAGAGAGCTCGTAATTGTTTCACAAACATATATTACATGGATCGCTAGGTCTTTCGTTTTGCATTCGGAATGATTGGTCGGCTTACGTTTTGCTCCATTGTTCCGTTTTCCCTTAAGACCTAAAAACAAAACTCGCCTTTATGCAAAGTTAGATCATTGAACGTTCTTCAAACGCTTAGGTCGCCTAAGGTCTCCAGGTTTTAGAAAGTTACGGCGGTTTGAAATTGTGCTCGAAATAGGCGCCATTTTCACATTTTCACCGAGGAAATGCTACGATTTGAAACCTTGTAAAACCTTTGCAAAGTCATTACAGGCTGTAGCCTACATATTACCGAACCAGGGATGCTTAATAAACATTAAAAAGACATTTAGCGTGTCAAAAACTCGAGCTACTACGAAGGAAAGTTACAGAATCTAAATTTCGAACTCAGCTGGTTCACGAACACATCGCGACATTTGCCGCATATTTGACTCTGAAAACGAGAAAACGTTGAACAAGAGAACGGAAACTTGACTTACCTCAAAGAAACAACTTGCTTTCACTCTACAAACAATCGGGGATCTCTTGTTTTCTAAGCAATCCCTGATTTCCTTTGTGTAAAGAAACAACACAAGCCGTCTTGAGCGAAGATCTGACGGGAAACTCACGTGTCCAAGCACGCTTATTAGGTTTAGAGAAGCTACTCCACTAAAGGAATATTCGAATTGAACGTTTAAATCAATACAGTGGACATAAAGCAAGTCTGCTGTAGAGAAAGGAACGCAATTTCCATCAACAATTTCCGTCGCCTCGAAGAACTCTCCACTCGCAATTGCAACAAATGAGAAGGTCACGTGATAGACGCTTTGATAATATGCTTTGACTAGGCGCGCAAAGCATGCCGGTGAAACGTCCTCCTTTGGGCGAACCATTTGACTTTTGAGGGGGGGGGGGTTGAAAGATTTGGAAAAAATTCCCTGCAGCCGCCCAAGGAAGGAAAAAAAAATCATGCATGGTAAGCTTCGAGGAAAAAATATCATGCATGGATTGTGTTGCAAAAAAAAATTCCTGCAAATCATGGACATTTTTCAATGGTCAAGGACTCCAGTCAATCTTTTTGCTTCACTACTAAGCATGCTTCTAGCTGCTTCAAGTGCCTTTCAATGGTGCATGGTTGGCGTAGGACGGCCTCAAGGAAAGGAATAGCCCAGGGGCTGGTCTCAAGCCCTACACTCCTGGGCAGGGGAGTCTTTCACACTCCATCTATGTTTGAAAAGGTCAACACACAGCACCACACACATGACACTCAACCTTTTTCTTTTATTTATGCTGTCTTCTAGTGTTGGCAAAACACTGTATTAAAGTTAAACATTTTGTAGTCTAAGAAACCATAATGATTGTAATGCAGAATGCTCTCTATTTTGAAAATTCACATGTGAGGCCTGTTCCACTCCTGATTGGAGTGAAAAAAAAATTTCTGCAACGGATAATCACAAAAAAAATATCATGCACCGCTTTTACATTGGAAAAAAATATCTGCCTTGCTGGTCAGTGGGGAAAAAAATCTTTCCAAGGGAAAATCTTCCAACCCCCCCCCCCCTCAAAAGTCAAATGGTTCGCCCCTAACCATGTCCAGTCTCAGACAAAGGCATCTCCTAGAGTACCCCAGTAAATAGCCCTCAATTTCCATGCAATGAAAATAGTGCACGGTTTTATTTTCGTGCGTGAAATCAACATCGTGCGAGCCGCTAACTCTATTTGACTCGGATCGCTCGACATACCGTTCAGTTGCGTTTTGCTTGATATCCAAAATACAGAAGCGGTGAAAAATATTAATGCATGAGAAATGAAATAAAATAAAACAACGACAAAAAAGAGTGTTCCACACAGACCTCACGATCATTACAAATGATAAACATTTCTCGCTATTTATTCATTTATTTATTGGTTCGTGTGAGTGTCAAATATTCAACCTCGTCCCCAGGGTCTTCTCCTCGTTCAAAATGGTGGTCGGAGAAACCCCTGGCCAAGGCTGCCAAAGTGGCTCCAAAAGTTCGTTAGAATTTCGTCACACAAACACGATGAAATGTCTTCGTTTTGTTTGAATAATGGCTTCCGATTGCAGAGAACAAAGAGGGCCGCCAGACGCTGGAAACAACCTCCGAAAAAGCCATTTCATCATGTGTCACGTGACAAAATACTCCACGATTCCTGGATTATTTCAGCAGCCTTGGCCAGGGGTTTCTCCGACCGCCATTTTGAACGAGGAGAAGGCCCTGGGGACGAGGTTGTCAAATGTTAAGATCAGTTCTCGCTTTATCTACATACTTTTCTTATATTTTTAATTGCATATTTTAAAAGTATTTAGCCATTTTCTTTTTTACTTTGAACTTAAGCTGCAATATTATTATTATTATTATTATTATTATTATTATTATTTTATTATTTTATTATTATTATTTTTTTGTTGAACCCGCAGTCCGCAGTCCGCACCCTGCACCCCGACCCCGCGCTTTCGGAACAACCGGAAGTGGCCTTTGTAGGGAGGTGGCCGTTGTTGAGAGGTGTGAATGGATCCACCGGGACAAAGAAACGTGGCCGTTGTGGAGCGGTGGCCGTTTGAGAAGTTCGACTGTACCATATTGTTGCTAAGGGAAGTTAGTATTTATCATATCTTGGAGACCCTTTACTTCCACAGATAAGCTGCTTGGCCAAATTTGTTCCATGGGAAAGGTGTTCAAGATTTTCGAGTCACAACCGTATTTGGCAGGTCACGTGACCTGAACAGGAAAAAAAAGCCTAAAACTTAAACGGCATAAAGTTTTGGCTATTTGCAGTCAAAATACTCAGCGCATTCCGCTTAATATTTAGCAATGATTTTCATTAAACGGGAATGCATTGCATTATTGCAATCAAAATTCCATTTTTAAATTGAAGATTGAAATCTTCCAACGGTAGACTCATGCGAAGTAACGAATGTTGATTGGATTGTTACTTACGTAAGTCAAAAGTTCACACGCGAAATAGGAAACCGTTAGCGGCTGTTGGTTTAAGTCGGTTTGACATTACAGGGAGTTTTTCTTAATTTTCAGGAACATTTCTTGTGCATTTACAGCACCCTTGTTTTTAAGAAATTATTCTTCATAGTGTTATAACAGCAGACACCTTCTTCACGTGTAAAAGTACTTGCGATTAATATTTTGTTGAGCGAACACAGATCAGGTCAGATACGTCTAGCCGCCAACAGTCTGCTACTCGCACGTGAACATTCGCTCGATGTCAATAACAAACCAGTCAGCACTCCTTATTTGGAACAAGGCTACCGTTGGAACAATACAACATTCAATTTGAAAGCGGAATTTTGATTCCAATAATACAATCTGTTCCCGATTAATGAAAATCATTGCCAAATAATAAGCGGAACGCGCTGAGTATTTCGACTATAAAACAGTGCCAATATTTAATGATCTTCAAGATTCAAAACGTGACATATCGATTTCTTGAAATTCGCATAGAAGTTATGACGTCATAAGTACGTACATTTTTACGTTTTGTACTGTAGTTTTTCGATTCTGCGTAATAACAGTAATTGCTTGCACCAGATTATAAAGAAGGTTGAATTATCTCAGATTCGCGAAAAATTTGGAGTTCTACTTCTTTTCATCCGAGTTTTAGGGATTTTTCTTTTCAATGTTCAGTTGGGGACTGGCACTAGCTACGCACGCGCGATGTCGACTATTAAAATTCAGATATTCATCCTCACACATTTCACCGATCTAGCGGCACAAAAAGCTGCAAAACAACTTATGACAAAATATCATCCACAAAACTCCCGTAGCAACAACACCAGGGGCCTGTTTCTCGAAAGCCCCGACAATTTTTCGGGCCCGAAAAGCAATCCTTAATTACCCGTATCTTAAAAACAAAAGTAGTGTACAGACGTGAAAATTTGTATGAAAGTTGCGTGAAAAGGGCAGCTCTGTAAACTTAGGGTTTGAGACTTTTGTTATGCCTTTTCGGACCTGAAAAGTTTTCGAGGCTTTCGAGAAACCGGCCCAGATCTGTAGTTGAGGGTTTCCCCCCTTAAATCCTTGCTTCTCCAATGTCTTACCTTGGTCAATCAAGTTTGCCTCACGCGCTTTTCTTACGTAGTCTTGGTTAGAGTCCAAAATCATCAAAAGCTTGCTAATCCTTCCCCTGTTTCAGAACATTTCAACTTACCTGGGCACTCAGTTAACGATATTAACCTAGACTACGTAAGAAACCGCCGCGCGTGAGGCACACTTAATTAGCCAAGCTAAGGCATTGAAGCCGCAAGCATTTCAAAAACAGACGTGATGAGCTACACTAAGGCCATCCCCTTTTGGGGGGACCTTTTTATTAGCCTTCATTTTTTTAATCCGACCGACCGACCCTAAATCAGGAAACGCATTCGACGCTAAACGAGAAAAAAAGGGGGAATGGTCCTAGCGTCGAATGCGTTTCCTGATTTTGGGTACGTCGGTCGGATTGAAAAAAGGGCCCAAAAAATGCCCCCCCCCCCCAAAAAAAAATTATGAGGAGTCTGGAAATCAGAGGCCCGGTACCCCAGCATCATTGCCGTCGAGCCTGGAAACAACAAGATGTGGTTACTAAATCACCATGGCGGCGACAGAGGTCGAGGGAGACAAGATCGCCGAGGTTCAGCTTGAAATTGGTATTCAGCGTCAAGAAATGTTCTTGATAAATTTGTATTTGCAAAAACAATGTTTATTTTCAGATTAAAGGTGAAAAATGTTTAACTACGTCATTGCCTTCCTCATGGCATATATTTTTTTCTTTTTTTATGAAAACGCGAAAATTTGGGTCGGTCGGACGACGCTAAACGGAGAAAAAAGGCATGGCCTAATGACAATTCCTTTTCAGCTACCAACCCTTTCATTTTCATTTATTTTGAATTTTTAAACTTTGATGTTAAGGTTCTTGTAACGTATTTACTTACCGTAATTTCTCGATTAAACGCCGGACCCCGAATAAACGCCGGGTTCAAATAAACGCAGGGTCTCCAGGGCCGAGTTTAAAATAAACGCTCCCGGCGTTTATTCGGGGTCCCGGCGTTTATTTGAGAATACTATATTAAATCAGGATTATGTGTTGTAACTGCATACTAGCCCTCTTTCTACCATTCTATTTGAATTTATTCACTGGTATTCAAACCTAAACTACCTTTTACAATTGTACTTCCAACTAAAACAGATGAAAGAAACGACGCATCAGGTATCGTGTCAATATCTTTTCTGCTTGCTTGTCCATCAACCGAGGATCATCTCGAGGTTTGTCCAGCGTTTCTCCAGCAGTTCTTTAAATTGATCCATAAATTTGCCTTTCTCAGAACAGATGAAGCAGGAACCTCGCCATCACCTTGTTATAAATTACTTGCACAGCACTTTTGCTGCCGAGCAGTTGCCGATGCACTTCTTCCGTGTTTCACGGAGAAATGTAACGTTGAGAAAAGTTCAGTTACTGTTCCTGTCAGTGATGTTGTTGATAAATAACTTACCAGATTCACTGAGATAAAACAAAGTTTCTGATATTGTTTCACATTTTTTCACGTTTTTGTTGAAATTTGGTTCTTAATTCAATAAACCTCCAGTACTGATGATAAAAAATGGATTGCTGAAAAAATGCATCTAATAAATAAACGCTGGGCCCCGAATAAACGCCGGGTCTACGAGACCGAGTTTTAAATAAACGCCCCCAGCGTTTAATCGAGAAAATACTGTATTTTACTTCTTTAGTCCCTGAAGGTTTGTTTTTCAAACCGAAATACCGAGCAATTTTTTATTACATATATTTTTTTTACTATACATATCCAAACTCTGTTTTCGTCTTCTGCGTCTTCCTTACAAAATGTAACTGCCGTAAGGTTCAGTCTTATTACCGTATATATATTTTTTACTTCGAGTGTTTTACTGATCCAGGTCTACTTAAGATCCGGCATAGGCACCGCAAGCTCAGTGTGAGAGACAGTTACGTGTTTCGCTTAAATCGTTTTAGATCAACAAAGTCCAGGATAACCACACAGGAAGCAACAACACACTATGAAAATAAGGCAACGCTTTTTTATTGAGAACTTTTGCATATAATTAGCTTCTTGAATCTATTACTGGGATTCCCATAAAAATCTTTATAATTATTTGCAGCCATGTTGATATTGCGTAATACGGTACAACACGTACAGTACTCTCACACTGAGCTTGTGGTGCCTGTGGATCCGGCAGCTCCCAAAGTCTTGTTGATATGGTCTTACCAGTGTTTAAGCTAAGAAATACATGTTGGCATACAGCGGAACCCGCTAAACCGCGCAATCTTATACGTATTATCTCGCCAATCTCCGGCTCATTGCACGTGCTTTGCCGTGGCATTTTGCCCGTCCGAATGGGTTCCAATGTATAGTGATCCCCTCGACCCGGCCTGGGGATGAGATGAGGCGCAGAGCTCGGTCTACGGATAATGACATTTGATCTCGTGTACAATGAGCCCACGTTGTTGCCGTTTTTGGTGAGAAAAAACAGAAAATTAGACTAGATCGTTGTAATTTTCATGCCCTTCAGTTCTTTAGTCTAAGTATGAGCTATTAATCGTTATCATTCTTAGCCTCGTCACATATCGCAGACCAAAGAACGTCTTGGCAAAAGGCTACAATCTTAACGTAACTGAAACTTCACTTCATTTTCTACCACAAATCTCTAGGTATCCTAAATGCAGGGTTCACTTTAGATGGCGGCATTCACTTAGAGAAAACTGAATTATAACATTCATTGTTACCCAGTAAATTGGAATTACAAGCTCTATGACAACGACCAATCAATTAAGTTTATTCAAAATCACGCTAGCCTCGAACAAACAAACAAAAACAAACAACAAACTCAGAGATGCGGGCGTGAAAATTGTAACAATCTGGGTTTTCCTCTCATGCATTATGTACAGCAAGACGGCCTCGCAAAACCCTTTAAATCGCTAAAATTCGCTGTTCAGAGCTAAACGGACTACGGAACACACCGACTGAGGTATGTTTACATTTATTTTAATCTCAAATGTAAATATTGCCGCTATATTTGCGTTCGACGAAGGAGAGACGCATTCCTTATCTTGTGTTGGGTGTCCTGTGTCTTACAGGCAGAAAAATTCGAGATTTTCTCTGTAGTCGACGCCAATTTAGCCCCCCCCCCCCCCCCCCACCGAAGATTTTTGCAGGGGCCGTACGCTCGGCCGGAAACTGGTATGGAATTCGGCCTCGCTTTCATGACGCCCAGACCCCAAAGGGTCAATTTAGCGTATAAAGCGAATATGGATTCTGGTTGAGAGATTTTTGTTTATTTTCTTCGAGTATTTTCGAAAAGTTTTCGAGTTTGCCGACAAGGCGCAGTTTGAAGTTCACTTACAAAAACAAGCGGTGCCCCTACGATGTATTAGCGGTATGAACTCGGACTGCTATGCCTGTTGCTGAATTTGAAGAGAAAAGCTGGTTTGAGAGCCATTTCTGTCGAAGACCACTAAAGCCTTCACAAGACTATTTGGAGCCAAACTTTTCTGGGAAAGTTTTCAAGTTTGTTGACAAGACACAGTTTGAAGCGCTCTTACAAACACAAGCGGCAGCGTTTTTGGCCAACGAATTTTCCAGGATATGCCAATTCTTCAGAATATTTATCTCTGAATATACTTAACGGTGCGCTACCTTCTCCCGGAGCAATGTTGTAAATTTGCGTTTGTCCCTTATCTTCAAGAAAGTCTGGAGCAGTTAACATAGTATCACTTACTCCCGTAGGTATTTCTACGTCATCTTCTGTCCAGCCGTCATTAAGTGGATTGGCACTTTGCTCAATGTTTTCAACATCACAGTTTTTGCTATGAACTTCAAAAGGATCTTTACTCTCACTTTCATTTTGTAATAAGTTCACATCCCATCTTACCGCTCTATCTTCACTGAAAGATACTCCTTGTTCTCTATACAGAACACTGTTTTTAGCCAGCCAGTTTGCTGCTTGTAAAATTTTGTCCGGTCTGATATTCAGAGACAATGCAGAACTTTTATATTGCAATCGTCTCTTCAACTAAACTTTAATTGTTCTACTTTGATTTGGTAAGCGTGGTAATATGCTGATAGTAGTGTTCACATCTGCCGGTACATTAACAATGTTTCCTCTTATTTTAAGTTGCTTTCCTCTGGGAGGTTCTAGAAGCTTCTGAAAGGCCAATCTGGGTGCCAAAAGTCTACATTCTAACTCATTTAAATCGAAAAAGTCTGGTTTTACGGGAAATGACATTCCATTGTCTACTGCACAAAGTGGTACTTTGTTTTTCCTTAAATGCTCATAACATGACCAACATATCCACTCAACACTATCCACACGTAAATATTTCAACATATTAGGGTTTGAAAATCTTAGCTTTTTAGCTCGTAGAACACTATGCTTATACCATAACTGGTCACAGCAAGAGCAGTTGTAGAATGGCCCTTCGGCAACAGCTATGTGAAATTTTCTTATTTGATTGGCAATACTTGCACTTACTCTTTGTTCACATTCATTTGATTTCTCGGTAGTTTTTCTTTTCCGGTGTTCATGCCGTTTTAAAAGCCTTTGTTTTCTATCTACGACAGACTGATTCATTTGCAAGTTTTCGTTTGCTATATTCACGCTGATACTTAATTCTGCTTTCTTTACAGTTGAGTGTTTCTGATAAACGTTTACGTTTCATATTTTCTCCATTACGTCCTTGTCTGTTTGTTTTACATTCACTTGATTCATTTGCCATTTTCTTTCTCATATAATCACGTCTTCTTTTTCGCATGTTTTCTTTGTGTGCAACAGATTCGTGTACCCGTTTTTGTGTCTTTTCATCACTTTGGTGTCCTCGCCTTGCTTCTCGAGATCCTGCGTTTTCATTTGACCTTTTATTATTGTCACGCAGGAGTACCACATCACAAAATTTCAGTTCAAATTTGTTTTCGCAACTTGGATCCATTTGAGCTGCACGCTTTCGCTTCCTGTCATTGTTAGCTTCTTTTTCGTCAGCTTCCGTGATTGAAGACAGGTGTCTATTTTCTGAAATTTTAAAAACGTTGCAAACATTACCTCGCCTAACACAATTTGAAACACCCTTGATTTCAAAAGGAACGACTCCCCTTAGTCCAGGAAGCATATAAAAAAATGATGCAAGGTTTTTGGTACCTTCAACAGTCACCAAAACACTTACTCCTGAGGAGTCGGGCCTTTAAGTCTCTTGAATGTGAATAAAAAACTTTAAACTTTTCGTCACAAATCTTAAAAACTGCCACTGTATTTATACCAATTGTTAACAAACAACTATAAAAGTTTGGTTGAGAATTTGAAAATATTACTGTAATTGCATTTTCAAGAGTCATGTATGGGCCACCGTTTGGCGTCATAAACAAGCTTGCTGTTAATGATTCACCATATTGTATTTCAAACACTTGATTAGAAAATGAAATCGTCTTTGGAAGATCTGTTAATAACAAAAGATCATTGTTTCTTTCGTAACATCTTATAGAACTGTAAAGATTATTTCCACTTATTAATATATCATTCATAGCAGAACAAGTCCACAAATTAACATCTTTGTCGTGAAAGTAACAGTTGTATTGTGTAACGTTTTGTTCTAGTTTTGATATTGCGTGATTCAGGTCATTAAGGATAGAATTTCGAATTTCGTGTTATGAGAAAAAGCATGACAGATTTCAACTTAGTTTGATTGACAGCTAATTAGCAGCAAGCTATAATTTCTTTTCCTCTTGTCAACAAGATTGCAGATTTGATAATAATAGTCCGAAAGCCAATCAAACTAAGTTTTGGATAAAGTTTAGGGAGTGCCGCACTCAAGTTCTAGAGAGTTCATCAAACAGTGAGAGAGAGGAGACCTGTACGTGCGCAGTGTGAGATTAATAAAAGTGAAGTTTGCGAAGAAAGGCCTGTTAAATCTTGGCATTCGCAAAACAGTGGCACCTCCGACGGGACTGGAAGTCACTCAACAAGCATCCAGTGATCATAAAGCCAAGAACATGGAAAAATTGGAAGCAGACATTCAAGGTAAACTAAAACTTATCAAATTTACCTTGGGGAAAACAAATGAAGTTCTCGAATCGAACAGTGCGCTCGCAATCAACAGACACCGCGATGCGCTGAACACCTTTGTGGGAAGTATAGATCAATTAAAGCTTCAAGTATTGGAAGAAATGTTTAAGAATAGCGAAACTGAGGAGGTCATCGCTACTTGGACCGCGGGCATTGAAACCCAGGTCGCCGAAGTTGATACGAAGGTCACATATCTAAACGAGCAGTTAACTAGAATCAAAGCCGAAGAAGACCATAAAGCTAAAGAGTCTGAGAAAATCCTTAAAACAAAAGAGCGAGAAGAACAGCTAGAATTCGAACGGGCACAGCTCAAGCAGAAACTTGAGTTCGAATTGAAAATAGAAGAATGTAAGAAGAATCACGTAACAAAAGCGAGCGAAGTTAAAACCAGCGAAGCACAGCACACGAAGCTTCCTAAGTTGACAATCACCAAATTCAATGGTTCCCACACTGATTGGCTCCGTTTCTGGAATATTTTCGAAGCTGAAATAGACAAGTGTAGTGACTTGGCGGGGGTGACAAAATTCGCTTACCTCAAAGATCTGTTGGAGCCGAAAGTAAGAGCGGGGATTGATGGCCTCCCTTTTTCGAGTGAAAGGTACATGCGCGCTAAAAACGTCCTAAAGAGCAAGTATGGGAAAACATCAGAGATAGTGAATGCGTACGTACAGAACATAATGGCGTTACCTATTATCAGTGGTACAAATCCAGTGAAGATTCATCAGTTTTATGAGAAATTGTTGTTTAATGTGCAAGCACTAGAAACGCTAGGAAAGTTGAAAGAAGTCAATGGATACGTGAGAACATCCCTAGACAAGCTAGAGGGAATTCGGGGAGATCTCGTGAGAACAGACGACGACTGGCGGGAATGGGACTTTACCAAGTTTGTAGATGCCCTTAGAAAGTGGACCGAAAGAAATCCCCTACCTATCAAATCGACTGACAAGAACCAGGACACCCATCCTTCCAGACGAACCTCGCGTGACCCAGTCTACAACACCCAACAGGGGGACATACGTCTGCGTGCATGTGTTTATTGTGACATCGCTGACCACAGGACACATGAGTGTAATAAAATCACCGAGCCAAGTCAAAGAAGGAAGATTTTGATCCAAAAACGCCTCTGCTTTAACTGCACAGGAGCTGATCACAAGGTGACGGAATGTAAGAGTAGGAGAACGTGCTTAAACTGCAAAAGAAGACATCACACATCTATCTGTGACAGCCAAACCATGGAAAACTCAATGACGGCTGCTCAAAACGGCGATGGTCCAATAGTTTATCCAGTGGTGGTAGTGGAAGTTGCAGGAGTCAAATGTCGTGCCCTACTAGACTCTGGCGCAGGAAGTTCGTACGCCTCTGCCGCACTGCTTAAGAAAATTGGAGCCAAACGTCACCATTCCGGTATGCGCAAGATTGAGATGATGTTAGGCTCAGTCAACCGAACGATGGAAGTTTATCGAATCAAACTGCAGTCTATAAATGGAGACTTTGAGATGGAAGCAGACGTGACCAAGGTAGAAAAACCGCAACTTATGATGTTGGAGAACCGTCACTACAAGAAGCTCATAGAGAAACATCAGCATCTGAAGGGCGTGATTATTGATGACACTGACGACAGACCCCGCCTACCTGTTCACCTTATCCTCGGAAACAGTGAATGCCCCAGGATAAGCACCACCGAGCCTCAACGAGTGGGGAGAGAATGGGATCCAGTGGCAATGTATACCAAGCTGGGATGGACCAACATCTCGCCGGGCCAGGAACTGAACACAACTAACATGCTTCTCACTCAAACCTCTCGATTAGACTACGAAGAGCTGTGTAAACTTGATGTACTTGGCTTGGCAGATTCCCCTACAGGCGATCAAGGCGTAGTCTATGAAAAATTTAAAGAGCAGCTGACCAGGAGCGATAAGGGGTGGTACGAAACCGGTCTCCCCTGGAAGGGAAATCATCCTCCCTTGCCTAACAATAAGGAAGGAAGCCTGCGCAGACTGACCAGCCTAATACGGAAGCTAGAGAAGACTCAGTCGATCAAGGATTACGATGCAGTAATTCAAGAGCAGTTGGCGGAGGGAATAGTAGAGCGCGCCCCAAGCATTGTAGAAGGTCAGGAACTCTATATTCCCCACAAGGCAGTTGTACGCGAGACGGCTGAGACCACAAAATTGAGAGTGGTATACGACGCATCTGCACGGGCCTGGGATAGTGCACCATCACTCAACGAATGTCTGAACACTGGTCCACCGCTGCAAAATAAACTGTGGAGCGTGTTGGTTCGAGGTCGTTTCAACCCAGTTGCCCTCACCGGAGACATCAAGAAAGCCTTCTTACAGGTGCGAATCAAATCCCAAGATAGAGATGCTCTCAGATTCCACTGGCTGAAGGATGTAGGGACAAAAGAAGTAGAAACACTACGATTTACAAGAGCCTTGTTCGGTTTGGCCCCCTCACCCTTCTTGTTGGCAGGGGTCATTGAACAACACTTGGAAGCCTGGAGCCACAAGCGCCCAGAGATCGTTAGCGAGATCAAGAAGAACCTGTACGTGGATGACCTGATCAGCGGAGGAACAACAACATCTAGAGCCAAAGAAATCAAGACTGCAGCCAAAGAGGTCTTTGCTGACGGTACCTTTGAGCTTCACAAGTGGCACTCCAACGTCCCTGAGTTGGAGTCTCCTGAAACCAGTGACAGTGGAGGAGAACAAACATTCGCCAAACAACAGCTGGGTGTCGCAGGGGGAGGCGGCGCACTCCTCGGTTTGAAATGGGACAAGCTGAGAGATACTATAAGTGTAGCCGTGCCAACTGAGAAAGCCGACAACACTAAGCGCGGAATTCTAGCCAAGATAGCGAGGATCTATGACCCCCCTAGGAGTAGCGTCGCCCCTCACATTATGTGGCAAGTTATTTTACCGCGATGCTTGCAATCTGAGAGTCGGATGGGACGAACAGCTACCCCCGGACCTTGCTAAACGGTGGACAAAATGGGAGTCGGGGCTGCCTGGAAGAATCACGTTCACAAGGGCTCTAGCACAGTACCAGGAACCAATCAGCAAGTTATCCCTTCACGTCTTTGGGGACGCAAGTGGACAGGTTGTAGCGGCTGCGGCATATACAGTGGTATCACAACCCTCTGGTTTTACTCAAGGCATTGTTGCAGCCAAAGCTTGTTTGGCCAAGCAGGGCCTTACTATTCCGCGCCTGGAGCTGGTAGCTAGTCACATGGCTGCTAATCTGGCCACAAACGTAAGAGAGGCTCTAGAGGGTCACCCGGTCGATGGTGGTCCGACAGCACAGTTGCACTCCATTGGATAAGGGGAGAAGGCGAATACAAGCAGTTTGTGCACAATCGAGTGGACAAAATACAGCAGAAGGATTGGATAACGTGGAGATACGTATCCACTAAAGAAAACCCTGCAGACTTAGCGAGTCGCGGAGGCTTGGTGGAACAAGGAAATGACCTCTGGTGGCGTGGCCCGAAATGGTTGTCAGAGCCAAACGCATGGCCAGCAGACATTACCACCACCGCGACATCTGAAACGTTGGCAGAAGCAAAGACAACACGAGAAGTATTCAAGCACGCTACCAACCAAGGGGTGGACGCGTTTCACACAGTGCTTCACAAGTACAGCCTTTGGCGCACACTGCGCATTACCGCGTGGGTAGCAAGATTTGTGCGTAACACAAGGAGTCCGACACTTCAAAGGAAAAGGGGTCCCCTAACAACAGAAGAACTAAACGTTCAACGAAGATTCTGGGAGAAAAGAGCCCAACAGGAAGGCTTACAATCAGAGCAGTTTGAGAAGGATCGCCTACAACTCAACTTGCAGCAAAGTGACCAGCAGCTCTTAGAGTGTAAGGGGCGGATTCAAGGCGTTTACCCACTGTATCTGCCAGATACAGCAGTCTACACGAAGAAGTTCGTACAGGAGGCCCACGAAGCTACTCTACACGGCGGGTTGGGGTTGACGATGGCTAAGGTACGGGAGAAGCACTGGGTTCCCCGCGTAAGACGCCTGGCGAAACGCATCATTAAAAGTTGCCCAGGGTGTAAACGCTTCCAGACCTCAGCTCTTGCCGTTCCACCCCCCCGGACTACTGCCACGAGACCGAACCGAAGGATCATGTCCCTTTCAAGTTGTGGGCGTAGATTATGCCGGGCCGATCAGGTTCAAAGCCACAAACAAACGAGAAGGGAAAGTGTACGTTATCTTATACGCTTGCAGTTTATCAAGAGCCCTATACCTTGACCTGGCCAGGAGCATGGGAACAAGCGAATTCCTACTAAGCTTAAAGGGGATGATAGCAAGGCGAGGTCGACCAAGTACAATCTACTCTGACAATGGCAGCACCTTTGTCGGAGCGGCGGCGTGGATGCGACAAGTACGAAACGACGAGAGGCTAAACGATTACCTTGCACGCCATCAGATTTCTTGGAAGTTCAACCTCAGCAGAGCTCCCTGGTGGGGAGGCCAATTCGAACGTATGGTGGGGCTAGTGAAAACAGCAATGAGGAAAACCATAGGTAACGCGAACCTGACCTTTGACGAGTTAAAGGAGGTCCTACTGGATGTAGAAGTAGCCCTAAACAATCGTCCATTGTCCTACGTTGAAGAAGACGTGCAACTGCCAGTCCTGACACCCGCCTCAATGCTGTATAGCCAGCCAAACCTTTTACCTGAGAGACAACCACATCATGAAGAGGACATGCCACTCAGAAAGCGTGCAAAGTACCTACAGAAGTGCAAGGATGCTATGTGGCAAAGATGGACCAGAGAGTACTTGCGTGACCTGCGAGAACGACATAACCTTAAGCACAAAGAATCCCCTTGTAAGGTTGAAAAGGGAGATGTCGTCATCATCAAGGATGAGAACAAGGACCGGAACAAGTGGAAACTCGGTATTGTGGAGGACCCCATAGTCGGGCGCGATGGCATAGTGAGAGCGGTGAAACTACGAGCAGGAAAAGGGCACTTGGAACGAGCCATTCAACAGCTGTACCCACTGGAGTTGTCTTGTGACAGAGCGGGAGAGTCTACAGCCACAGCCTTGAATTCCACGCTGAATCCTGAAGCAACCCATTTCAGACCCAGGCGAGACGCCGCAGTTGCTGCTGGACTACGGATCCAGGACATAGCCGATGAGCAAGCACTCTAAGCCGTATATGGAACATTTGTTAGCCGGAACTGTGATTGAAAGCATCAATTTTTTTTTTATTTAGGAACTATGAACTTTGCATGAATATGTATTTGCCCCCTTCGGGGACAAATAGGGGAGTGTGTCGTGAAAGTAACAGTTGTATTGTGTAACGTTTTGTTCTAGTTTTGATATTGCGTGATTCAGGTCATTAAGGATAGAATTTCGAAGTTCGTGTTATGAGAACAAGCATGACAGATTTCAACTTAGTTTGATTGACAGCTAATTAGCAGCAAGCTATAATTTCTTTTCCTCTTGTCAACAAGATTGCAGATTTGATAATAATAGTCCGAAAGCCAATCAAACTAAGTTTTGGATAAAGTTTAGGGAGTGCCGCACTCAAGTTCTAGAGAGTTCATCAAACAGTGAGAGAGAGGAGACCTGTACGTGCGCAGTGTGAGACTAATAAAAGTGAAGTTTGCGAAGAACGGCCTGTTAAATCTTGGCATTCGCAAAATCTTTTATTTGGCGATAAAGAATAGCAACGAGTGACATTGCTACACACTGGCTACCAGCATTTTCACCAAAAAGTGATTGATTCCCTTGACTATAGTCAGCACAAACTGTCTTTGATGGGTCAATAATATCAAGTAACGTAGGGCCTGGATTTTCCTCAACAGCATTTGCTTGTTTTATTAGCAGAAGAATGTGAACATTGTAACATATTTGCATAAACCAGAATTTCTGTTGATGCCACATTTCGTATCGTCGGATAACATTTCTCACTTTTGGCGAGTAAAATACTTTCAAATAAAACATCATTAACTTAATATTGCAATAACGTCCTTTCAAACACGATAAAGTGACCTTTGTTTTGACAAACGTATCGTGGCACTTGTTCAATATACTCATTTGACAATTACGAATTGACAATCGGCTTCCTGTAATCAGAACAGCTGTTCTAGTAATGTAAGTAGATCGATGCAGCTAACTGTAACAACACTGACTTGATTATATATTCTAGAACAGTCACTGCACTTCGTATTTCAACGTTTGTTTTCAAGTGATATTTAAGTACTGTTTCTCAGTATACTTTTCAGTGCACTTTTCAGAACTGTTTTGTATCTTGTTTCAGTTTCAGTGGTGCAACCTGCACTATGTAACGCTTCAGGCCAATAAAATGACCTAGAATGGCGTCTAAGCAAACACAATTGCTTTTACCTGCACTGTGAGTCAGTCAGTTGGCAGCCTACGCGAACACCACCTGAAAAATATAACAAACAAAGATGACGTGTAAATATTCATCTGTACATTTGAGAGAATAACACAAACGATTTAAACTTTGAAAAGTGACCTTTAAGACGCGATGTCAACATTCTCCAATCACTCTTACCTTGAAATGACTGACTTGCAAACTCAAGAATACTCCAATGTGTAAGAAACGACTTCAATTCGCCATTTAGATGCGAACACTGAGAAAGATATTTATTCCACATTAAAAAATTGACAAGTAACAAATAGCATCAAAACGAACAAAATTGAAAATAAGATACCTTCAATACTGAAATAGAAGATACTCGTACTGTTGACTACCTCAGATAAGTTGTTTTAAAGCGGTGTGCGACACATGCAGACTGCAGACTTGTAGACTTGGAGACCTGCAGACTTGCAGACCTGCAGACTTGCAGATTCGCAGATTCGCAGACCTGCAGACTTGCAGACTCGCAGACTCATCATACTGACCTTTCCTAATTCATTTTTAAACTAACGTTGAGCAAACTTCGCTGTTTTCCACATCATTGTGGTGCGATTCCGAAGCTTGTTAGTCGTGTAACTATACTTGTCTGCAAGTCCAAGTCCAGTCTGCAAGTCTGCAGTCTGCAAGTCTGCAAGTCTGCAAGTCTGCAAGTCTGCAAGTCTGCAAGTCTGCAAGTCTGCAAGTCTGCAAGTCTGCAAGTCTGCAAGTCTGCAAGTCTGCAAGTCTGCAAGTCTGCAGTCTGCATGTGTCGCACACCGGTTTTAAAGACACCTAATTGCCTGGTAAATGACATCCGAAATATAACACGCGCTTAAAAAGCGTGGGGAGTACAGACATTCACATATTATGTGATTGTGTCAATATAAAGAACGGCTTTTTTCATGTGAATGTCGCAATCAGTTTGATTAAATATTCTTAATATAATACAGATCACAAATCTCGCCGTTGATCATCGGCGAAGTGAAACCGTCAGATGAACCGTCTGTATAAAGAAGGACGCAATATCTCGCCGTTGATCATCGGCGAAGTAAAACCGTCTGTATAATGAAGGACTCAATATCTCGCCGTTGATCATCGGCGAAGTGAAACCGTCTGTGTAATGAAGGACTCAATATCTCGCCGTTGATCATCGGCGAAGTGAAACCGTCTGTATAATGAAGGACTCAATATCTCGCCGTTGAGTCATCGGCGGAGTGAAACCGTCTGTATAATGAAGGACTCAATATCTCGCCGTTGATCATCGGCGAAGTGAAACCGTCTGTATAAAGAAGGACGCAATATCTCGCCGTTGATCATCGGCGAAGTGAAACCGTCTGTATAATGAAGGACTCAATATCTCGCCGTTGATCATCCGCGAAGTGAAACCGTCGGTATAAAGTAGGCATCGATATCTCGCCATTGATTATCGGCGAAGTGAAGTTGTCTGTATCATGGAGAAATAAATATTCCGCCGTTGATCAATGGCGAAGTGAAGGTGTCTTACCCTAGTCCAAACAGGGGACAAAACCATATCCTTTTAAATAGCTCCGCACGAACGAAATAAAGCAATTTAACAGTAAATGCGTAAAACAATAGATATTGCAATGTATATTTATTTTTTCAATTACGCTTGATTTAATTGTCCCGGTTCGGCTGACTGAGATTACTTTCTGCTCGTAAAACCAACTTGTTGTAAGACTGGAGTGAATATAGGGTCGTTATGCATCAGTCAATTCCAGCTGCGCCCATGCCCCCCCCCCTCCGGGTTAACCCAAGGGCATTAGCATTTTTTTTCTCTTGGATGGCAAATCCCCGGGGGTGGGGACACTTAAGCTGCCAAATGCCCCGCGGTGGGGATGAAGGAAGAGGGCAAATGTCCCGCCCCTGGGATCGTACGTCCACAATCAACACTGCAGCAGTCTTCATTCATTGCACAATAATGCCACTTTCAGTGATTCTTCATTTCTGTAGGCCTGCCTCTCCGTCTTCTATTGTTTGTAATGGCACTATCCGATGTTAATAAAGTTAATAACGCCAAGCAATGATATTTTAATACTTCACAGACAACACTAAACGACGATCCCTAAACACGTTTAGAATTTAATATTTTACAATAACTGAGCGAATTCTCGCTCGCTGATTGGCTAATTATTATTGTCAATGAGAGTACAGACGGATGAAACACGGAAAGCTGACGCAATCAGCTTAACAAATTGACGTCAGTTTTTTTATGCGTCTGTCCTCTTATTGATGATAAATTTCGTCATAACATTGTGATAGTGTTATCATCAATAAGAAGACAGACGCATAAAAAACTGATGCCAATTTGTTAAATCGATCATAATAGTTTAAGAATCATCGCGACTAAACTTTATTTAAGTGGCCGAACACAGTTTTCTTGTACCTATGCGTTATTTATCGTTATTTTCAAACCACTGGCTGTTGGGCAGCCAAAATTGGCAAGGTGCAAGTTCAACTAAAGATTGTATTTTGATATGTTTTATTGGACTAGGTACCGTTACCATGGCAACACAGCTGGTAGTAAACCAGAATTAAATAATGTATTTGACTTATTTTCAGAAAACCCAGTCATTAGATTTTTTCCATCATTTGTCTCTAGAAAACTCAGAAAAATACTGGCCTATTGACACTGGTCTCGTTAAATTTTGACAGAGAGATCTTCTGTTATTTTGTGTTTTGCATTTTGACGTTTTCTGAACATGTCCTCTGTCAGTTTTCAATTTTTGTTTGCAGGCGAGCTAAGCGTGTTTTGGAACTATTATTCTACCAAATTTCACGAAATTCTAACGAGCGGTTCAGTAGAAATCAGTGCATTTCCACTAAATCGTGCAGTCACAATTTTCTGGTTAACTGCGCATGCGCTGCATTTGACAGGATTCTCGATCTTTCTCGATCCATACAAACAATCCCAGAAAGGCAGGGTATTTTCCAAGAGTATTACCTTTAATGCATTGAAAAACACACGTTTTTGACACATCAAAGTGTTTGATTGTTAAGACGGAAAAAACAGTGGTTTGAAAATAAGGATAAATAACGCATAGGTACAAGAAAACTGTGTTCGGCCACCTTAAATCCTTCATCAAAGAAGCATGCGTACGTCGATTCACGTTTCGACACGTTGATAGTTCCCGATCTCACTAGCTCAAGTTGTGCCTTGATAAGCAATGAAGAAATGCATTAAATCGAGGAAACCTCCACAAGTTTGTCCAGCCCTTGACAGACGATCCAATCTGCGACAAACTGCTGGTTCTTTGCGATAAATCCTCCATGTTTGGATTTGGAGTCGGAAACCACGTTTGTGTCAAAAGCCCGGGGGTAGCCCCGGCGTAGGCAAATCTCCGACCCCCGGGCCGCGCCAAATTTGCTAATGCTCAACCCCCGGGACTAACAAGGCGCGCAATGCCCCGCAGTTGCCGGGGGGGGGGATAGGCCCAGCTGGAAAATACTAATGCATTAGTTCAAGAAAAATGAGCGATATGGCAGGCATATTACAAGCCTAGGTCCTTCATCACGAATATAAAACTGTGACTTTTGCTAGTGATCGGGCTAATAAATAACTTCGAGCATTCAATTTCAGTAATCTGTTTCTTGTCTGTTTGTTTGTTACTCTGTTTGTTTGTTTGTTTGTTTGTTTGTTTTTCAATTGTACAGAGAAATATTTCTCACTGGCCCCCGAACAGTACCCCATAGTTTGAGAAATCCGTGCTTGTGTAACTTCTGCAGCGCAAATCTATCTTTCCTTTTTCGCATCGGCCAACAGACTTATCTCCATCACGCTCCATTTTGTATAAGCAGACAAATATAATTCGCAGATGAACTACGCCGACGGGATTTCAAGTTACAATTTTATGCAGTCGCACTTAATTACCTCGAGGTTGTACATCGGCAAGATATCAGTCTTTCTTATATACAGACGCATGTACTTCGCCGTTGAACATCGGCGAGATATCAGTCTTTCTTATATGCAGACGCATGTACTTCGCCGTTGTACATCGGCGAGATTTCAGTCTTCCTTATATACAGACGGATGTACTTCGCCGTTGTACATCGGCAAGATACCAGTCTTCCTTATAAACAGACGCACCTACCTCGCCGTTGAACATCGGCGAGATATCAGTCTTTCTCATATTCAGACGCATGTACTTCGCCGTTGTACATCGGCGAGATATCAGTCTTCCTTATATACAGACGCACCCACCTCACCGTTGTACACTGGCGAGATATATATCAGTCTTCCTTATATGCAGACGCATGTACCTCGTCGTTGTACACCGGCGAGATATCAGTCTTCCTTATACACAGACGCACCTACCTTGCCGTTATACATCGGCGAGATACCAGTCTTCCTTATATACAGACACATGTATCTCGCCGTTGAACATCGGCGAGATATCAGTCTTTCTTATATACAGACGCATGTACTTCGCTCTTGTACACTGGCGAGATATCAGTCTTCCTTTTACACAGACGCACCCACCTCGCCGTTGTACATCGGCGAGATACCAGCCTTCCTTATATACAGACACATGTACCTCGCCGTTGAACATCGTCGAGAAATCAGTCTTTCTTATACATATATACAGACGCATGTACTTCGCCGTTGTATATCGGCGAGATATCAGTCTTCCTTATATACAGACGCATCTACCACGCCGATGTTCAACGGCGAGATATCGGTCTTCCTTCAGTTCCTTATATACAGACACATTGTACCTCGCCGTTGTACATCGGCGAGGTACAAGTCTTTCTTATATACAGACGCGTGAACTTCGCCGTTGTATATCGGCGAGATATCAGTCTTCCTTATATACAGACGCATCTACCTCGCCGATGTTGAACGGCGAGATATCGGTCTTCCTTATATACAGACGCATATACCTCATCGTTGTACATCGGCGAGGAGGTGGCTCTATATTAGATCACTTATTAAATAATACATATTGCGAAATTGGCGAATTTTGTCTTGTTCTGTATATTGAAACAGTCACATAATATGTGTTTGTGTGATCACCGAAAAGCGTGCACTCTAAATGTAAAAAGCGCTATAGAAGTAATAAACATTATTATTATTATTATCACTCTTCTTAGTTTGACGAAAGGTCTCCAAACCGACAGAGTGACAAAGATCTCCAGATCCCATAAGAACACAATTACGTGCATCGTTGAGCATTATAACAGAGAACAAAGTCATAACCGAGAAAAACATGTCACATCATGAGTGATAAACACATTTTTTTAAAAATTTTGAATCTTGAATGAACGACCATCTGTTCGTGTTAAAAAAACGGAAGCCATCGTTGGATTACGGCTTACAATGAAAACTCCCCGCGACTTCAAAACAACACAAGCTCTCCTTAACGCAACTATTTTCAGATCGTTTTGACCATTATTTCACATCGACTTGTATTTTGGAACCCCGTCTAATAGGATATTTATCCTTTATCTCTTTTCACACTCTAATTTAATATGCTGTAAAAAACCATGAACATCATTCTCTATAGCGCCTCTACTGTTGTATAAGACGCTAATAAAAAACGATATCACATACCGGGTAAAACCATGAAGACACAAAAATACTAAAATCTTACACCGGAAACTTGACGCGATTTGTACCCCTGGCTTTATGAACGTTTATACCCTATGTGACATGCGCGACGCGCACTTATCTTCTTTGTTACCGAAAATATACCACAAGTGAACCAGAGATATGTGGGTCTATATCCAGACACAAACTCCATCGAGTGATAGCAATGTGGTCTTCATTCCATGAACGAAGCCACACAATGACACAAAAAGATGCAAATAACGAGCTAAACATTTATTACCAACCTAAATATTAAAACTTAAGCTACTATACAGTTCTAAGAATAATCAAAACACTTGCTATAACAACATAAACTGCCAAAGCAAGAAAAATTCCTTTGAACAATGTAAATTTATACAAGTGTTTAAAATTCTAGGTGGAATCAATTTACTGTCACGTAATGGATTATGGCACTGTTGCTGTATACCCATCTATACTCACCTCTCTTACTCTTTTTTCAATAGACGTATAGTCTCTGATTGTTTTAAATCTGCGTTCTATAAGGACCAAAAAACTGCAGGGTCTGTGTTTGACACTGTGCTTGACACTGTACCTGATACTGTGTTTGCCAAAGGCACAAGTGTTAAATCTTGGTACAGAAAAATCTACATTCCTAAGGGCGTACCCACAGGCGTTCCTATTAAATAGGTCACTAACATTCTTAGGGCACAGATTGGTTTTTACTTTACACATTAACGAAAGCTACGCCTTGCCATCAGCAATTGTACAGTGTCAGCAAGTCAATCATCTTTTACCCTGGAACCAGAGGCCTGCTGGATATATATAAGCGGGGTTATCAGCCGCATCACAGCAGTTCGAGCCTTGTTCCTGCGGTTTCACCCCTTTAAATCAAAGAATCTAAAGATAAAACCACAGGCACCCAGGAAAGCCTTCTTTTGGGGAGATCATCATAACTTGCACCTCTATTGCAGTAATTGCACGTGGGCTTTTTCCTTTACATGCTCCAATTTTCTCATGTCCGATGAACAACAAAAATGCCAAACCACTTCACAGTAAGTCAGCAAGGGCAGGATGGTGGACGTGTATTTTTAAAGTTTAGTGTGCCTTGGTATTATATGACGTGCACGAAACAATACTCCTACGTGCTTTGATGCCCTCTTGCAGACATGGCTGACATAAATTTTCAAATTAATTTCACTGTCAATACAATGGTCAGGACAGCAACTAAAACTGAGCACATTTAACTTTTGTGTCCTTGATTACCAAATCTATTTTACTGTTTATGGACCTTGGCCTGAAACTTATTGCTTAATATTTAGAGAAGATCCCTTAATTAACCCTCTAAGCGCTGACAGTGACGAAAATGAAATTTCTCTTAACATCATCACTAATTTTTCAAACATTCAAGTGATGAGAACAAAGGAAGTGACCACCAAGGATGAGATGATTTGATATTCAGACAAACTCTACGTGTTAGTTCCATAAGAAATGTATGGAGAACAGTAAGGAGAATATGCATTTTCATGTCAGGGCTTAAAAGGTTAAAGCAGATTGGTTGCATACTGGTTGACGTATGTCATTTTACTTGTCAGACATAGTCTCACATAAGAAAGCAGTCTAAGCTTGTCTCAAAGCAACAAATTAAGCACAGTAGAACCCTCTCTATCTGGCCATAAGAGCGATACTAAAATTTCGTCACGTAAATGAGGTGACTGGATGAAAGCCAGGATTATTTTACAAGGAAACAAGCTCACGAGCTGGCATTTCTCCTTTGAACCAAAATAAAAACAATCATTGTAAGCTGTATTAATGATGCAAATGTAAATCCTGGGTCCACTGCATTCATACTTTGTTGGTTTAATTTTTTTCACTACTGAGTTTCAGGCCTGGGTTTTTAAACAACGTTCTTAGTATATTAACGAGTCTACACCACTTGTTTCTTATTATTAATGTACGCTATATAATGCAAGCCCCATCCTATTTGTTATTCTTGCTACTGTTTTTACACATCCATTGTCCCAGGTGCATTCTGAGAAGGAGAAGCTCCGGCCACAGACATTGATGGTGGGGCATTTCCTGTCTGCACGTAAGAATAAGGTGGTGGCCTCTCGTGCTCCTTCGGAGCTTGCTGTTAAAAAGATAAATTTGTATAATTTACAAAAGCCTCATGAAAACATTTCAAAGGTTTCTTGCTAAAAAAGAAAGTGTGTGGACAAAGTGCATTTTCATCAGTTAGAAGCACCGAGAAGCAGCAGAAGAGGGGTGCAGGCTGGGATGGCAAAGAGGTAAAAAGAGGGGCGTGGGCTAAGACCGGAAAGAATTAAGGTATGTTCAACTTATCAATTCCACACAACGCAATATGCACATTGCTGGAGCAATAATAATAATCAGAGGACCAGGGAAGACCTGGAGAAGTAGTTAAGGCAACATGATAATCTCTTTACAACAGATAGCCATTTGAACTACATGCATGATGAAAAAGTTTGAAAAATTCCACATGTATGTAGGGGTGGTCAGTGATATCACATATACAAGGGAGGCACAGTTTTATGTTTCCAATGGGCAACTCTTCCCATGACAATTTTTGTGGCAAGTTACATGACGTGCCATTTCACACTACTGGGGTATGAAAGGTTTGATAACCATGACTCTTACCTGAGGATTTGCTTGATTGGGCACAGTTGCACCAGCATAAGACACAGGGACTGCACCAGGAGGGCTGGGTGCAGATGGTGCAGCCCAGTAAGGAGCTGGCTGCATTGGTACAGGCTGCTGTGAAATATTAACAGAATTATATATTTGGTGATTCACGATTAAGTACAAGCGTGGTAGGCCTGGAAAAAATTCCTGGGAAAAAACTATCACTTGAGGTAAAATTTTCCTGTTAAATCTTTAACTTAATTACATTGTAGGCTTAAAAAATGATGGTGCACAAGTTTTCCTATGAATGGGTGACCATAAGACGTTTCAAAACTAAGTGAGCATCTGAGTGTGTTAATAATGAATGTAGTACTGGTGTCTTTGCACCTTTTTAGAACTTCTAAGGGAGTTTCAGAGAAGCTAAAAATGCAGTTCATAATACCTCTAATGTGCAACTATTATCATTCTGTGGATAAAATTCTAGAGTGTGAACATTCAAGTGGCTGTCTCCCTAAGATCCTCACAAACCAAATTGGTCACAAAATAGATTTCCTTCAAATCTTGTATGTGAATTAATTACACTTTGTCTGGGTACTTTAAAAACACTTTTCGTTTGGGCTCTAAATGCTTTCTTCGACAGTTTACAAGGGGGTCCTCTGGTGGACAAAAATGGACATTTTATTGGTACAAAAATGCCAGTTTTCAATAACTTTGGTAACTCCTCACAACACTTAAAATTTGATGCAGGACAAAATTCTACTGTTGGTTGATAAGTACAACTCTTCCTTATGCTACAGTGTTACTGACATTTCCATGTAGTTGTTTTGAGTAGTTAAAACAGTTCCTTTTAACAACCCAATTTCACAACTTTTAAAAAAGTAGGAAAAATAGGTAAACAAAAATACATGTTAACAAAAAGTGAGACCTCTTATAGCAAATTCCTTGCAGACATGGCAAGTTAAAGACTTGGTCTTGGCTATAATAAAACAAAATCGTGGGGCCAGACAGTTTAAAGAACGTGGCGCCGCTTTGAAACACCAGTATTTCTAAATTATGCAAATTACAAAGGCCAAGCTATGCGTGGAATTTAAGAGCAAATGTGATGTGAGCAATGCTCCCTTGCATCAGGAAAACACAAAAATAGTTTCAAACTACAGCGCGACACAAATGTAAACTGACAATATTTCGCATATACCTTTTAATTAATTAAATTGTACAGCATTCAAAATAGCTCATTAACTATGCTCAATTCACAAGATAAACAAGTTATAAAGTACATGCCACTCGATGATTGCTCATTGCGCTTAGCAAGTAACTTTACAAAACCACCTTGATCTAGAAGTATTAATCTGAGAATCAATAAAAGCAAGTCATATTGAGTATATCACATCTTATGTTTTGCAAACTAATCTAGCGAACAGTTTATGCATGCAAAATAATGAAATCAACGAAGGGCACCTTGATCTGTTTACTTTGCACCTATTACCTCAATTTTCTGTCATCTTCGATCCAATATAGATCCGTGCGTTTCAGAGATCATCTTCGAAGCGTCAAGCAGTCGGTTTTATAGAAAATTCTTCGTTCAAAAACCTTCATTTAGAACAAGCTTTCCATGCACTTAGTTCTCTTGGACAGTCGTTCTCGCAATCTCGTACCCAGAGTCCACTGGCTTTTTGGTCAGCGGGAGGGCGCCAGTTATATTATTCAGGCAGTAGCCACTGACCAGTAACTAATGTCAACAACAACACCTGGTACTGCTCCGTTTTACACTCGCATTTTGGCTCTTAATTAGCTATCTAAAATTTGAATTCATGATCCTTCACCTAAATTTATATGAAAATAGGAGCTGGAGCTCATGGGGAGAAAAAACAATTTTTGTTCTTAGTATTAGATCTGCAAGCACACAACCACAATGAGGGCCAAGGTTTCGAAATTTTTTGTATTTTCAGCTAGGTAAAATAACTTGTACAGCTGGGCACGTCTTCATAGATCTGAAAATAACCCTCCTGTTTTCGACTTCTGGGGCTTTGAAAGGTTCCTTCATTTTTTAAAAAGTAATCAGCTACAGTTAACAGACAACCTTAACCCTGTCTAGACCGGACCTTCTTTGGTCTTCCGTGGCCGTTGAGGGGCAGGCCTCCATTAAACTCCGATAGCAATAAAACAATGAAAATGAAACTTAGAGGGTCAAAAGTATGTTCAAGAATTTTGTCCAAGAATGTTTCCTTTGCGATCGGCAAGTGATACTGATGACGTCACACGACGTCAGACTTACGTCACAATTTCGAATTGGCAGCCATCTTGGATCCACCGTATTGGATTTCGTGATTTCCCTAAAACTTCGGAAAGCCACCCAATTGACCAAAAAGTGAACAAAAATAATAAAACAACTCTAAAACTATCTAATAACATGACACCTAAAGCGAGAAAGTCATTTTTGTTTTCGGTTAAAACAGTAATGTACCAAATTATTTTAGAAAAACACGCCTGTCAAAGTTTGATTGCCTTAGCAACGTGAATCTCACTGTACATTGACCTACCACACTAATTTGTTCCCAAATAATTTTTCAAATAAAAGTTTTGCGGTGTTTGTTCACATATTAAAAAATAATAGAAAAGTTTCAAGTCCGCAAAGGCAGAATCCATGCACCCTCCCCTCTCCCCAACTATAGGGTTAATTTAAAACAAAGTAGTGATTCAAGGAACTCAAAAATTCCTTCGGAAAAGCCAGTAGTAAATGACTGGAAACAATATTCAAGAGGAAACGAGTTTCTGTTCTAGGTAACGGGCGTCTACTGTACAGTTAGACTAAGAGTAGTCTAGTAGAGATAGTACTTATCGTAGAGTAATTTTTTGCGTGAGCTCATGTATCTCACCCGCTATTCAATCCCTAACAAAAATCTGAGGATACTCGTAAGTTCCTCTGTTTAAGCCTGGTTCTCATACTACCCAGGCTAGTCTGTGATCAACTCTGGAAGTGACATTCACTATGTTTGGTGGTATATTGCTAATCTAGAGAAAGCACAGCAAAACTGAGTCGAGGCGAAATTCCAAAAGCAAGACGTCTTTTTGGGTATCGTATGTTCACATTTGGTAGAGCAGTACCCCACGATCAGGTGGTTCTGGGGGCTACATATTGCAAACTGGATCACAACCATTAAGTCGTCATGGACCAAGCTCCCACCACTGTTTTATCAAACAGAAAGTATTCAACGGAGGATATTTCTATCAAGTAGTAATATTTTTGCTTTACTGACGTTTCGCCAGGGTCAGATTCCAGAATTTAACAGCTTGGATGAAACTAGAAGTTTATTTTCAAACTTGTTAAGATGTGCCCCCAAAGTCCGAGTTATCACGTTATTTCACCTTGCTTAAAATACAAAAAAATTACCAACCACGTCACACACTATGGTTATGTGCTTGCAGCCTTTAAGGGCAAAAATTTGCATTTTCTCTCAAGACCTCCAACCCTTATTTTCAAATGAATTCACCATTCATTGGTGAGCGATCTTGCATTCAAATTTAAGATAGCTAAGAGAAACACGAGTGCAAAACGGAGCAGTACCAGGTCTTTTTGTTGACCTTAGCTACAGGTCAGCGGAGAGAAGTAATGAATGGGAAGCTTGGTCTAAATGAAGGCGGCTTTTGAACGAAGAATTTTCCGAAAGCCACCTGTTTTGACGCTTCTAAGATGATCTCTGAAATGCACGGATCTGTTTTTGATCGAAGATGACAGAATAATTGAGGTAATGGATGCAAATGAAAACAGAACAAGATGCCCTTCATTGATTTCATTATTTTGCAAGGCATTACTTTAAGTGTTTGCTACAGTACCGCTCGAAAGTATTGGTGCATAAGCACGCGGCGAAACCTCATCCGCTGCCATTTTGTTTTCCTCGAATTTGCCGCGGTGGGACGAAAACCGCAACCTCGGTAAGGATGAAAGAGACCGAACACCGCGGCTGACTTGACGCGGCAATGCCTCGGTAACCAAACAATAGTGGCTAATTTCTATTGTTTTGGCATTGTTTAATTACTTTATCTCACTAATACTCTCAAAGGAGCAAATAGACAAAAGGTTAGCAGAATAATTTCACAAGATTGCGCTTCGTGATAAAACCGATTTCGGACTCGATCGTGACTTGCTGTCACGCCGGCTTGGCATTGCAGGTGTTTTTATCACCAAGTGCAATTATAAATAAAGAACTTTAAAGATCATGTTTTTATTGGTATTAGATCGTTTAAGGAGAGCTATGAGCAAGCCGATGTATTTAAATGTTTTTCGAGCAAGCCGGTAGTCTGTGCGATACAACACGAGAGGTTCTCGTTTCAGACTTTGCAAGATGGCGGGACTAGGCGCCAGAATCATGCACAATCACAATAGAATGGATTGTTGGGCAGCCGCAAGCAAACTTCGAGCGAACGAACAGAAGCTGACACGTTCAATAGTAAAGTAAAACATGTTCTTTATTTAAAAAAAAACAGTTTTAGTCGGCAAACACGACTATGTGGTGCCAGGCGTTGCATGAATAATTTGTGTGCCGAATGCGACGTAAGCTGAAATTTTCAGAATTGAAATATGCCTTCGCCATATTCAAACATGCCGTCAAAAGCAAAACTGCTGAATGTAACTTGAACTAAAAAGCAAAAGTTATGATGTTAGATCAGAGTAAAATAGCAAGTTTTTTCCTGAGATTATTTTTAGTTCATGGAGCATTGCACTGAATTTAAATTTGCATACTGTGAGTCTCAAAATAAATTGTGCGAGCGATGTGGGAACAAATCGAACCTTTCTAGATCTTTTGCGCACTTAATCCTTCGATGATAATTGAAATAGTAAATGAAACTCATGTTGAAACTCAAAGACAATGCCAAGTGTAAAAGAATTTGTAAGAATTAGCGATATATAGCGCGGAGTCAGTTTCAGTTCAAAAGCGCATCAAATTTGCATAACGGGTGAAATCTGACCTTTTCAATGAACGTCAGATGGTATTTAACGCAACAATTCTATCTCTATGATGTCCGTTTTATTTCTTCTAGCTGTTGCAAATGGCCGAGTTTCCATTTCTTTCTTCAACTAACGTTAGCATTCAGCAAAAGTGCTCAGAAGTGACGGTTTGTGAATCACGGTAAAAGCAATAACACTTGAAATCTATCACATCATAAAATCATCGGCGCGCGACGTCTCGCTTATTGAAGTTAATTAATCTTTGAAACAAAGGAAACAAAAGGCTATTCAAACACCACCGTGTCCTATTCTTTACCGCGGTATTTCTGACCGCAAAAAACCGAGGTAAGACCGGAGTTTCAAAGAAGTTAGACGAGGTTTTCCCGAGGTCAAACCGGAGATACAAACTGCAATTCCACCGCGGCAGTATCGCGGAAAATGCACCAATGCTTTTCAGCGGTATTGTAGATTAGTTTGCAAAACACAAGCTGTGATATACTCATTTAATGACTTGCTTTTATTCATTTATTCTCAGATTAATACTTCTAGATCAACGTGATTTTGTAAAGTTACTTGCTAAGCGCAATGAGCAATCATCGAGTGGCATGTACTTTATAACTTGTTTATCTTGTTTATCTTGTGAATTGAGCATAGTTAATGAGCTATTTTGAATGCTGTACAGTTTAATTAAAGCTATATGCAAAATATTACCAGTTTACATTTGTGTCGTGCTGTAGTTTGAAACTATTTTTGTGTTTTCCTGATGTAAGGGAGCATTGCTCGCATCACATTTGCTCTTAAATTCCACGCATAGCTTGGCGTTTGTAATTTGCATAATTTAGAAATACTGGTGTTTCAAAGCGGCGCCACGTTCTTTAAACCGTCTGGCCGCACGATTTTATTTTATTATAACCAAGAACAAGTCTTTAACTTGCCATGACTACAAGGAATTTGCTATACAAGGTCTCACTTTTTGTTAACATGTATTTTTGTTTACTCATTTTTCCCACTTTTTTAAAAGTTGTGAAACTGTGTTGTTAAAAGGAACTGTTTTAACTACTCAAAACAACTACATGGAAATGTCAGTAACACTGTAGCATAAGGAAGAGTTGTACTTATCAACCAACAGTAGAATTTTGTCCTGCATCAAATTTTAAGTGTTGTGAGGAGTTACCAAAGTTATTGAAAACTGGCATTTTTGTACCAATAAAATGTCCATTTTTGTCCACCAGAGGACCCCCTTGTAAACTGTCGAAGAAAGCATTTAGAGCCCAAACGAAAAGTGCTTTTAAAGTAGCCAGACAAAGTATAATTCACATACAAGATTTGAAGGAAATCTATTTTGTGACCAATTTGAGTTATGAGGATCTTAGGGAGACAGCCACTTAAATGAAAGCCCCGGTGTTTTCCTGTGGTACTACTGATTACGCCGTACAGGCTGGTTTTATTCATGAGTGGCTCTTCTACCGCAAATAAAAGCATTTAAGCTGTGACCTTACTGTGACATGGTTTGTTTTTCAATACGTTACGACAAATGAAATTGAGCACTCGTAATGATTGAAGGGGCTAAATACGTGAGCTGCTACCTGTTGAGGAACGTACACGGCCTGTTGGCCTGCCATTGCGTAGCCATGAGGTACAGTTGTCACGGCACCACTTGGCTGAATGACCATCATGCCACCTTGGCCTCCTGGGTACATGTGTTGAGGCTGTAGGTACACCACTTGCTGATTGGTTGCAGCCTACATTGTAATAAATTAAATAATAATTAATAAAACATTTGATTAATCAATAATGAACTGCACCATTACCCAACTTTTGAATCTATGGATTGAACAATGACAATTTGAGCAAAAGCTAATGAGCAGTACTTCCCTGTGGTGCTGTTTATTACACTGTACAAGGTGGTTCTAACTTTTGAATCTGTGGATGGAATCCTTAAGTGTGACCATTCAAGTGAAAGCTACTGAGCAGTACTTTCCTGTGGTACTGTTTATTACGCTGTACAAGGTGGTTCTAACTTTTGAATCTGTGGATGGAATTCTTAAGTGTGACCATTCAAATGAAAGCTACTAAGCAGTAGTGTTCTGTTTGGTATGCTGCTCAAGGTGGTTCTAACATTTGGAGCCTGTGTGACCATTCAAATGAAAGTTGGAGAGAAGAACGTTGCTTTCTATTAAATGCTGTTGAACAAGGTGACTTAATGTTGTCGGTAAACGATGGGATAAAATCTGTTGTTAAGTGTGACTGCAGGCCTGCTGACCAATAAACCAGCACAGTAACTTAAGGCCTCACTCGGATCATAATAAGACGTGACCACTGTAATCTAATGAAGGCTATTGAGCAGTAAGTTCTAACTTTTGAGTCTCTGGATGAAATCCTTAAGTGAACACAATGTACATGTATCATAAATGACCTTCAAATAATTATCACATCCTGTGGCTGTTTTAATTAGAAAACACTAAACTGAAGGATTCAAGTAGTTGTAGTCAAATAATTCCAGATCATGAAAATGACTTGCAGTGTTCTCCTTATTAGACGGTAACCGGTAAAATTTACCGCTTGTATCACCGCTTGTTACCGGTTAGAAGCACGTACTAAGGCCCGGATTAGAAACATCCAACAGATTTGGACTGTGAAAAGATTTATTTATCGGATTGAATTACAAAAAAATTTATGTCAGTCGTATGACATACCACGTCAGTCTTGTCTTAGTAACTTTTCTCATTGTCCATGCGTTCGTACAATATTAGACAAAGTCTTATGATCTCGACGTTTCTAAGTTCATTATATAATAGTCTCATCTTCTCAACGTTTCTCTGCATGTTTCTACCTTTTGTAAGATGTTAGTCGTATCTTTTTAAAGTTGCTCAGAATGCTAGTACATTCCTAAGGTATTAGCCTTCTCGACATTTTCCGTGCGATAGTATGTTCGTCAGTGTTGGTCTTTTCTTCACGACTGTCCACATTTCTCCGTACGTTAGAACATTCAAAAGCATTATTGTTCTCTTACTCGTCCGTATGTTAGTATATTCTTAATTAAAATGTTGTTAGTTGTATATACTTGACATTTCTCCGTACGTTAGCATTGTCGTAGGATATTATTGTTATCTTCGCCACGTTTATCTGTATGTTGGTTTGTTCAGGTTTATTCGTAAGGTGCTGTTGGCATTTGTCTTATCTTTTAGGCACTTCTCCGAACGTTTTTTAGGTTACTTTAAGCTTTTTCATCTAGATGTTTGCCTGTATGTTAGTACGTTCCTTGTAACAGGAATCGCAAACATCAAGCATTTTGTAACGTGTTTGAGACACGTGTGAGTCTAGTGTCATGTGGGCAACATTCCGGCTCTCATGACGACACTTCCACTCCAGGGTAGAAAAGGATTTTCAACAGAGCTGGTTTACCGGTCTAGAAAACTGGTTTACCTGTTACCCTGAAAACTAGGGAGAACACTGACTTGATATATATTTCTTGAGTAGAAGTTTTTGAAGACAAGAGGTGTATCAAAATAATAACTTTATTACTTACAGAACCAACAGTAGGTGCTCCACAACACACAGCATTGCAGCAGTAGATGGATGAAGCAAGGGCAATGAAAAACTCCACAATGGCAAAAATCAGTTGGCAAGAACCCAAACCAGCTCCGACTGCCGCATTGTGCCTCTTTGAAGCAGAGTAGCAATAAGCGTCAAATCCATGATGATCATATGTTGGATAATAATAAGATGAATAACTTCGCTTGCAACGAATAACCCTGCCAAATTCAGCAACAGCGATGCAGTAGCAGATGAACATGGCTCCAGCAATGACACATGCAGTGATGGAGAATCCCATGAAACAACCAATCTGTAAACAAATAAAAACTGACTTGTCTAAAACCAAAAACTACTCTCTTTAAATATTGTTTTGACAAAATTACTTAGTAAATACATACTTTTAACTATCTTGAGTTATGTTACAAGTAGCAATTTTTAATGAGGTTAAGTCTAATTTAACCGGCAAGTTAACCAATAAGCATGTGGTTCAAGCGTGAGTGATCAGCAGTTGTTCAGGTGCTGTCAGGCTCAGTTTGTGCAGTTTTACAGCAACGGCAGGCTGTGACTGCTTGCAAATGTAGTGTCTTGGTATTTTTGCTGCATTTAGCTTGTTTTTTCTTCCCCAGCCCTCCCTCTCTCTCTTTTTTTTTAATTTACTTATTTTTTCTCTCCACTGACTAGGTCAGTGTGACGGGTGCTGGGGCGTGTGGGGCTCATGGCTGGGTTGCAGGGATTTTCCAGCAATGGAGTAGTCCATCTGGGGGCCGGCTGACCACATTGGAGGCCCCTGGATATCCCAGGCACCCAACCTCCATTATGGTATGTGCAAGGCAGTTGGTAAATAAATAAGAAACTTGCTTTCTAATCAGAAATAGAAAATGAAGTTTAAGTTAGTTCAGAAAAATCAAACACCCTACTCCATCATACCTCTCTCTTGGTTACACAATCTATTCTAAAGATGTGCTGTATAAAAAGACTTAATATTGCATAAAATTTGTTTGGACAACGTGTACTGAATAACAGTAGTTCAACCATTGCAGACCCTCTTCAAACACTAGAATCTCCATTAAAAAAAAAAAACAAATTTGAAATAGCAAACAGTTACTTATTAAGTCCTGGCCAAGCTATCGTTCATAGGCTAATCAAAACAAAATCCCAAAGACCAGCAACTTGCATACAAATTAAAACAGCTATTAATAAAGTGGAGAAAACAAAAAAACAAAAAAATTAAACTCACCAGACAATTGTTTGGATTTGTGTCATCTTTTGCACCAACATACCCCAAAATTCCTGCAATCAGCACCTGCAGAAACAATTTCCTTGTTCTTTGTATAAAAAAATTGTGACTAATAATATTATTTGAATAAGTGTGTTTTTTTAAATCACACATTGAAGTATACATTATTTAAACACTTGACTGAATTTACATCTTACCAACCCCAGCAAAGCCTAGCTTTATAAGCAATTAGGTTCATGCTTTCATCAGACAATTTTCATATGAATAACACTACAGGATGCAAGTTTCCTCAAACAGGAATAAGAAGACAGTGGCTGTCAAGTTACTTTCTCTCATTTACAGTGTCCCCCGTTAGCACTGCTGTGTTAAATACTTCAAAACTCAAATAAAGTTTACCATTATTACTTTTAAATAATAATCATGATGATGATGATGATCATAATAATGTATCCAGGGACAGTTACTACGTATGTCGAAAATCAAAACGACACGCATGACTTCATGTCCCGTTTCTTCTGTCAACAGTACGGGGCACTTGAAAAAGTAAACTTCTCAGCATCGATCTGATCCAATCTAAGAAAGTCGTGCAACCGCACTTACACTTTTAAAAACCGTACACAAGTGCAGAAATATAATCTAATATCGACAAAAACGCTGTTAGCGGGTTGGGGGGAGGGGGGAGGGCTCGAATAATTTTTAGCTGAACTACATGCTCAGAACACACACATAAGCTTAAGTTTGCAAGCAGCACTAGCGAACTATTACCGATAACATTTCATAGACTACGCAACACTGCATTTCTATTTCTTACTTTCAAATCAGATTTCTGCTCTTAATGTGACAAACCTCCTGGTTTATCTGCGAAATACCCTCAAATACCGAAGTGTTTGCGAATCACAAAAGTTCCTAAAGAACCTTACCCAAACGCCGACCCAGAATCCAAAACCCACGTACGAACTCCAATCATCAACAGAAATGACGCACGCAGTACCAAATACGATCATCAAAGCACCAAAAACCATCTGTGCGATGGCTAAACCTCGCAGAGTGGACGCTCGATAAGCCATGACTGCGAACAAAATGGCGACTAAACACAACTCAACAAGGAAGAAATTTGTGAATGACGTCATCGGTAGAGTTCAAAATAGTTAGGGACTGCGCGGGCTCTTTTCCCGTGACACCCGCAGCCTGCCTTTTTTACTTGGAGCCCGGACAAAAATGCTGATTTTGGCTAAATGGTGCTCTGGAGTGGAGCAATGGAGCCGTAGAGCACCACGAAGAAGCCAACAGTTTTCTACATTTACCACAAGACTGTTAATCGGTGGTGGTAAAGGACTATCATGAGTGTCAATGTGGTTAATGAAAGGGGTTTGATGAGATGCTCAACGTTTCTAAAAGGCCGTGCCACACACTGCACGAGGCACTCTCAGTCAGTTAACAACAAGAGCCATAATGGGAATAATGGCTCTTACAACGTCAGATTTGGGAAGCATTCACTTAGATATTTTGGACCATTTCTCTGGCCAAAATTATCGACTAGGGATAGGGCTCAAACTTCGTTATCAGCATTAAGACTAACATCAGGAGAAAGGACCTGGCTAGTTTAGCAGGTGAGATTGTACTAACTCCTGCTTGTGTAACTTAAATTTTATAACCCTAACACTAACATGTTATAAAATATGTTATTTTATAACGAAAGTTACACAAGTAGCGTAACTAAAGTAGTAACGCTTGAGGCCCAACAATTGCACAACTAATTATTTTTTGTGACCATTTAAAACCTTAGGTTTATATCTTAGTTAGTCACATAGTTTACTTCTAGTTACATCTTTAGGCTAGTTATGTTACGTTTTTATTCTTAGTTTATACTGTAAGCGCGTTGCGAATCTTAAATGCGCCTATAAGAACTTTATTATTATTATTATTATTATTATTATTATTATTATTATTATTATTATCATTATTATTATCACTATGTTTATCTCTGACCTATTAAATACCTCTACACATGCACAATACTTGATTATTCTTAGATTAGTTAAATTGTAAATACTACTCTTATCGTGGATACTATTTAATGTAATTTTTACATTAAGCGAATTTTAAATTGACTTAAACTTTATTGCAATTTAATCACAGGTATCCCCAGTTAGTAGGCCACTTGTGTCCAGCTAGTAGACTTTGACACTTAAAGTTTTTCATTCATTCCTTCGTTCGTTCGCTCACAAAGCTTAGATTAGGATGTCATGCATTACGAATACAGACTGAAAAATATGAAAATAGAGGAGTATCAATCCCTGTAGAGCAACGAACATGCTTGGTATGTAAACAAAATTGCGTAGAAGACGAAAAGCATTTCTTGATGTATTGCCAGGGATTTACCACCATACGACATGAGCTATGTTCTTACATTTCAAAGATTGATGGAAGTTACATACATTTAAGTGGAAACGAGAGGACTAAGTACTTACTTAGAGCTGACAATAAAATACATCAAAAATAGTCGGTAAATATATACATTTAATATTTAAAAAAAGGAAAGAGCTTCTTAACTTACAAACACAATGAACATTGGAGAGTACGGCGCAATAAAGATTACTATTACTACTATAATTATTATTCATTCATTCATTCATTCATTCATTCATTCATTCATTCATTCATTCATTCATTCATTCATTCATTCATTCATTCATTCATTCATTCATTCATTCACTCATTTATTCATTCATTCATTCATTCATATTCCTGCCTATATGTTTTAATTACCAAATGCATTGGACGTTCATACAGATACTCTATACTAACGTTCTTATCTGCTTAACCATCAATCCATGAAAATCCATGAAAATCGATATTAATCGATAGTCAAAAAATTTCCGATGTTAGTCGATAAATTAATATTACATTCCAACTTGCGTCACACTCAGAACTGTGTCACGCGAGTAATGCAGCGTCGCTCTGATTCAGCTAGCGTTTCATTGCATCAATACTCCTGAGCTTCTTCTTTGTCTGATGTAATGCCTTCGACTTCGAGCCCAGTATGTTTAGTGGCAGAAGAACCGTCTCTACCTCACGACAGGAACCGTCAAGCAAATGACGAAACTGGATGCAATAATTCGTCAGACAGTACCTTCTGTGTAGGTCTTCGTGTTGTTCGTGGACCCGACTGGAAGTCAAATGAAGCCGGACGTGACGGTGGAGAAGGTTTTGTGGGAACAGTTGTTGAAGTCGGCAGTGATTCTTCCAGTTTAGCAGAGAACATGGCAGTAGTACAGTGGGACATAGGGACTCGTGGAGTTTACAAAGCTGGTTATCATAATAAGTGTGAGATTAGCGTATTGGATAATTCCTCTGTTGGTAAGACACGCATTCCCATTTCACTGATAAACAAGCATTTTTCTTGGTTTCAGTTACGACAATCGAAGCTTTAGTAGAGGCATCGGACAAAGGATTGATAAAGAGAGTTTCTATATAAGAGATTCCGATATTTACATGTTTTACTTCCGGCTTGAGAAACCGAAAGTAACATGGCATTGATTAGGACAAGAATACACGATAGGATATTGAAATGTTTATAATACTATTCCGTTTGAGTATAAGTACACGTACTCAGCATTGAAATCATTTCTTTGGAGTAGTGTTGATTCTAGAGAGAATGGATCAGTAACAGGGAAAAACGACATTTTTCTGAAACCGAGAAGCAGAAGGGGGGATAAACCCGGGGGGGGGTGGGGTACTCCGGATTTCAAGTGTCAGGGATGATCGAACGGTTTTTGGGGGTTTGAAAATTTCGATTCTGGGATTTTTTTGGATAGGAAATTTTGGCAATAATTTTTTTTTTTTTGGAGGTGGTGGTGGTGGGGGGGGGGGGTTGATTTAAGTAGGGATTTTTGGGGGTATTCAAAACAATCTGAAGACTTGTGGTAGTGCCCGCGTAGCCCGGCTGCGTAGTTCCGCGGGGTAGTCTTGTCATTCATAATGTTATTGTTGAAACAGAAGATGTTCTTGGGCATCTCTTGTGTTGTTAGAATGACTGCCAGTTGAGGAAAAGATAAATTCAGCTGGTATGATGAATAAACAAATGCAAACATTCAATTTCTTATGTTTTTTTTTTTCGTGTTATATCATTTAATCCTTTCTGGAAATTTTTAAGGCTCGGAAATTCGGCATGGGATCTTTTGGGAGTTAATTTTTGGTCAGGGATTTTTTTGGGTTTTGATTTTTGCCCCCATTCGATCATCCCCAACATTTAAAATCCGGAGTACCCCCCTGGGGGGATAAGGAAACATTGTGTAATATTTGCAACCAACAACAACGACAAAAACTTTATTGGCATTCATATTTACAGGTAGTATCGCCTAATAAAATCATATTGCCTAATAAAATCACATCATATGAAGTTTATTATATCTTAGGTCTTATATTACAAGTATCTCTTATTTGCAGTGCCCCAAATATAAAATAACCTCAATTTCTGCATATATAGAACGTAATTGAAAAGAAAAACTATTTTGTCATTATCACTTAAAAGATCATAAATCGGATATTTCAAAAAAGTGCAGTGGGGTGGTGGAAGACGCCAAGTTTGGTCCCCAGGTCCCCCCGCCCGGTTAATGCGTCCACCACCCTTTTGTATCCCAAACAAATGCTCAGTCATCTTTTGTTGTGAAAACTTTGTTAAACCGCCCACCTCATTACTGCGGCCAATGACCACTTCTGGAGTCCCTGACGATTCTCGGTAACTTTGCTTCAGTCATCTACTGAGCAGTCGCTCAGGGAAGAAAGTAACTGAGAACGCACGCGGAAACCTGCTGGCGTGTGGAAACATGCTCTGACACGCGTGTCGTGAGGTGGAAGTAGTCACACGTCATGTCGCGCGGCGTCCGACTTTAGCGCGTTCGCAGTGTTCTTCTTCTCTTACAACTACCCCGAGTGGACGGAGGGACTGATAAATGTTTGTACTTTTTGTTTTTTTTTAAGGTATAAAACACAGAAGAAGAATCTGCTGTGCATGTAAGCAAGGTCCAATAGCTGGGATGCGTTGGAAGTGTTTTGACTGCAAGGATTCTTCCTTGGACCTGTGTACATCTTGTTACATGACTGACAAACACGAAAAAGAGCATGTTTTCCTCAGATTTGATGCTCTGGATGAAAATGGGTAAGCAAAACCTACATCATCAGACATCAAAACAACATTACAGGAAAATTTCAAAAAAATGAACGGCTACAAATGTGAGAGTATCGGCCTGTTTTTCAATGTACTACTGAATGTGAAAACACAGAGCAACTGAAAATTTAAAAAAAATTAAAACGCCAGAAAACTTACTTCGAATGTTTCCAGAACAAAATTTAAGACTTAAGGTTCTGACAAAGCAATTTATCTGGCCCAACAAAGACAACAAACTTACATACCTAGTTTTGATAATTATTTTTTGTTTTCTTGATAATAACCTAGGACTCCATTAGGAGGACGGAGCACAACAAACAAAATTCAAGCAAAAGGTATTTATGCAAACGCTATAGTTTCCAGGGGCCCGGACTGGAAATACGGCGAAGAAGATGGCAGAAGTTTTGGGACCGTGACCGAAATAACGAACTGGCAGGGAAACCCAGCATGTGCAGCCAGGGTCGCATGGGCTTCTGGTACAGAAAGCACTTACAGGCTTGGCTACCAAGGCAAGGTAAACTGTGATTACATGTTAGCCTCTCTCGATGTAGACTGCGCATGCGAATAGTCTCTAATTTTGGCGATGGCAATTGTGGGGGGAACGAAATACACATGGGCACGCGAAATTTCGAGGAGACATTTTGGGCGCTCCCCTCGCATCGCGTCTCCTCGAAATTTTGCCCGCCCCACGATCGCCATTGCTAAAATTAGAGACTACTCGCAGTCTACTCTCGATGAGGACAAGAAAATAATATATAATGCTTGTGTTATGCTACAAATTCTCAACAACCTATTGACCCAGCGTGCGCTAAGGGTGGTTATTGAAATTCTGGAACAATACGTCCTCACAAGGACTGTGTTCACTAACTCAACTGACAAACAGGCCAGTAATTCATGATTCCATAAGATGTCATTCCCACAGACAGCAGTTTTTATTCAAACACCAAGGACAGGTCACTTATGTAGTCCGTGAAGCTGTTATGATTTGGTGCTTGACATCCAACGAGAACTGAATTGAAGCTGGATACACCCAGGGTCATTTAATTTTGTTCTCTTAGACTTTTTCTGGTCTGTCCCGATTCTAAGGCTGAAAACATAATTAGCAGAAAAGTTTCAGAGAACGGAATCTTTTCCCCTGGTGTTTGTCGAGCTGCCGATGGCTTTCCTAAAACGCTGGCTAGCCTAAATGACATATTTGCCCCTCCGAAAACAAAAGGAATTAATTTTCCATTTTTCTTAAGTTTTAGAGGGACATTTCGTCAAATAAACTCTATTTTTTCATCTCAATTAAATCCGAATTCATAAGGCGTGCAGTCAATGCCTTCCGAACATAGATATTCAACCGAAACAATCCGATTTGTGCGCCTGACTCTCAGTTGATTTTCCGTGATTGCCTCCGATTTGGTATGTGTGGGTCATGCGTAAAAAGTGGCCTCAGTTCAACTCATCACTGCTTTACGACTTGTTTAGGTGGATTTACTGTGCGTAACTCCGGGCTCTGGAGGCTATTACTACAAATCCCATCTACCAAGACTGTGTCTCTCTCAGACCACCAGGGAAGACACAAGCCAACCTGGCTCTTCTTCTGACGGAGATGCTGACACTTTGACAGCCTCCCATAGCAGTGAGTCAGCTGGATCTGTGTTCAGTGAATCCGACGATATAGGCATCAAGGCGTCCAAAGAGCTTGTCGCTGCATATTCCAGTTTTTCTGCTGATGCTGTTTCCCAAAAGGTACGGTGTAATTCGTGATCACGCCCTAGCCATGTGTTAGCCTATTTTATCATTTATTTAGACATCATAACTCGCAAAGGTTTCCCATCGTGGGAATATACAGTGCCGGTGCTAAGAATTATAATTTTGGTGAATCGCAGTTACAAGGGTGGCCCGGACCGGCAGACTTAAAAGAGTTGACAGATTGTTTTTAGGATCAGGTAGAGAGCTCCATTCCTTGACAGTTCTGAAGCTACTAGGTATTACTTTAAGTACCTATATTCATAAGATGTTTTGGGTGAAAAGAACGAGTGATTTGAGGTTTCTGGGGAATATAATTTGGGACAGGAATTGGACAGAGTCTAGAGTCCGTTGACTATTGCATAAACGTATACAGAATGTGTTGATAGAAAATTGAAATCTGAAAAACCATACAGCACATATTCTACCTATTTACGTAATTTTCTTTAATCTATTATTTTTTTTACCTGCATGCATACCCAGCTCACGACTGATTGGGAAAGAAGAGCCGAAGAAGCAAAGGTAAGTCACATATAACCTCGTACTAATAGAAAAGTAGGACGAAAGTACGTAGAGTTGCTCTCAGACCACAGGTGTCCCACGCGACCAGATTTTAAACCGGATTCGCAGCATGAAGTAATTAGGACTGAGTATTGCTACTTTCCACCCATCCCCCACCCCCACCTCGCCAGGATTCAGTTGTTCAATGAGTGGATCATCTGTTGGTCATCTGTTGAATAAGGATTTCATATTCGGTTTTTTTCTATTCCAGGCATCCAGAACTGCACTACACAAGGCGTCGATTGGTGGCCGGTGGAGGGCTGTTAAAATGCTGCTTGAACATGGTGAAGATGCAAACCAAGGAGATAAGGTATTGTCTTCCTTTAGGGTTTGATGCTGTCACTGAAAGTAAGAGAAGTTATTTTCGCATTATTTAGGTTCCAGTCCTTTCAGTCAATTTTCAGATTTTGTTTTTTCGGATTGTTTGGACGTTTTGCTAGCTGGAAAAAACATCTGAAAACAGGTCAATCCATGTTTGAGTACTCCGTGAATGAACGTGGTCTATCTGGGACAAGATCTAAGTTCGCGAATTAGAACGCAAAATCCGAAATCAGATACAGACACCAATCCGAACGATCCCTCTCTGTATACAAGTTGTTCAGATTGCAGTTTTAATGAAGTCAGGTCCGAGTCCTCAGCTTCTACGTTGCGCCTAAGAGATCAACCTTAATTAAGACAGTGAACGAAGAGGCAAAGATCGCTGAAATTTTATTTTATTTTTATTTTCGCCTCCAAGAATAGAGAGTTGAACCTGGGAACGAGGTTGACCCATTCGGTACGGTCTTTGAAAGGGAAAAATCCTCCACTCCCTATAACCACGGTTGGTTTATTAATTTTTCCACATATAGATGTTCACTGAGTTAGCCCATGCCCCTTGTTGAGTTGTTTACTTTTCATTTTAAGTTTTCTTTGACGTCCCTTCATCTCGCCGCTTGGTATGGACAGGAAACTATCGTCAAACTGCTGTTAGAGTATGGTGCAAATGTCAACGCCACAGACAAGGTATGGAGGCACAGAATGTTTAAGTAAAATATTGGGGTTCTTTAACTCGTTAAGCAATAAATGTTTTAAAAAACTGAATGTTGTCATACACCGATCGAGTCGATGACGTCATCAATTTACAGAATCCACCATCTTGAATTTTTTTTTCGTTAAGTTGTACATACATGCATGCATACATACATACAGACAGACAGACAGACAGACAGACAGACAGACAGACAGACAGACAGACATACATACTTTATTTGTTGATGTAGGTCAAAAGTGGCAACTATTAAAGCTGATGTGGACCTACTTTAAAATTACTTAAAACTAGCGACATTACGTATTTACAATATTTAAATAAAAGCTATCAAGTTAATAATATACAGAAGATTGTTATCAAAGGAGAAGGGTGCTAAAATGAGTTTAAGGTGTATGGAAATTACCACAAAAAAGTTTCCAAACTTAGTAAAGTTGTTTATTATGGGGTAGCTCTGAAAGTACGTTCGTTCGTGTTCATTTGTATTAATCAGGACCTGCGTTGGTAATGAAACCTCCTCTTCCGTCCCTTCTCACCTAGTGTTAATATCATTTTGTCCTAAGTTTCAGAAAACACCACTTCAAAAAGCTGAACGGCAAAATCACCAGTCAATAACACAAATTCTAAAAGAACATGGAGCAACTTCCAGTTATTACCAACCGGTAAGAGCTTCCTATCAACAAATGATTAAAGGGGTTAGTTTCTGAAAGAACTCTGTTGCTGCGTTGATGGGGAAGTGAATCGAAACATGAAATTTGGATTTATCAACTGAGTTTATTTATAAACGTGAATTGGTCACCGTAAAGAAATTCAATAGCTGATGTTTCGAGCGTTGGCCCTTCGTCAGAGCGAATGCACACTGACGAAGGGCCAACGTTCGATACGACAGCTTCAAACAACAACCTATAAGTTTTGTTAAAATGTCAGGTTAATAACAAAGTTTTATTATTTTGTTTATAGCCCAGCCTTATATCCCTTTGCAAAATGGCTGTTTTAACAGTTGACAGAAGTTCAGGATTCAATTTGCTCCAAGCTGCCACATTTGAGGGAGACTGTGACAAATTTTCAACTGTGTGCGTTTTTGTTGACAACCTTGTGAGAGAGATGAATTTCGAATCGACCGCAAATAACGCAAAGATTTTGCCATCAAAGACTGCCTGTGATATTTTTTCCACACTTGAAAAGCAAGAGCATGCCAAACTTAAGGAATTCTATGAAGAGGCATCTGAGAAGATTGAGACTTTGTCCAAACTACACCATTGTGGAGACATTGATGATACAGAAATGGCCGTAGAGCTCGTGTTGCATCATGGTGTGGATGTCAACATCCCTGCTAAGGGGAATCGAACACCGTTATTGTGGGCGAGCCTGCGTTGTTCCAATGTGTGCACCAAGACATTGATTGATCTTGGAGCTGACACGAACGCTCAAAGAGAGGACCAATGCACGCCTTTAGTACTGGCAACATACTGGAACAATTACATGGCTGCCCACGTTCTTGTCAAGACTGGAGTTGACATAGACGCCCAAGAGGAAGGTCACAACACGGCGCTTCACATTGCAGCGAACAAAGGATTTGTAAATACTGCACAGCTATTAATAGAATCAGGGTGCAATGTTAACTTAAAGAACTCCAGTGGAAAGACACCTCTTCACCTGGGTGTTCAAAACAAACACAAACATTTAGTCAATATGCTACTTGAAAATAATGCTGATGTAAGCATCCGTGATAAGCACGATCCAAAAGAGAAGTTGTTTCTTGTGCGAGGCAAAAACAAAGGAAAACCAGCCTGGCACTACGTAGAAGTGGATAGAACTCTACTGGGTTTGTTCGACAAACGGATGAAAATAGGCAGTATACGCCTAACTAGCTTTGGAACTGTTCTTGCGTCAGGTTGGGGAAAAGATCCACCTGACAACAAAAGAAGAGAAGTAAGGGCTAGAGTCGATGCTAAATATCCCACAGAAACAAAAGACAAAACAGCTCTTCATGTTGCTTGTGAAGTCAGTGAGGAACCAATCATTGAACTCCTAGTGAAGCACGGCGCAGACGTCAATGTATTGGACGCAGATGGCTTCAGTCCTCTGCACTTGGCAGCGATCCATGGTAACATGCAAGTTGTGAAAAAGCTTGTTGACCTCAAAGCTGATGTCAACTTGACCACAGCAGATGGAAAAGATGCTGCGGACTATGCAAATCTGAATGAAGAAACGGAAATTGAGGAGTATCTCAAATCCAAGAGAGGTACGTTGAGAAAACTTTGGAACAAGCTCTCAAGAAAACATTAACAATGCAAATTAGCATAATGATTCCTACTATAGAGTCGGCTTGTTTCGAGTTAAATGAAAGTAATGCCCCCAAGGATAAGTTCGTTGATTTTTTTCACTCTCGTTTCCAGAGGCCGAGTTTCTTTTGGTCAACAACACCAAGGAAGTTAGAAAAGGTGGTTTCACCACTGCTGAGCTTAAAACTCACTGGCGCTGTGAACGATTTCTGGACTTCTGCCAACTGTTGACCCCAGAGCCTTCTAGGCATGCGTGGGGTCGATAGTGCAGTAGAGAATGATGTATCAGAGTTCCAAATGCGCCTGCGTAAGAGGGTGTGGTTCCTCTGTGTAAAACGCATTCAGAGCAAGTACAAAGTAAACATTAAATTATTTCACAATCTTAATTACCTTAAATGGTACAAATCTTTTCACTATTTTTGTGAGATGTTTAAACGGGTGGACATACATACTATAACGGATCAAACAAGCTGAAAAACAAGGTAAGATTCCGATTGTTTCAAAATTTTCAAACAAAATAAGCAATTATTGGTGTTAGAAATAGTGATTACCTATGTTCAGTGCAAGTTAGAAGGAACCATCCGGATTAATTTATTTGCCTTAGTAGTACCTGTTTTCAGGTATTCAGTTGGGGTCACGATTGATACGTTTGTAATACTACAGTTAATGCGAGACTACAAATAGCCGAGTTTCTTTACGATGATTTAAACTAACGTTTGAATAAAAATGACAGAATTACTGGCCCTATTATCTTTTAATTTTGGTGGTTTATGGCGTCTTGGATTTTTTAAAGTTGAATTCTGAGTCAGAGATGTGGCGACTCTTCATCTCTGCTTCTTGTCGTCCTACACTTCAAGAGCCTTCAAGTCAGCATCTCTGGGAAACCTATAAAACAGGAAATGACTCAGAAACAAAAAAAATCTGGCTTTCAACCTCATTTATTCCTCGCGAAAAATAAAATAAAAACAGGGATCACGTGACTGATCGAAAAATTGACTTTTCTTTTTAGATCACATTTCACTTTGAAAGTCGGAGTAGTCAATCAAAACGCCATTTCTCAGAAAAACAAGTTTTCTTTTTTCGCAAAACTCGTTTACAAAAACATTAAATCTACACCTCAGTCCTTGTAGACGGTAAGCAAACAGTAATTATAAGTCTCAACTTCATGGTTACCGTTTAATTAAGTTTCAATGTTTTTATCCGAAGGTTTCCCTTGTTTTATCAACGTTCGCTCTCCCAGAATGCTGTCTCTCGGTGTCTCTGTTCTTGTGTGCCAGACATAAACCTGGTTGAAGATACAAAAAGGGGACGTTACACATGGGCACCCAACGAAGCGTTTCGGCGGATAACTGTTCCGAAGGCTTAATGTGCCTGAGATGTTCAGATTTGATTGTGACGAAAAAAAAAACTAGAGCTTTCTTTGAAGAAATGTCGCCTCAAACTGTGGTAACATGGGAAAATTATTTTTTCTGTTTTGTTTTGGAAGGAAAAGTCTGAAGTGTCATTTCAGGACAGCAAGTGGAGTACAAAAGTCGTCAACTGGGGTTGTTTCTTAATTGTACAATGAAATTCTTACTCGTGAACCTAACCTTGCTACAGTTTGGCGTCACAGGCTCCAACTCCTTGATTGTAGTTATCTGAGTTAACAAAGAAGACTCCAGCATTCCCGCCTTCTCCAGCGACAAAAACTTAGCTTTAGGGAAATCAATTATAAGCTTCTTGATATTAACAGCAAACGCAGCCATGTCAATCGGAAAAGGGCGAAACAGGCCCCACTTAGCATGGAAACCAATAACCTGGCCAGCTTTACATACGGGACCTGCCCAACGGACGCCTCCTGTGAAGGCTACTGGCCACACGCCGACACCTTGAACCCAGCGCATCTGAAAATTCCAAAAATATTAGTGCACATTCGGCTCGACACCATCTTTATTTCCATTGTCGTCGTGTGGCTTGCAGCCAATCCACGATAACCTGATATTGTGGCATCATATATGCAGAATTACCGAGACTGGTCATTGAAATAACTGAGAATAAGCAGTCAAATCTGTATCGTCCAAAATTTCAAAACGCCTTATCCGAAACACGAGGCTTTGTATCGATATGGAAATTTTAATGAGTAAGTGTTTGATCCTCCTAACTATGAAAATGAAAAATAAGCACTATAAAGTGCATAAAACAAGTAATAACCTCTATCAAGGTAACCAAGTAAAATATATCTTTTTTGTTGTTACTATAGACATCCCCTAAATATTGGTACCCTAGCAAAAAAAAAATGTTATCAGTTCACATCCTGCGAGTACAGAGCTCGTGAGAAACAGATGGCGGAGAGATGCTTCTTTTAAAAGTCTAATTCACATCTGTGAGCTGGTGTACAACTCGATATGTGGAATAAATATCTTATAGAAACAGAATAAAGCAAGATTAAAAATGGAAAAGATGTGGTGGCCATGCTGGCGAGCCAATAATTAAAAAGCTACGCCTCCCATCCAACCTCGTCACCAGACCCAAGTTGTTCAAAAGTTGGATAGCGCTATCCACCGGATGAATCTCTATTCAGTGGATAACGCAAGTGGTTTCCCTAACACTTATCCACTAGCTAGGGATTTATCCGGTGGATAGCGCTATCCAACTTTTGAACAACTGGAGCCAGGGCCCGGTTGTTCAAAGGATGGATAACGCTATCCACCGGATAAATCACTATCCAGCGGATAAATGATACCAAAACAGAGTACACTATCTACTGGACATGCTGGATAGTGAGTTATCCGGTGGATAGAGTTATCCGCTATTTGAACAACCGGGGCCAGAACAATAGGTAAGTCCAAAATGGTGGCGGAAAGATCATCTTGGATTGCAACAACTCAGATTATGATCATGGAAACGAGGATGGCGTTCACCAACATGGCGCCGCAACTTGCCAACCAAGAACACATTCACCACACTTGAGACCAAGAGACCTTGTCATTTTCTCTTATAACAGTTCAACATATCACTGAAATGCACATAAAAAACAAACCTCGTCAAAGATTCGACTGTCATACGTGTTATCATCATCAGCAAAATACACCACACCTGGGGTCCTGTGGGGATCAATGTTTTTCCTTATCCACTCAATACCAATATTCCTCTGTTCTACCCCGCGGGGTTTAAGCCGTCGTGTTTCGTTTTTATGCCGCCGCAGAATTTCTGGAGTCCTGATATTTAAATGTGTATATTTCAATCCTGAATTTTTTAGAAAATTAGCCACTAAACGTGTTTTATCCACAGAATCCTCGACTATAATCCAGTGAAGTTTTCTGACGTTTTTAAAAGCTTGATAGAGACGGGTTAGTTCGGCCTTCTGCACAAAACGTTTAAACGTGGGTGTGACAACAAAAACCGTTGGCAGATTGAAATCATTTTGCGTGTTAGGCTGACTCGACTGGTATTTGACTCGGTTATTTGCATGGAGCTCGCGAGATAACCGAATTATATTTCTTTTTAGCTCTTCTTCGTTTTTCCTGGCTTTTATCAAACTCTTGACAAACACTTGTTCTTGTTTTTTCATTCGTTGTAATTCGTCCTCTAGATATTTCCTTGTTTGAGCGTTTCTTGGTGACCTGATATTCTGTTTCTGCTTCCAAAGTTCCTCCGTTTCGTTTGCCGATTCTGTGATAATGACAGCAAATAAGATATTTAGTGTGGGTATGAGAACATATTTTTCCGATAGTGGAGAAAACTTTGCGGACATGGCAGCCATGTTCGACGGGCATATTTATCAAAATTTGAATTTCTTTTATGGCTTAATTACCTGTTGAAGACATTTTCAGTTTGTCTGTAGTTTTAGAGTTTTAATTGATTTTAGTATTAACATTTATTTGTTGGGGTAGGAGGGAAGAACAAAGTGCCTGTGCTTTATTACGTTTTTCTTGAATATTTAATATTCAAGTAAAAGCAATAAAGGCTGTGACTTTTCGTTAAGTTCATCTGGGAAAAATTTGGTATGACATGTCTCTCTTCTGGTCGAAAAGTGCTTCATATGCCGGTCAACAGCATAATGCCCCTGCCGTTAATTTTGTACCCAGATCTCACTTTTATGTAACTACTTAACTGTGGAAGATCTGGGTACGAGTTAACCTTAGCTATGAGCGGCTAAAAAGGGTTATTTATGCTCTAAATTATACTGGCATAATTTATACATAACTGAAATCCGGTTTCTCACACTCTTCAAGCCTATTACAAGAGGGTGAATGTACCAACCTCCGAGGAACATGGTATCGATATCACGTGACGTTATTCTGCTGCGAGGATGATCCCAATCCTGCACTGCATCATGGTCTTTAAGCATAAGATACGCAAAGACGCTGAGAAGAACCGCGAGTATCACCAGCTTCGTACATCGTATTCTGTTCATTCTCCTCGCATTGAACTTGTGTTCATGAATTTTTTGTCATTTCGATTATTGTGACACTGGCAGAAAGAGAGAATTCGTTATAGAATGATAGCGTCTTTGGCCAGACAATGTAGACGAATCTAATATGTTAGCAATGAAATTTTCAATTCAATTTCAATTCAATTTATTTTATTTAGTCAAGTGAATATTACAAGTAATTGCACTACCAACAGTTAGTAAGTTAAAATTTGACCAAATTCAGAGAGCGCATGGAGTTACAGGTCAGACGTCAGCGAGACTTTATGCTGTCGTCAAATCTCGGAAAGTTTAAACCTCATTTGCATGGCTCGAGCTACAGTTTCTGTAACTGACGTTGCAAATTTCAAAACATCTTTAGTTAATTACTGCATAGAAATATAAAACAAAACCTGAAAACAAAGGGTAAGATAAAAACACATCGAAAAACAAAAACTATCATTTATTTCTCCGAGAACATCACTCACCTTTTAAATTTATGGGATTCTCTTGTATTCGGCGCAAGAAACCTCTAAAAAGGCATAATCCTCCAAGCATAAACTATCTTGCATAAAATGCTAGAACATTAAAGACAGTTTAATTCAAGGAAGGATTTTTAACAGCGGCCATCAAGAAAATACAGCAGCCTTTGTTTTTATTTCTAACGCAGGGCTTGTCTTCAAAGCGGCACCTGTCATATGTTCTTTGTTTAACTCCTATGAATCAAATGACCAGGCAGGTACCAACTTATTAACAAGAGCCTGCGCGTTCTTTGTGTAGCGGTCAAGAAACGACCATTGGGCAAGTGGAGTGTCAGTTGTTAGACAATTACCAACTGCGTCCCCAGGTTTAACCAGCGAACAAGCTCCCTTGGGGTGGGGTTTGGGCACTCCCATCCAACCCCTTCTCACCTCAAGAGAGATTATTTCCTGGCTACCCACGGGTCCTTAGAGCACACAATTTCAACATGGCGGTATCACCATTTACTAGATTCGATATTCTGCATACATTTCAAACGTTTAACACAAATTGAAATAACTTCGACATTTTCCGAGGCTTTGAAAATTAAAAACAAATGGTCCGGTAATTATAAATTAGATAAAAAACGATGAATTAATGGCGTTCAGGTCAAAAAGTACAAGAATATACTCACCGTTCTCACCAAAATCTGGATAACATGCACAAAAAATTTCCGTTTGAAAAAGTGCCCAGTAGTTGCTATTTGTTCAGAGCGCAAAAGAGACACACTCTTAGCGTTTTTGCTGTGGTATCTTACATCCCAGAAGATGTCTAGGTATTTTTGCGGACTTTAAGTCGGGGTTTATATCCATCAAGAAGGAGGTAAATATATCACGATATCACATACACACAGACACCTATATTCGATGCTTGAATAAATTATGCTCTTAAACTGACATATTATGCTTGCCGTCAACACTCGAACTTGCCATTATACTTATTATTCTGCTCGGACAGAGGAATTATGCTCTGCCTTGCATTATGGTTGGTTAAATGCACTTTTTAGTCAAATCGTCCACTTGTTCAGACGCCATGATGGAATATCTGTAATTTAAGAAAGGTCTGCTGCTTCTACGATGTAAATTGAGGCCAGTGCTTTGAAATTATTTCATCGGTTGCTCATTGTGAATTGGCCTTTGTTTACCTTTCTCAGTATTTTTTGTTAATTTTTTGCATTGCTATCCTCATTTTTCGCGCCTATCATTAAAATTATAATTTTATTGTTTTATTACCTATATGCTTGGCCAAATCCTTCTTGAAAAATAATAAGTATGCCTCCATTATGCTCGGTGCCACACTGGTGAAACGAATAAAAAAAAGCCTATGACCATGAGATGTGAATAAATAACATCACGCTTTTGAACAAGTCAACAGAATGCTTATTTTACTTTAATAAAGAACTGAAAGATACTAAGGTGGGAGAGAGACAATTTGGCCATATTGTCATTGGTTGTTTGTCAACCAGCCTTCACAACAACAACAACAACAAAAAAAAGAAAAAGAAAAGAAAAGAAAAGAACAAGACATTTGAAACTGCGCCCAGATTATCATACCTTGGAGAATCATGAGATCAGTGTTCATGTGAATAAAATAGAGTACGTCATTATGATATAAAAACCGCGTCAGGAGAAAATGACTTGAACATTTTTAATGTTAACTTTTCTGATTCCCGCGGCCGCCCGAGAAAGGCAGAGAAAGCAAAACAAGACGAAAGAACTTTGACTGAGGTAAGAGTAGACCTAGTAGTTTCAGTCCAATCGAAGACAAAATGTGACAGATTTTGAACAAACAAGTTGCATGGCCAGTGTTTGTAGCTATGTGGCATGCCATGAAATCAACTGCTCTGGTCCCCAGAGGCGCCATGTCCCACTTAGCCTGCGGCGCCTGGGCACGAGAACCCCTAGAGCGCTTTCATTCGAATGGAAAAACCGGTTGTTACGGTGGGAAATTAAATGAAACGGTTCACATCACTGGGTATTCCTCTTTCCTCGTTTTTACCGGAATTATCGTAATATCTTTGTACTATTTGTGTTGTCACAAGAGTACCATGCTCCTTGACGAAATACGCTCCTTGTTTGTGAAAAAATTGTGCCGTTCCTTTCGGCGGAAAATTCTCACCGGCTTTTTCAAAATGACCGGATGTGCCCAGGCACCTTCGGCTAAGAGCGACAGGCCCCTCTGTTTTGAATTTAATTAGCAAAGCTTGGCTCTCGTGCTACTTGAATTGAACAAAGTCATTCAAGTTATTTTAACGACTTGTACTATCCCTTCAAGAAGCTACCTTTAATCCGAATAGTTCAACGAGGAACTGCATTAAGGAAGAAAATAAGAAAAAAGTTTTTAATCCCATACTCTCATAATTGTATCTCGAGAGCAAAACCAGCATTTACTAAATTTCTTATTTTTGAAGGCCTCAAGGAAAGGCGGGTACCAGTTTTAAAGAGAGCTTGCTGACTGGTTCTCTGATGCAAATTTAATTAGTGCCTGACTAAAGAAAGGAACCCATGTGCTCCTAGCTACGAAGAAAAGACAAATTCAAATGAAAGAATCCGTTAGTCCATTAAAAGATGCCAAGAAGTCCAGGTCGCAGACGGCGAAGTTTGACACACAGCGAGAACTTTAAGTTTTTTCCTACGCTCCTTGTTCATGACTAATATACGTTTGGTAAAACGGGAAAATCACACGCGTGGTTCTCATTGTAGGATTGGAAACTATATAAAGAAGCTAAAATTACTAACAGTGGGTAAGGAATTAAGGTGATCTACTGGAAGTTATTGCACGGAGACACGGAAGCCTAAATTGCACTAATAGTTTGATATTCGTTAAAAGGACATATGATGGTAAGTAGCTGCTTGTCTTTTATTTTGGACTTTCCTCTTTTTGTTTATTTACATCTTTATTGAAAATAACTTCACCAATTATAAGATCGATAAATGTAAGCAACCCAGTTCACATGTTTGCTGTTTATCTTATCATGTCGATGTATTCCAAAGCAAGCATGTCACCGCAGAATTTTACGCTCATCGTACCTCAATTATTGTCTGATTCATACGCTGTACGGTTGAGTTATCTCATTGTCTCGGCTGGTTAACTCTTCTTATGTAATGTTATGTGGTTCCAAATTTTGTGACTGTGGATGAAAAACTACAATATGACCATTCAAATGAAAGCAATTGAGCAGTACTTTCCTGTGGTGCTGTTTAGTATGCTGTACAAGGTGGTGCTAACTTTTGAGTCTGTGGATGAAATCCTAAAGTGTGACCATTCAAATGAAAGCAATTGAGCAGTACTTTCCTGTAGTGCTGTTTATTGTTCTGTATAAGCTGGTTGAACTTTTGAGTCTGTAGAACCTCAAAGTGTGACCATTTAAATGGAAGTTCTTTTGCAATATTTTCCTACAGTATTCTTGGTTAGTCTTGGAGGCAAGTTGGGGAATTTTGTCCAATTTCTTAACCCTGCGCGTTTTTGGGATTAACGGCCTTTCAGTCCAAATCTTAAAATACTAAATGCCATTTTTTGTCAATGTTAGCGGATATAATTTGGTGATATATCAAGACTGTTTGATAACTTCCCCTTATCACTCGCGTGGTTAGTAACATGTTCTATATTCAGTGTTAAATAGAGAGAGTGAACGCAGTTTACTCACGGAAGTGGAGGGTTCTCTGTTTGCGTCATTCGTCCACATGAATTCATTTCTCTAATGTTTTTTTTTCACATATGAGAATTCAATGGCATTAGTGGAAAACGCCAAACGCCTTTAGAATAGAGACCTGTTCGATATGGTCACAAAGGGTAGAGAAAAGATTTGTAGAACGATATTTTCATCATTTCGGCAAGCTTTTCAAATTTCCATTTCCACAGCCAATCAATCCTTCGCCTTCTCAAATAACTGGTTATCTAACAATGGACGCCGCCATTTTGATTCTGAGCACGTGATTTTTAACAAATGGGAAGTTTTTATTCCAAAAATAACTTGTTCTTACTTTTACAGCTGTTTTTATTTTTTATTAACTAATCTAGTCTACACAGTCTACAACTGATGGTGACATCTAAGTAATACGAACCTCTCGTTAGCTGCAGTGGTTTTTTTTTTCAGTTTTCTTAGCTCAAGACAGAAAGGTGAATTGTTTGTTTATAACCAGAAACGTACGAATTAATGTGTTGACTATTGTTTCTCTTGTTTAAAATAATCGATCTAAGACTAAACTTTCAGATGGTTCGTGGTTTAATTAAATACGCCGTATTTCTTGGAGTTCTTCTTGGGATAGGCATCGTAACGAAGATTCTAGAAGGAGTTATTGAAAACGCAAGTATTAAAGGTAAGCCCTGAACGCATTAATTCTGCGGCGTAAAAAAATTGGCGTGGTTCATGGAACAGAATTGAATTTACACTGAGGCAGCTGCTTGCCATTTTAACCCTATTCAGACCGTTCATTTTACGGTGTGGGGGTGAAGGAAATTTGCCTCCCCCTCCGTTAACTCCGACAGTATTAACGCCATGTCAATGAGACCTAGAAGATGCATAGTAAGCCTAAAATGTTTTCTTCGAGGTCCGCAACATAACATGAGCTGTTGACCACGCATGATGTGGAGTTACGTCACGATTTCGAAACGGCGGCCATCTTGAATCCGCCGTATGGATTTAAGATTTGTAGCACTTAAAATGCTGCTGGTCAGCCAAACGCGATCCCAGAGGTTTTTTGTTTAACAAATTTTTTCAAAATAGAATTTGTCGTCTTTAACCAATAAAAAAAGAAAGGGATATTTCTTTTTTGTTGGTTAGTAATGTGGCGTTAATGGTTTGTCACCAGACAAGGGAAAGGGCTCTATGCATTCAATTGTCCTTCCTGGCCCTTTCTGGCCAAACTTCGCAAAATTTTAGACCATACAACAAATATTAATATATCTAAAGGACTAAATTAATGCGGTAAACTTAATGAAACCCTTACAACTTTGTTATACCCCCTATATTGATTGTGAGGAGAGAAACTCGTACATATTCACTGGTTCAGTCCTCAGACCAATAGTGATTTGTTATAAACATTGGATGACTGCGAATTAGCTTTGTATCATGTATGCCAAGTCTGGATTTATCTTTGCTAAGTTTTTCATTTGTTCTTTCTCTCTTTTCAGCTCTATACTTTAATCAATATGACGGTCGGCTGGTTAGAAGACTTCCTTCGAATACCGAAATGCCATCACACTCTATGACTGCCAACGCATATACACAAGATAATGGATCAAAAGATCAGATATTATCACCGAGAGAAGCTAGAATTCAAGAACAAAAACTTCTCGAGAAAGAACTTCAAGCAAAATTAAAGGAATTAGAGAAAAAGATAGCATTGCAAAAGTCGGGCTGGGATCCAAAGCTCCCGATTATTTTTGCTATTACACCTACTTATAGGCGTTTTCTTCAGAAGGCGGAGCTAACGCGCACGGCTCAAACCTTAAAACACGTGAAAAATTTGTATTGGATTGTCGTAGAAGACTCACATCAAAAGACAAACCTCGTGAAACGTCTGTTAAGCCACTTCGGACTGAAGTACACTCATCTTAATGTGCGGACCCCTGTGGAAATGAGACGCGGTCGAAATAAGCCGCGATGGACTAAGTCGAGAGGCGTGGAGCAGAGGAATCTGGGCCTTCAATGGCTGCATGACAATATCAAAGCTAACGAGACGAAAGGAGTGGTTTATTTTGCAGACGATGATAACACTTACGATCTGAGATTATTTGAAGAGGTAAGCTTGATGAACGCTTATTTTTGATGTTGTTTACAAAGACTTTCGTGGAGAACCCAGTCAGTTTCTCGAATTCAACTCAAGTTCATTTTTGACCTCGCCCGGTTCTAGTATACCCTACGTTTTTCGTAAGCAAATTGCCTCAGTGTCCAGTTTTCACTCGGCCAACACAGCACCCACCAGTGCTCCGTTTTTTCCAGAATATCCGGTTTTAAAGCAGCTCGCCTAACCTCCCGGCTCTCACTATATCCTAATGTCAGGCCATTTTTTTTAAAGACGAGCCACCATACTTTTGTGAGATTTTTACTGCTTCTTGTAAAGTCAACTCATGCGTAAGGTTCGGTTGTAATGTTTATTAGGCATTCTTGCTTTCCTGAACCCTGAGTCCTCAAAGAGAAATTGTGATAAGATAACCAATCTTCTCCAAACTATGGGAATTAAGTATTCCCTTTTTTGAATTACTAAGTCCCTCTTTGGAATTAATTAGTCCCTCTTTTGAAGTAATTAGTCCTCGGTTTGAATTAATCAGTTCCTCTTTTGCGGAAGTAATTATTTCTTCTTTTGAATTAATTGGTTCCTCTTCTGAACTAAATAGTCCCTCTTTTGAGTGTTGTGCTTTAACAAAACCTTTCCCTTAGAGAATCGTTTGAGGACAGGGCTTTATTTTTTTACTCCCTATTAGAATGTCGAAAAAGTGTGAGGTCTGTCTTGGTCATGTGGCTACCAAATGTCGTTGTGGGGTTTGCCTATTCTAAGCAGGTCACGCAAATTGCAGTTGTGGAACTCAAGATATCGGATGAAAACTTCAAACAGTTTCTTAAAAAATCTCAATTTGTAAATGAGAATTATCCTAAACAGGTTCCAATTCCACAAGAAAACGTCGCCTTACTGGAATTTAACACCCTAAGTTGTGATAAACCCTGTCGGATCCAAAATAAAACGAATATTTTGAAAATTTTCACTCAATTCTTTCCTTATCTTTCGCTATATTAGATGCGGAATATAAACTCAGTTGGGGTGTGGCCAGTGGCATTCACAGGAGCGGCGAGATGGGCGGGTCCCATCTGTAAACACGGCCACGTGGTCGGTTTCCATACAAACTGGAAACCATTCAGGACTTTTCCTATTGACATGGCGGCGTTCGCTGTTAACTTGAGAAGGCTGCTGGTAGAAAGACCGCAGGCTCGGTTTGATCCTGATATCAAACCTGGTTTCCTGGAGACTTCGTTTCTTGAACAGATTACGACGATGGAAGAGTTGGAACCTAGGGCGGAAAACTGTTTGAAGGTATAGATAACATTACCTTTACGATATATCATGCAAGGTCACGCTAGGTAACTCCAACCTACTCTTGGTCACATGAAGTCATCTTGAGTCGCGCCTCGTCATGCACTTGATTCCATGCCATATGAACTTTAGTCAAGACATATCATGCAATATCACACCAAGTAATAAAAATCTAAGCAACTTTTCGTCACAACTTACCACGCTAGATACTGCTAGGGGGCTTCATGTAACTTCAGGCCGCGTGAAGTCACCTCGAGTCACTCCAATTTATTGTTTATGTACCGCTCAAATCGAAGCTTCAACATCCCCCCCGGGGGGGCATACCCTGGCATTTGATTGGACACTGTGCCCGGAAAGGGGGAATTTGAACGTTGTCTTAGAAGGGTGAGGAATTTGAACCGGATTTGTCTCTTGTTCTAGTGTAATACGCCCATCATTTTCTCGGTTTTGCAGGGTTTGACGGATTTACAAGGTAGAATTTTGCCATATGTTGAATGGATGAATGAATGAATGAATGAATGAATGAATGAATGAATGAATGAATGAATGAAAAGATCTAGCGTAAGAGTTGCCGGATAACTCTTTCAAAAGGGTCTTTAAAAGAAGTTTGAAGGTGTCATTACGGCATATCTCTCTCCGAGAGGAGTAAACAGTGTTTGATTGAGGACAAAATTTGTCTTTGAGCCGTGAGAGGTATTTCATTACTAATTGGTGGGGCATTTGAACAGCTTTTTTGCCCCGAGAAGAGGGAATTTGAACAAGCCAATCCTCAAAAGTTCAAATGCCCGGGGGGGGGGGGATGTTGAAGCTTCGATTTGTGTGGCACATAATAAAAACGAAAGTAAAATCCGATTAGTTACTGATTAGTTACCGTTATCCAAAGTGCTATGAATATCTATGCATAAGAAGTTTCACAGGATCTCACGTGAACTAAGAGAAAAGCTAGAGAGCCATCAAATGTCCTCAATCTGAAGGTTTTAATTAAAATGTGTTTTATTCATCATCAGGTATATGTATGGCACACAAGGACAGAGACTCCGGTTGTCAACATTAATGGAGAAAAACAGCTCATAAAGCGAGGAAAACCATCAAATCCTGATGTAGAAACATAAATAAAAATTCAATTATCTTTACCGATCAATGTTAGTTCTGGGAATTTGTCGTCACTTTAGGCCATTATTCGCTGATGAAATTTTTAAAATTTTTCCTGCTTATTTCCAGGGCAATGTACGGAAATATCATCTGTAAATAGAGGTTTAATATTAAAGACCCTATCAAGAATTTCAAGCTATAAAAAATAGTAAAAGAATTCTTCCAGGACGCCATGAGACGAATATTCTTGTAAATTCTTCTTTTAAATAAAGTCTGTTTGTGATATTTTTTAGTGATTTTTTCTAAGAGCGATATAATTGCAAAGTACACATTCTAATGTTCGGCGCATGTGTAGCTCCCACAATACCTATTCCGAGTGACCCACGTTTTTTCGAAATGCCATTTCATCGCTAGAAGTCGAAATAACCGAAAACCCTGGAGACAAGAAAGATAAGCTTTTACCCCTGACGAATTATTTGTTATCCATTGGTATTTAGGTTTGGCATGGTAGTTTTGTTATCTCGTGATATCGCACGACCTTCACTACGGTTGAGCCGGAAGAAGTGTTACGTTTTTGCCCCTAACGCCGATTTATAGGAATAAAAATATTTAGAAGGTAACAGAAATAAAGCAAATAAACCACGCACGGTGTTATTTTTATTTTTGTTGTACTGTGTATTTTCCACTGTGAGTGACTTCCTGATCAGTATCGGCTGACTGTCACGTGCACTGTCCGTTCAAAACCAAACCTCAAGTAAACACGCGTGACATATTGAATATCACTTTTTTTTCCTCCTCCGAGATTAAAATTTAGTATCTTTCTTTATTTATCATCCTATCAGAATTGCGTTTCATCGTTCTTAATTCGCAGTCGAGAAAAGCTCACATATTGACCAGTTTGACGACGCAGTGCGTTAGTGCAAACCCAGTAGGCTGGAGGCTCCGGACAATCGTTGGTTGCCCTGTGTGGACAGGAAACATTTTCATGATGACGTCAGCTTAACCGTTTAGGACTGGAAGCCAGGAAGGAGGAAAATGGCGGACGCCAAATTGCTTTCTTTGTCTCTCTGAAGGAAACACGTTCGTTTCGGTCTAATAGCGGAGATGGATCGAAAAATGTTGTTTCATCGTTTTGATTATAAATATTTGACGTCTTCTTTACTCTAGGAAGTTTATATATAACGTGCGCTACAGTTCTGCGTTGTCTTGAACTTGTCTGAGACTGTTTCCTTATCGTGAGGTTGAAAGCTTTGTTGTCGTATGTCTAGATTTACGAAGTTCTTATGTACAATGGATGGTCAATCGTGGCGGGAAATGGTCAATCCAAAGCCTAAAATCTACGAAGCTGCTCGAGATGGAGCTGTGGTTACACTCAGCGAAGTTCTACAACGAATGAGTATTGACGAAAGAAGCACTGCCTTAGAAACAAAAACTAAAGATGGCGACCAATTCACCACTCCCCTAATCATCGCTGCCCGCAATGGGAACTTGGATTCTGTAAAAATGCTTCTCAGATACAAAGCAGACATAGAAGCCCGAGGAACAGTAAAAGTTGATGACCAAGTCATCGAGGGATGTACTCCTTTGTGGGCCGCTGCTGCGACAGGGCATCTTGATGTTGTGAAACTATTAATTGAACATAACGCGGATGTTGACGGAAGAACTTTAACAAACTCTACCCCGCTGAGGGCAGCTGCTTACGATGGACGATTAGACATTGTCAGGTGTTTGGTTGAAAGCGGAGCAGACGTGAACGCGCGTAACAATTTTGAGAACACTCCTCTGATGGTGGCTTGCTATAATGGGCACATGAATGTGGTCAATTATTTGATCAAACGTGGCGCTGACATGGATCTCCAAGACAAACAAGGCAATACTGTGCTTCACTATGCTGTTGAAAGAGGCCATTTTGAGATTGCTAATGAACTGTTGGCTCTTGGAGCATCCCAGTTGCAAAATATCCAACATTTAACACCACTTCTTTTAGCCAGTAATGACTGCAAGATTGAAATGGTGGAGTATTTTATAAAGAGGCCAGAGTGTACAAAGGAACAGAGAATTGAGGGGCTGGAACTCCTTGGTGCAACCATTGCAAATGAGCCTGATGTTTATGACATCGAGAAAGCATTTTCTTTTATGAAGCGTGGCATGCAAGAGAGATTTCAAGTTGACATGCATCCGTTATGTAAAAAACAAATGGAACCTCTTGAAGTTTACCAAAATAGGAAAGAAAGTCAGAATCTTCGGGAACTTGCCCTGATCGAAGGCAGTGACCATGACATCCATATGGAGGGTCTTCTCATTAGAGAAAGAATCCTTGGAACCGACAATACTGAACTGCGCTTTCCAATCAGATACCGTGGAGCAGTTTTTGCTGACTCTGGGAACTTTGATCTTTGTATTCGTTTATGGGGGCATGCAATGGAGATTGGCCAGCGGTGTAATCAACCAATCACAGATGATCTAAAGATATTTGCTGACTTCTTTTGCCACATGGTACAGAGAAATAGTCTTCCAAAACAGAGGTACATTGAAGAGGTGTTTGAAAGAGCCATTTGTGAGTATGAGAGACTAACAGAGAAGTTGCAATCTAAAAAGTTGAAAGGTGACCATGAGATTAAACTGCTCAAAGATGAACTGGAAAATGTGGTGTATCGTGCACTGTATCTTTTGACGATATTTGCTAAAGTGCAGGATTCAAGAAATAAAGAAAATTCAAGGGTGCTTGATCTGATCCAAAGGTTCCTTTGCTTGAATCCACGTACTCATGATGGCAATACTGTACTGCACCTGGCTGTGTGGGCTAAAACTCCCACTGAGGAACACTATGTCCGTGATGTGTGTAGATTTCCCTGTGTTGAAACCATGAAGCTTATCATAAATGCTGGTGGAAATGCCAATGCTGTTAACAACAAAGGCAACACTCCTCTGCATTTAGCTGTGGCTTTTAAGCCTAACACTGGAGGCCTGCAAGTGTTAAGAGATGTCTTAGGGGCATTATTAGATGCTGGAGTCCACGAAGATCTTGTGAACAATGATGGGAAAACTGCTATGGACATTGCTGAGACTGATGAGGCCCGCAGGATTCTTTCTGTGAAGAGCAGGCTGGAGTTAAAGTGCATTGCGGCAAGAGCTGTCAGAAAATTTGGACTTTCTTATTTTGGTGTTGTACCCAAGACTGTTGAAAAGTTCATAAGCTTGCACTAAAGTTGTTAGGAATCATTTTTACTACCAAATTCAAACTTAAGTTTGACTTAAGGCTTCTAACTTAGGTGAATGTGGCTCTTTCTTGTAGAGGCTTCTTCAACAGGAAAAATGAAGATGAAAATGGTGCCAAAGGAAATTTAAAAAACGGGAACGTAGAAAATGGATCGGGGGTGGGGCAATAGGTGTGAGGTCAGTGTATCCAGCACATTTTTCCCAGCAACTGATTGAATGTTAGTAAGTCTAAATGACTGAATTTACATGCCTATTACAAGAAATAGTAATCTATATAATCTATATCAACATAAAATTAAAAAAAAAATAGTAAAAGAGGGTAGAATATGAAGAAACACTGTGTTAAAATAGTCATATGTACTTATCATAAAAAAAAACTATTCACATGATAAAAGAGTTCTTAAACCGATCTGTTCTACAGACAGGGGTATTAAAAAGAGTCTTTCACTTCTTAGCTGTCTGTGATGACCTGCAATAGTTACATGTCAATAAATTTATGACAATATCAATCAAGCCTCTGCAGAGAATTGAGAGTTGGTGGATAAAATCCAGTAATAAACTCCTTTATTGTCCTCTTTTCAAGAAAACATTTTGAACAGTACTTTTCTTGCTGTTGTTTGCTTCATAGCATTTTGTCAAAAACGAAATGTGAAAAATTCTCAAATGCACTTTGGAAGGAAAAGGTTTCAAAAGGGGTGACTTAGAGCTGACTATATATGCTCTTGAGGTATCATTGTAAATAAAATATTAGTGTATGGTAAGAATATACTGTAAATATATTCTTAAATGCTGTTTATACCAGTAGTTTAAAAACAAGAAATTCCAGTTGGTTTGTATTTTGAGAAATTTTAGTCAGCAAAATGGGACAAAAAGAAAATATTTCGTTCTTTAAGACTTGCCATCCAGGAAATTCCCAGTGGTACAAACTTATCAATCTTTCTTTCTTTCCTAATTGTTTAAATTTATGGAAATATTGGTCATTATGTGAAATAACCTTTAATGACTGGCTGTGGTGCCATATTTGATGTTAGTAGCATTAATTTATCCAAGGCACATACCACGTATGACACAGGCTTATGTTACATGTAACTTTGTGGGGTATAAAATACTGTACATGTCAGGTCTTTTATTCAAGATTGTGATCAGTAACCAAGATCACTCTAATTTTCTTTTTGGAGGGATTTTCTGTTGACCTCAAAGTGATTGTGCATAATTAGAGTGAAAGTACAAATGAGCTGTTCAGAGTGGTAGCAATATGACTGTTTAGTGTGCAGCTTTTTGTGGTGTTAGCAGCCAGGCACTCTGTCCCATTTGTTGTCCAAGACCTTTCTAGAAATCATTCAATGTAATCTTTGAACACCACTCAGTCTTGAGCAATCCAGTATGTTAATCAGACAATGCTTTTATTAATAAGCCCTTGTTTTGATCCCTCAACAACTGGCACATTACACAAATATTGAACACTCACAGGAACCTTTTTTCAAATTAAGGTGAAACGAAAATTGCTGTAGATATCATGTTATAACAGTTAAAATGTAATGAGTATTTTAATCATTTTCCCTTGGCTTGTAATTTATGCAAATATATAAGTTAATAAATTATTGCTAAAATGGAAATTTGGGTAGCTTGAAAATAATTTATTTTTATTTTATTGCCTTTGCCATGGAATAATTTTATGACAAATATATACACAAAAACTTCCACAGATGGTACAAAGAAAACAACAACAAAAATATACTGGTAGTTGTAAGGTTGCTATTTCCATGTCCTACCATAATCTACAATGAAGGAAAGTAGAAATCAAAATTAAAGACAAGTTTAAAGGGGCATAGTCACGCTATTTTAGTTCACTTTAAAAATAAAAAATATGTCCTTACATCAATGAACGCCCACAAATAATGGTCTAGTTTTGTTACCAAAGACTACATTGCTTCAATGAAACTATTTTCTGTCGTCTGTTGCTACGGATGGCACGGATGGAAATGGATTGCAATTTGAAAAAATTAGGCTAAACTTTTCAAATTCTTTCAGCATGTTGACATTAAATTCATACTAAATGGTCTATTTTGTTTTCTCTTAATGAAATTAAGTTAATATGTTCCTCTAAATGTTCAAACACAATTGGGCATGGATTAAGTTAGCTACCGATAATTTTAGCACAGTTTTGACCAGAAATCTGCGAAATCCTCGTGACAATGCCCCTTTAAATCACAACATATGTAACTTCCTCACGATTCTAGCTTTTTCGAAGTTCTTTTATTTTGTTGTTTTAATTAAATGAACTTTGTTTACACAATTAAAAAAAGTATAAGTTGATTATGGATTCAATGTTGTCTGAGTTCTGTTCTTTATCCACAAACAAAATAATCTGCCACAATCTCATGTTTGCATGGTAGAGTATTTACAATCTTTAAGGTTAATATACATCTTACAGTATTATTGGGACTTTTCTAATGTGTCCTTTTCATTCTGCTCCTGATAGACTAACTTTTACATGATGAAAAAATATTTCACGAACTATCATTTTCTTTCAAGTGTTTTTAAAGGTCGGAATATACACTCTTCTTCCGAATCAACTTCTCCCACCAAGTTCGCTCCTTTGATTTCTTCTGCATATCTAGTGAAAGAAAAAATGCAAGAGATTGGCAGTTGAATTCTGTTCCTATACTTCCACTTCTGTCCACAAATGTAGCTCAACAGCTTAATTATTAACAATACCTAGAGCATGTTAAATGTTCGTTACCTGATGACAAATAAACTCTAGCACCTTCCTTAACGCACTGAAGGTCTCCTGTGAAGGCTGTTTCAGCTTTACGGGGATACTGTGAAGTTGACAACAAAAGAGTTAATATGAACACTGTCAACAATGCACAAACATATACAATATAAACAACATACATATACAACTAACAACATATACAAGGAAGCAGTAATGTCATATACCTTATTTTTGTAATAGTTTGAACTGATCTTTATCAGGCTGTCAAGCATTTTCTCTGCTTCTTTTGGCTGATGAAAACAAAAAACATTGATTTAATAACATTATTAATTAAGCTTAGACGCCCAATGGAAAAGGGAGTTTTGGATTGGCTGAAGTAATTTATTGTGTAGCAGTTAGTTAGAAAACCCCTTCAGTCTGGGACAATTTCAGAGGCTCAACTTAATCAAACTAGAATTAAGTGTCGGATTAGATTAACTGCGGGATTGTTAAAGGATGGCAGAGCTAAAGGATCTGTGGTGTAAGGATGTGTGTGTGTGGGGGGGGAGGGGGAGGGGGGGAGGAGGGATACATATATATATATATAATGAACTGGCCCAATAACGACCCCAAAAACATGGTACAGACCGCTGAGTTTTGTGAGGGTATCCTCCAAAAAGTTCTTTGACTTAATTGTAAGCTTATATTATCTCTATCTTTATGTCATTTGGTGAATGTTAAAATCCTTGAAAACACATTTTAAAAAACCCATCTGGCCATTTTTTTCCTTATAGCATCTACCTATTGAAGGTACAATTAAAATAATCTGATCAGTGCGTTTTAATACCATGTGTTACATAAGGACGGTCTAAACTTGATAGAAATCCACCAAACTCACCCCTATCTCAGATTTTTTTATGCGTGGCACAAGGCTCCCTTTAATGTGTTCTCCAAAATCCCTTCCCAAACGGTTGTGGTCCACCGGCCATTGCTCGCAGACTTGTAGAAATTTCTTATAAAGTTTGGGTGCGAGCACCTTTCTGGACGCCATATTGGAATCTACGAGTAAACCCGCTGATAGGAAGACGGCGGCTCATAAAGCTTGGTTGCATAGCTGTTTGTATGCAAAATTAGCTTTGTGGCAGTGAGCGAGAGTGAGCGAAGGAATATGGAGTTTTGTGCAAGTTATCATTTTTTCCTGTATTTTTGTTAACACAAACATTTTCCGCTGATGGAGTTTGTGGAGTATATAAAATCACCGAGGATCGAGAAAGTTTTGCTGCGTCGCAGAGGGCGGGATTACCTGGAAGGAACCCTATGTGTTACTGGTCATCATTTGATCTTTTCTACTCGAACTGATCACAAGGATGAGTTGATCGTAAGTCGTTAAATTTCATTCCTTGTTTACTTCCTCCAATATTTCCGCTGTATGTTTAGGTATTTTAAGACCATACCTGTACGCTAAGCGTGTATATTGACGTGCATGTGTTGATTATATGCATGGTCAGTTCCAAAGTTATTCCTTCCCTTCCCCTATGGGGACAAATTAATGGGCCATTCCATTTAATGTCCGCACCCCCCCTATTGAGGGTCAGGGAAATCCTAGGGAGAGGGAGGGGGTTTTTAAAGTCATTTCTGAGGGGGTAGCTATGTCGGTACCTCTGATCTCTCGAAAACATCTGCCTTTTTCTGAAGGGGGGAATGCGTCGGCACTTTGATCTTTTTTTTCCTAAGGGGTAAAATTTATAATTAACCCTCAATAGGGGGGGGTACGGACATTAAATGGAATGGCCCAATCTAATATTATTCCTTGACCAAATCCAGGAAAAGAAGCTGACAAGCATACGTCTTTTTGTAGCCTCACTGCATTTGTCTCCACAATGACAATTATTGCACAGTGTTGGTGATCATTCCTTTTCTAAAATTTACTGTGACAATACTTAACCCAACTGTACGTAATGAGCATAAAATAGGTTGGGGGAAGGAGGGGTGGGGGGGAGGGGGGCATTGGGGGATAAGGGTGTCCAAACTTCCAGTTCCTGTACTCTTGAATCCTGGTTACCTCCTCATTTTGGTTGGCTCCCAATGCCTTGCCCTTTTTTTGATTGTAAAATATTATGCAACGTTGTGAATTTTGTTCCTGTTTCTCCTGCTTGCCGCCACCGTGGGGATTTCTCTTCCCTCCCTCTCTTTTCCTGATTTGTGTTCACTTCCTTTCCCATTTTTTCTGGGTTCCTGCCCCCCAGTTCCCTCTTACATAATGGAGTCATAATAGAGTCAGACACGTCTTAGTACATTACACAAGAACTGACATGTGCTCAAGGCCCCACTACAGGTGGGATTTTGTCAGATGTGGTTAAATTATAGTCATTAATTAATGACTGACTATTATTTACAGCTTTAATTTGCTGCTAACTGTTCAGTACAATCTGATCAAAATTAGAATTGAGTAGGAACCAGTCACAGGCACATGTTTTTCCCAAAGGAGGGATCTGCAGACCTCTGGAGCCCTGATTCTTCTGACATGAATAGCAGACATATAGATGCAGGGTTTTGTGAGAGACTAAAAGTTTTCTGGAAGATCCCCTGGTTACCTGGTCAGTCACAAACTTTTTCCCTGGCAAAAATTATGGATTGATGAGATTCCAAACATTTTGAAGTTTTTGTTCCGGTCTGTTTAAATTATCATTCCCAGCTGATTTTTGTTGTGATCACAAGACTAGACAGGACTGAGAGCTCACTATTATTGGAAAAGCCATACTTGCTCATTTTGTCTATGTTATGAACACTGCAACAATTAACAGCAGTGGAAATAAAAAGAAAAAAACAAACAATGAGGTTCTAATATATAATTTTATAGCTATTGCACTCAGCTGTGGAACATGTTGAAAAGAAAGCCAGAGGTCAACAAGGCACGCTTACTATTTGTTGTAAAAACTTTGATTTGGTGAAACTGAAGTTCAGCAACATTGAAGAGGCATTGAATGTGGCTTCATCAATTGAAGTTCTGTCAACAGTTGGTAAGAGACTTAACCTGTCTGCTTGCTCATTAGATATCACAGGCTTCCATCTGTCTTGGTTTATCAAACTAGCAAAACTAAAGGCAAAATTTAGGGCTGTTAAATCTGATGAAAATGAAATAGAAACTTTTAAAATTGCTGCCATGATGATTTGCTCAATTGTTTAACTGTGGTTGCCTTCGTGATTTATAGCTCTCGAAAGTGACATTTTCAAAATAAAAGTCGGACTCGTTCAAAAGTAGGGAAGGAGAACAAGGCATGCAACTAGATGACTGCCAGTTACCCCACTTGGTTAACCCTCTCACTCCCAGAGTCAGTTATAGAGACATTCAGGTGATTCTGACATCTGGCTCTGTGGATGAAATCCTATAGTGTTACCATTCAAATGAAACCTCTTCAGCAGTACTTTCACATCACACTTTTTATATTTCAGTATTTTACAAATGAAATCTGGGATTCGTCTTGAATTTTGATTTTAGGCAGTCTTGGGAGTGAAAGGGTTAAACATTTTGCCCAAAAAATAATATTTGCCTATTTTGCCTATACAAAAGAATCTGGGTCGTTGAAAAGAATAGTTTGATTGGCCAAATTTGGGTTATTCTGCCATAAAAAAGAAAAACGCAAGCCAGTTAAACGAAATATTTGAATAGCCATTATGCAATATTGTTTGTTGTGGCAATACAATTTTAAGATCACATGACCTTGCCATAGTCTTCTCTCACCACTATTTTGTTTACCAAAATGATGTGCAAAAATATCTTGCAAGTACATAGCACACACTTGGCTCCATTTAAACCTTACTAATACTGGAATTATCTCTTCATCAGAAAACACAAATTTGCGGTATCCTTTCTTTTATCGGCACCTGGGAACCCTTGAGGAAGATGGTTGGGATCTCTTTAGTACAGAAATAGAATTCTCAAAACTTTTTGCTGTGACTCAACAGTGGAGAATTAGCCATGCCAACAGTAACTTTGAGGTATGCACATAGTGTAGAACTGGCTTGTTCAATAAAGTGAATTTGTTGGTCTTCTATTAATTATTAAGGTTTTGTATTTCTGCATTGTAGTTGTGTCCCAGCTACCCTGCCAGTGTTGTCGTGCCAGTTAAAATTTCTGATGACACGCTTAAAGCATCGGCACAGTTCAGACAATCAGGCAGGTTTCCTGTTTTGAGCTACTACCACAAGAAAAATGGGGTAAGAAAAATTCAATATTTATTGCATGTAACATAGCAATTTTCTTCACAAGCTCATTGTTATAATAATATATTTATTATTATTATGAAAAAGTCATGGTTTCATTAGAAGTTAGCTGGCGGCAGTGTTTTGAAATCTATTTGAACTCAAGCAGCTGTCAATTTGGATAGTCTTGACCCTTTGTTCAAAAGTTGCCTACTTTTCTGTACCCAGGTTGCCATGTTGCGATGTGGCCAGCCATTAACTACAATGGGAGGTAAAAGAAGCCGTGAAGATGAGAAATTAGTAAATGCTACTTTGCCAGGAAATGATTTAAAAGGAGTCATTGTAGATACCAGATCTCAAACAGCAGCTATGAACAGTAGGGCAAAAGGTGAAGGCTGGTTTTTACTAGTGGTGTATTATGTTGTGGTTCAATTTCATCCTTGGTTTGAATTCTATTTTCCTTTGTTTTAAACTCATTATCCTGCATTACCATTCCCAGAAACAAAGGAAAATAAAATTTAAACCAAGGATAAAATTGAACCACAACATATACCTGTACAGCTGTATGTAATATGTTTCCTCACTACAGGAGTAGGAATTAATGCAGCAAAATTGATGCAGATGGCATAAGTTCAAGAAAATAAACTCAAACGTATTCATTTTTCTTTTCTTTTTTTGTACTTAATGTATGTTTGTGTTGCATTTATTCCTAGTGAGGACAACGTAATGAGAAGCAGTCTATGTATTTAACAAAACGGCTTGTCATGTATTTCATTTTGTCATACATATTCCACCCTGTCACACAAAGTCAGTTTACTACTGACAGTGAAAACTGTATTGAGCAGACACCCTTGGGACCCTCGCTAGTGTCTGCTCAATACAGGTTCTGATAAATTGCAGAGCAACAGTTAATCATTGACCTCTTATATCTCCCCCTTTTTTTACCCACATACTTGACATGCTTTATCGCAAACCTTTCACAACAGGCCATTCTGGACTAAATTACCTGGAAAACAATGCTTTTCAACTCAGATAGCAATGGCATAATGTCATAAAAATACCTTCTGGAAACACTTGAAGTGTCCGCTTAATGCAGGTTCCTCGTAAGAAAATGGTTTGACTTTGGTGTCCGCATCCCCTAATAGAGGCGTCCGCTGAATACAGGTTTGTTTTTAAGCAAACATGGGAAGAAAATTTAGGGACTTATTTTAAGCTGGTGTCCGCTCATTAAAGGGTGTCTGCTTAAAATGGGGTCCACTTAATACAGGTTTCACTGTATGTCACACCTTCCATCTTGTAAAAAAAGGCGTCTTAAATTTCGCTGTCTCTTATTCTGGGTTACACAAGCATTTGAATTTTTTAATAATTTATTGTCACTTATTTAAAACATTTAATTTATATTTTATGTGATTCTATTCGGTCAGACATTGAGTGTCGTGTCTCACAGCCCTATTCTACTAGTGTTCAACCGCTGTCAGTAATATTGTTTTTACAAAATGGAAAAAGCTGGCTTGATTATTTGTTTGAAATAATTAATTAATACTCCTTTGATGTTCCTTTTGTTTGTTTGTTTGTCTTCATATCAGGTGGTGGAGTGGAACCAGAATCTCACTATCCTCAGTGGAAAAGAGTTTACCAAAACATTGAGAGATACTCTTCACTTAATGATAGCATTGGGAAATTAGCTGAAGGTAGTAAATTAATGTGTATGCTATCAAAACTTTGTTAGTTATATTCTGGAATCTAGTTATCTTTGGCTGACTTTTTGTCATTTGCTATATTAATTAAGTCAAAATCATGAAAACTTTGAAAGAAGAAAGTACTTACCCAAGTCATTCCTTTACTGTGCGACTAGGAAAACTGTGAACACCAAGAATTATTTTTGGCATGTTGATTGTTTCGAGACCAATCAGACGTGAGATCAAACTACAGAAAACAAAACAAAAAAAAAACAACAAAAAAACTGCAAACCACAAAAATAATAATACTGTTGAAAAAAAATGGCATGGGGTTTATCTGGTTTTCTTTTCCAACGCAATGACATTTCAGAACTTATGATTCTGGTGTTCATTGTTTTCTTAGTTTTAGTGTAAACTGTCTTTGTTTACTCCATGTTTCACATTGAGTATTAATTTCCTGAAAAGGTTGGCTTATTCCAGCCATCTGACTGTTATTTTTTGGTCCTAAATTTAACAGTTGCACTCAAAAAGTCTAATCTTATGATTCTGATTACTTTTTTTGAAATGTTGTTGCCATGACATTTTAAGATCTGATCTCTATTATGTCTTGCAACTGATATTCTTATTTTTTTATTTTCTGACTCTCATTTAATTTTGGACAATTTTTGGAAGGACTTCCCAATAATTCAAACTCCACTGTCCAATAAACATTAAGCTTAAACTATTGAAATGTTGAGATAAACTATTGAAAATAATAACCCCTCTCAATGTTTAATGATAATTAATGTTCTTTCTTTGATTTCTCTTGCAGCTTGTTTGGATCCGAAACTGAGTATGAACTCTTGGCTGTCTAAACTGGAGTCCAGTTCGTGGCTGGATTATGTTCAAAGTGTTTTATCCACAGCTTGTTTTGTTGCACAGTGTTTAGACAGGCAGGGTATGGTATTTAGTTTTATTTACTAAACAGCAGTGTATATCATACATTGTCACTATTGGTGTAACACTGATTGATTAATATTAAACAGTCAATTATTCCCCAAAGTGGAGGTGCGTTGCGGTGGGTATTTGTCTGCATGTAGTACTTGTAAATCAGGCCCCTGTTGTTCAAACAGTAGATAACTCTATCCACTGGATAAATCACTATCCAGTGGATAGCATTATCCATCCTTTGAAAAAACCGTGCCCAGCATGGTTGGTTTTCCCCTCCTGTTCACTGATACAGTGAATAATTGCTTTAAGTGTATATACTGAAAATCAAAACTGATATATGAATAGCCAACTCCCAAAAGTTATTTATCTATTTTTTTTTATAAAACTCACATGAGACAACCACACCTTCACTCATTAGTGAATTTAAAAGCAGATGGTTCTGTTGTTTTTCTATGTCAAGTTTGTTAGTCCTCAAGTCCTCAGCTTCTACATTCGGGCTTTTGAGAGACCAACTTGGTGGAGTACAGTGATGTTTTGAAGGGAGAGAGTGTGATCCCTTTATTTATGCATTGAAAACTGCAGATAAGTGATGGGATCAGTATTAAAAGGTCCCTTCTGAGAGCAAATCTGTCAAGTGGGAGCATGGAATTGGTTTCTTATTTAATATGATTGTGGTTTGGTCAGAAGGGTTTAGAATCATTAAGTGTAACTGATAGCCGATAATTTAGCAGGCTAAATTATAACATCACTTAATGCGATTTGTTTTGTGAACGATATTGTCCTGCTAGGAACAACTGTGTTAGTTCATGGAGATGCTGGGGCAGATGCAACACTTCAAGTGACTTCTTTAGTGCAGGTTTTGCTTGATCCTCTTTGCAGAACAACCAAAGGGTAAGGATTACACAGTCTGAACACACAACCAAAGAGTAATGATTATACAGTGTCAGTCTGAACCCACAACCAAAGGGTGAGGATTATACAGTCTGAACACACAACCAAAGGGTAACGATTATACAATTTGAACACACAACCAAAGGGTTAGGATTACACAGTCTGAACACACAACCAAAGGGTAAGGATTATACAGTCTAAACCCAAGGCCAAAGAGTAAGGATTATACAGTCTGAACACACAACCAAAGAGTAAGGATTATACAGTCTGAACACACAACCAAAGGGTAAGGATTATACAGTCTAAACCCACAACCAAAGGGTTAGGATTATACAGTCTGAACCCACAATCAAAGAGTAAGGAGTATATAGTCTAAACCCACAACCAAAGAGTAATGATTATACAGTCTGAACCCACAATCAAAGGGTAATGATTACACAGTCTGAACACACAACCAAAGAGTAAGGATTAGACAGTCTGAACCCACAACCAAAGGGTAAGGATTATACAGTCTGAACACACAACCAAAGAGTGTGGGATAAATAGTTACACTCTGTATCCACTTGAGAAATTCGGTGTTTCCTTGTGATATCGCTCTCCTTCTTCACTCTCTCTGATTCTCCCATTTTTCTGTGGAAAGTTCTATTTCGTGGTCTCTTATCGAGAAATTTTTGCATGATTGAAGCATTGAATGGGCGTATATCTTTTGGTTTTACTGTTTGTTTGTTTTCTGTGAACCAAACAACTTTCATCAAGGAAATTTCACTTTATTTTTCATATAAGCATATTTTCCCTTGTGTAGTTTGCTCTTCCTTGCTTGATTAATGTTTGCTTATTAGTATCTACAATCCTTGTACCCAGGTTTGAGGGCTTGATCGACAGGGAATGGCTGCGCGGTGGCCATCCGTTTGCGGAGCGCTGTGTAAAAGTGGGCGTGTCCCCAGCAAGATACAGAGGGCAGGGTTCAGTGTTTCTCCTTTTCCTTGACTGTGTTTGGCAGGCAAGTAGATAACCCTTTACTCTCGAGTTCAGTCGCATTTATCATAGTCATGATAAATACTTCCTCCATCACACCTAAACTTAAGGAGGCTCGCAACAGTTTTTTTGGCCTTGGAGTGTATCTTTTGAAGTCAAAATTTCGCATAGAAGATAAACTTCGATTTCCTTGATGCTACACCACCTTTTCAACATATGATCAAAGTTTATTTTCTCGCTGGTTTCCTAGCAACAGCTGTCACCATAGCAACGGTAATGGACAACCCCTCATTTTAAATAATGTCGAATATCTCGAAAAGTAGTCAGACACTTTATGACGAAACTTGAACTATTTGAACTACTCAACCTACTTAATTTGTATGCGAAATTAGGGGAAAATCTGTAAGAGCGTTTTCATGTAAATCATGATTCATTTTTTACGGGCTGATTTTGGTCATTCCTGCAATTTTCTCCAATATTTCAAGAAAGATTAATTTTAACACTTTCCCTTTTCAGTTGAAGGATCTTTTATGATATCAAAACATTCTTAATGTGCATTGAGCTTTCTAGGTGGCTGCGATTTTCAGATATTTGTATTTAAAAACTGCTAAAATGCAGCACAAATCAGCCAAAAAGTTCGTAATTTGCATAATTAGAAATATTTCTCAATTGCCCTGACAGATTTTTCTCTTAAATTGATTGCTGTTAGAATAATAATTCTTTTTGATGTTCCAGTGAGTTTTAAGCTGAATAAACATTTCTGTTATTAGATAAGAAGGCTGAATCTCGGTCAAGTTTCAGTCGTTATTAACTTTCAACGAGCAACAGTTTTATTTTGTTTTTCCTGGTCTATTTCACGGTTATTCACGTGCAATTAATATTTATACACGCTGGGCTTGTGTCCTCTCGTGCGCTTATAATTCCTTCTCCTAATAAAAAATATATATCTTCGTCTTCTGAACTTGTTTCTCTTCATTTTTCGACCCCAGTGTAATTAAGTCCGTAATTAAAAATGCTAAAACGTCAGTCAGTATTTGAAGAGTAATGGAAAAGAGTCTCCAGGAAGAAGTTCAGAAGACGAAACTTTTTTATTATTATGAGAAGGAATAATAAATGCACGAGAGGACACAAGCGCAGCATGTATAAATATTCATTGCATGTGAATAACCGTGAAATAGACCAGGAAAAACAAAATAAAACTGTTGCTCGTTGAAAGTTAATAACGACTGAAACTTGACCGAGATTCAGCCTTCTTATCTAATAACAGAAATGTTTATTCAGCCTAAAACTCACTGGAACATCGAAAAGAATTATTATTCTAACGGCAGTCAGTTTAAGAGAGAAAAGTGTAAGGGCAATTGAGAAATATTTCTATTTATGCAGATTCCGAACTTTTTGGCTGATTTGTGCTGCATTTTAGCAGTTTTTAAATATAAATATCTTAAGTTCGCAGCCACCTAGGAAGCTCAATGTACATTAAGAATGTTTTGATATCATAAAAGATCCTTCAACTGAAAAGGGAAAGTGTTAAGTTTTATCTGTCTTGAAATATTGGAGAAAATTGCAGGAATGACCAAAATCAGCCCGTAAAAAATGAATCATGATTTACAGGAAAACGCTCTTACAGATTTTCCCCTAATTTCGCATACAAGTTGTGTAGGTTGAGTAGTTCAAATAGTTCAAGTTTCGTCATAAAGTGTCAGACTAGTTTTCGAGATATTCGACATTATTTAAAATGAGGGGTTGTCCATTACCGTTGCTATCGTGACAGCTGTTGCTAGGAAACCAGCGAGAAAATAAACTTTGATCATATGTTGAAAAGGTGGTGTAGTATCAAGGAAATCGAAGTTTATCTTCTATGCGAAATTTTGACTTCAAAAGATGCACTCCAAGGCCAAAAAAACTGTTGCGAGCCTCCTTAAAACGTGCAAAGGTTTCCTTCCTGTCCATTGTATGCTGATGACATATAGGGGAACAGAATGGTAAAATTTGATATCTACTCGCCGCGAAACCGAGATAACGGAGATATATTTCTTGTTAGCTTTGCTTTCCTGCCAAATCAGAGCCGGAGACTCAGCAGTGAAAAATTTCGAGGCGAGAAAGTGCAGAAACTATTTCAAAAGCTCAAATCGAACTTCTTTTTCCGACCGATGCCGTTTCATACTAAACTAGAACAATAATTATCAGACCCCGAGATCCAAGATTCAAACTGTAAGATTCCGAGAGCACCAGATTCCGAGACTCTAGTTTTAAAATTTGAGATTTTGAGAATCCATTAAAATTTGGCGAGAGACATCAGTTTGGATACATCAATCTAACCCCCCCCCCCCCCCCCTATAAGTCTTACGTGGTTGTTGAAAAAGCTGATTAAATGTAATTCGTGGTTAAAAGTTAACCGAGGTTTTTGTTTTGCTATCAGCCGATGCATTGTGAAAAAGTCGAAGGCAAAATTTAGGACAAGGAAATTAACCGGCAGGAATCCATATTTTCCGCTTACAGTTGTTGGTTATGTGGTTTAATCCTGCGCTAATGTAGATATGGAGTTTACCATTTACAGCCCAGACTCTACATTTTAACTTCTTTCCCTTCTATTTCCTCTGCAGATTTATCAGCAGTTCCCATGCTCCTTCGAATTTAATGATCGTTTTCTCATCACACTGTTTGAGCATGCGTACTCTTCACAGTTTGGTATGTATAGCGCGATCCATAATCTGATTTCCTTATTGGCATAAATTTATCAAAAATTAATGTGGTTTAGCAAACTTAGAGGTAAGATGAATTGATATCGACTGTAATTGCAGCAAATACGAGAAGAATTCATTGAATATGGAATAAAACATTTTCTTTTGCAAAATGTCAAATTCATAGACGGTATGATTGCAACTTTTGAATGCATTGTTTGAGGCAAGCTTCGACCCGTTTTTTATTTTATCAAACTTGACACTATACAATGTAACTTAATTTTGGACGGGTTTCTTTGTCGAGTAAATTTCAAAGTGCAAGGTTTAGACAATGACGTCGGTCTCAACCTGATCAAACGATGGTTTGATACCTGATTCCAATTCGATTCGATGCTAAGTATCGATGCCTTCCAAGCGTACCATAATAGTAATGTCATCGAATATTTGGTATCGACGTCAGCCGGTCGTGAATTTGTCACTACCATTTTGTAGACGTTTGACGAGGTACTTTTGTGTTTTGTCTTGTAGGGACGTTTTTATGTAACAATGAAGCGGAACGGCAAGCGGCGAAGCTGAAAACTAAGACAATATCTCTGTGGTAGGTTGGGTAATTTCACCAGGTATTTGTTTTCTTTGAAGGGCCGACAAAACAATTTTTCCCTTGAATTTAAGTAGATGTCTGCCAGACGAAAGTGCTTCATTTAGACTGGGCAAGGAAGGGGCACAGATATTAGTGACTGTTTTTTTTGTTGAGCTGTGGGCAGCTCCTCTTTTCTATCAGGGATAGGGAGAAGCGAAGCTTTCACGGACGAACGCACGAACGCACGCACGCACTCATGCACGTGCTCGCACGCACACACGCTCGCTTGTTTTTCTTATCGCTCGTCTTTCCCTGAAAAGAAAGATGAGCTGATTTGAGCCTGTTTCCTACCCTTTTTCGCAGGTCGTACCTTAACCAGCCAGATATTCTCAAGCCGCTGCTAAACCCGATGTATGAACCAAACAACTCTGTCCTCTGGCCATCTGTAGCATCACAAAGCCTCGTAAGTCGCTGGAGTTGATTAGACGTCAATTACCATTAAATTGTATTACTTTTGTCTTTGTTCCTTAGCTTATCCCAAAGAATCCAATTTCACATGACAAAAATAATTTCAGTGTATTACCAAACACGCAGGTGACTAGCGTGATTTGTATCATTAGCAGTGCACGCGACCCGATGGGAGACTCAGTCATCATCTCCCTCATATTAAACAAATTTTTCTCATCTCGTAGGTATTATGGCCTGGCTTATTTCTTAAATGGAGAGAATGCAACAAAAACGAAGATATTTTATGGGAAGAAGTACGCAGAATACAAGAGATTAACACAGACTTGAAGAGCAAAGCGATTTCTCTGAGAAGGTAAAAAACCGCTTAAGGTTAAGTTAAGTCTCTCTCCACCCAGGTTCTGGGGGTAACCCTGCGACCCCATCCAGGAGGGGGCAGGGGGGGTGGCGGAGGGGGCAGGGGGGGTGGCAATACTCTCAGTTTCTTCATGCTACAGAAACTGGGATAAGCTCCTGCCGTGTGAGCCACCTTGGTTCGTGTGCGACTTTATTTTTACCCTTATTACATCGAAGTTGTTCTCCGCTTTGCGTAGCATAAAGCGCTTTTCAAATGAGTGTCGTAAAACCAAAACCAAAGTACTTACCCCAGCCAATCACAACAAACACAAATTACCAAATGAACCAATCAGAACTCGAAGCAAGTACATGTAACCGGCGTCAAGCGCGGGAAAACGCGTGCGAGCGCGAGCAAGTCGCGACTGATTGGTTTGAGTTTTACTCCTGATTGGTCGAGAAAGTGGCGCGAAAGGTTTTAACCAATCACAGAGCGAAGTAAAGCAAACCCAAAGCAAAACACGAATTACTTTCGACACTCAATTGAAAACCGCTCTAAAGCAACTGGAAGTTCCAGTAGCACTTCTCCCACCTGGCTGAAACGCTAATTTACTGCAGTTCGTAGTTTTCATAGTTTTCATTAGTAAACTGGGATTAATTGAAGTTTTCAGTGTCATGTCTATTCATTTCATGTCTGTTCATGCTAGTTTCCATGGAGGGAGGAAAAGCAGAGAATCCTGGCGAAAAACCCTCCAGTCAAGGACAAGAATTAACAAACCAACAACAAACTCATAACACTTGAGGCGTCAACTCTGGAATCGAACCCGGTTCAAATTGGTTGGAGGCGAATGATCTCAACCGAGTGTTCACTCTCGGTTGAGATCACTCTCGCGTAAAGAGCGAGTTCGTTGTGTGTTCTTTTTGTAGTGTCATAAGCAAAGGTGTGCCGTCGCTGCGAATGTGCTAAACAAAATGCGAGTTTCAATAAATTATTGAAATGAAGTTAAAGAGGGAAAAATGTTCTTTGCCTAAATAAACACTTAGGGTGCGAGAGGCGTTCCTTTCGTGCACTGCGACGCACGAGCTTAGTGTTATATTTTTCTTACATTTGATCGTTGCTGGTTCCACGAACCATCCAATCATGTGAACAGCACGTAAGACAAAGCTCTGCTACCCAGATCCAACGACGGTCTATTATTCAGGAATAGTAATGGCCACGAGTTTCAGTCGTCCATGCTTGTTTGTGATCTGCGATGGGATAGATATTTGCCTATTTACTATCCTAAGTTTGTAGACCTGGCATACCTATTCATCTCTTTCCTTTCTTAGGGAATATGCTGAACTGCAAGCTAAAGTACTCGAAGAGAGAAGAAAATGGCATGAAGAACAGGAAAAGAGAGAGAAACAAGGATCGTGAAACTTGAAAGTCGCAGTTTACAAAGGAGAAACAGGGATCAAACAACGTCAAAAGTGTTACAAGATTCTTCGTCCTTCAGGCCCTTTTTTTCTCTTTAAAGGCCGTTTTGCGATGGAGAACGTTTCGCGCTTTGGGTTTCCTGTTTAGTGTAAATCAAGCGGCGATTTTGTGACTAATTATTAGAAAGTATTTTCTATTCATGTTATTGTTAGCTAGAAGTTAACGTAATACACGTTACAACTGAGTAGGTATACAGAAGCAGTAATTCAGTGGCACAGCAGTAGTATTCGAAGTAGTAGAGACTCATTTTTGTTTGGGTTTATAATTCCTTTGATGGTTGGGCATCGCCGCTGTCTGGAAGTGGGCGTAAAGATATAATGTCTGTTTAGGCTTAAACGTATATAATTATACAATTTAGATTTTTTTAAATAGATGACGAAGCGCATCAAAGGAGAAGTAGTGAGTAGTACGGCGGGGTGGGGTGGGGGAGGGGTCAAATACTTCTCTCTCAAAAGAGTCTTGCGGCAAATATGACATATCTTTCATCAGAGTTTTTGTGGTCTAGTTATCGGATGGACTACTTATTATATTAATATCGTCACGTAGAACAATAATTTTTAGAAACGAAAAATACAATTCCCATTTTTTTGTAGAGCAAGGAAAAAAGGTAAATTATTTATCTAGAACGAATTTTATGGGTGAAAGGATTTTTGGTGAAACATTCAAATCGAGCAATGAACTGCCAATAAAATTAATCTTTGCTTTACTTGTTCTTTGTGTCATGAACAACCCAATTTCTATCTCTCATCCCTTCTAAAGACACCTTCTTTGCAGTGAATTATTTAAAGCCAATCGCAATTTACAAACAAACGAACGAATGTATGCATGAATGAATGAACGAGCGAGCGAACAAACGAACGAACGAACGAACGAACGAGCAATCGAGCGAGCAAACGACCGAACGATTGAACGAGCGAGCGAGCGAGCGAACGAACGAAAGAATGGAGGGAGGGACGGACGGATGAATGAATGAAGGCAACCCTGATCGGACTGACGGACATTACCGAGCTGCGCACCTTACCGCTTTACTTGCAAAAATTTTTTTCATTAGTTAGTTGCAGCCTAGGAAAAACTTTTTCATGGTTGTTGTGTAATCTGACCAGAAGACTCTCATCAATGTTTGTTTTGACACAGTCTAGTCTCACGACTTCGTCCAACTCATGTTCCTCGAATTAGCCTAAGAAGTCGTCTTCGACGCTCATGTTTCACAGTCGCCTTTGTGTCCAATTGAAATGAAGGAAATGTGAGATGAGTCAAGCGATTGGTCACATGAAATGGAAGCCATCACAAATTTGTCAAAACGTTGTCAAAAGCTAACCAAAAAGTTTGCGCAAGCGATAACTTGCGGTACAGCGGACAACAGGCTGCAACAACTTCTTATCCAAATGTCGCACCCTTTGTGCGCGGGAGTGAAGAACCTTCGAGTTCGAGTTCGAGTTCGAGTTACAAATTCAATGAAATTTTCAAATTATCAGTAAATGACCGTGGAAAAGAGCAAAAGAGACGCTGCGGAACCTGATGTAAAGCCCGATGAAATCGATAATGGATAATAACCGATAGAAGTTAGTTCAATTGTATCTGAAATCGATGAAGGTATTTGTAGTGAAGGACGCATTTTTAATACAAGGTTGGGGACTGGCGCTAGCCATGCACGCGGACTGTCGATTTTTCAGAAGTTCATCTTCATGCATTTCACCAATCTAAAGCACAAAACAGCAAATGACAAAATACCTTGAAAAAACACCTTAGAATTCGTTATCCGCCGACGCCCTTGCGATGGCGTGAAGTACTAACCGACTCTTGCTCAAAATCACAGCTAAAAAGTAACTTGAAATCAGTGTTACCCAGCTATTCAGTGCATGAAAAATGCAAACTTTTATTTTAATCAACAAGCCGTCCTCTAACAGTACATACACTACAGCGGAACCTCCATCACGGGACAACCTGGGGAAAAAGGAGAAGTGTTCCCTTGATTTTGGTGTGCCTATAGGTAACAGATGAATGAATTACAAATTGGCCTTATCAGTGTATTCCTTTCTTCTTTTTTCCTTCTTTTTTTCGTGCCTACATTTCACTTAAATAACTACATTTCATTGCTTTATAGTTTTCGTTTATTACCAGTTGCAACATTCAATCTTGTTTTTTTCCCTAAGCGCTTAACTTTCGTTGCAAAAACTACAAAAGAGGTGACATGTACTAACTGAAATTTTAAAAGAAAAGCATAGCCTACTGCTGTACATACGATCAATAATGGAAATGGGCTTTTTTTCACCTACAACGCAAACATAAGATAAAAACAAGAATAAGCACAACGTTGTTCACACGCGCGATGAGTATAAGGTGACATACGCAAGCGAAGAGGCATATAGATTTTGGGGGCAAATTTGAATCCAACATGGAAACAGTCGCTTTTGCCAACATTTTTATGGGGACTGTAGAATCACAAATCCTACACCGTAGCGTTGTAAAACCACTCGTCTGGAAAAGGTCAGACGAGGTCACGCAATTTATGGAACAAGCAAATAGCCACCACCCCACCATCAAGTTTACGGTTGAAGTACCTGACACAGATACTACGTTCCTCGACACAAGCGTTTACAAAAGCGAAAGATTCGCTAACGGGTCTATATTAGACATAAAAACGCATTTCAAACCAACTGAAACATTTCAGTACACACATTTCTCTAGTTCCCACCCACCAGGGGTCAATAAGGGCTTCATTGAAGGCGAAGCACTTAGGCTTCTCTGGACAAACTCCTCAGAAACTACGTTCCAAACTGCAGTTTCAAACTTTAAAACACATCTCAAGGAAGGAAGGTACCCCGAAACTCTTATTTCAACAATCCTCGCTGAGATTAACTTTGAGGGCAGAAAACTTGCCCTTCAACAAAGGCGTAAACAAAACACGCGAATCTTGCCTTTCGTCCCACAATATCGTCCATCAGTGCCTAATTTAAAGCAAATACTTACGCAAAACTGGCATTTAATTCAGCAACAACCTTTGCTTAACAAGATATGTTAAGATCCCCCCTGTGGTCGCATTCAAAAGGGGCAGATCCCTAAAAGACATACTCATTCGAGCCAAACTGTGAACTGGTTATTACACGTGGATACGAGTTGTGTAGGCCTGTCACCCTATTGTTATCACCATTGCATGGAAAAGACCCCGATTCTTAACTCGAACTCGAACTCGAACTCGAACTCGAACTCGAACTCGGACTCGAACCCGAACTCGAACTCGGGTCCAAACTCGAAGGTTCGGGATTCCCTTTGTGCGCACGCATTGCGCGCCTACGTCCGCAGCTTTGTTCCTACAGCCAGATCCATACCTCGTGCTCCCCTCATTTTTCCGTCACGCATCGTTATTCTCTCCATTCATGACACAGACATAATCTGGTTTCTTCTTGGCTATACCAGGGACGGCGGAGCATATTTCCAACTGGGGGGGCTTGAAAACGAACGCCGGAGGCGCGAGTTAGTAGGGGGGCCAGAAAATTTTGAAATCTAGAGGCTCGAAAATGGTATTTTCAGCATTCTCCATGAGATATTTCTTTGAAAAAACCAACCTGGATAAATTGTAAAATGACAGGTACTTTTAGTGCTTACAGCAATATTTTGAAGGTTTTGTGAAATTGATACATATTTCTCAGCCTTCCATGATAAATCCCGCCCTTAGTACACTGACCTGCCTTTTTACGTCTTTTCTCAAATAACTAGTGCGCATGAATCGAATTAACGTTAACGGAAGTAGTTTACTATTCAGTCAAAAATAATATGAGATACGATCCCTTGCCTAAAAAGGACTCTGGAATGACGGAATTTTTTTGTTTTCTTTCTCTTCTTCTTTGTTTCTTCATACGTACCTCATACTAAAGCAAAATAAAATGTCATCCTCGTAACCTGGAAGAAGTTGGGGGGGGGGGGCTAAAGCCCCCCAGCCCCCCCCCGGCTCCGCCGTCCCTGTATATGAGAGAAAATGTCTGAAAATATCTGGCCAGCTGTCGGCCGACAGTCGGTTGAGGGAAGCTGTTCTTCATAATTACCTGAAACCAAGAATATTAGTATGATTTGAAAGGCTGGTTCCAGCAGCTGTTGCGTGACAAGGCCGAGAAACTGTTGTTAGGAATGGGGCGAGAGAAGCCTTTGCTGTCACGCAAAGTTCATTCAATTCAGTGCTAAGAGTGCAAACAGAGTTGCGAACTCAAGATGCTGAAGCATCTGAGGTAGAATTGAAAGGTTGTTTTATTTTGTCCGATAATCATGGCCTCAGTGACATTAACGAACCGGTAAGTGTCGCAATGTTAAATTGCCGTCAAGGTGTTAAAGCATATGCATGAGCTTTGATAAACATCCAATGTTTTCGAGGGAGATGAGTAGCGAAATTCGTGAGTGACTTCACGTAGTAGGAACGAGTTTTCTCGTTAATTTTCTCATTAAGTGTTAGTTAACGTTTATGCTATGGTTGGAAAAATTTGAGAAAATCACCATTCATTCCCCATCACAGAACGATGTATTTCTCCAATCCTTTTTCGTGACAGAAATGTGGATT